>JAOTAX010000003.1:10082789-10093224 GCA_025629825.1 Erythroxylum guanchezii | reverse complement strand
CCACTTTTACCATCCAATTAACCAATTGACGCACACCCTTCTTATTCACGCAACCACTTGATTTCCTTGGAAGATTTCTATTCAAATAAGGATAGTATAGGATTTGCTATCAATCACCGAAAGTTATGCCAATTAATAAAACATTTCCAATTTAAATCCCAAGTGCCATCTTCTTCCAAACTATATCCAATACCGAAATTTCAGATTCAAAAACCCAATTCCAAACAAAATCTCTAACACACAATTTCTAATTTAAAGCAAATCTTCAACATATATGGTATGTCCCATATTCAATAAAAATGTCAAAAATAAAAATAGGATATATATATAAAATAAATCCTAACATAAATCATTCCGTTCCGTTCCGTTTCATTCCATTACATTAATTAACGTCCAACCAACCAGACCTTAAGATTTTTACAAAGTATTGATGGGTTCAAAAATCATTAACTAATTCCTTGTTGTTAATTTAATTAGCTTTAATAAATCTTCTGGAAATATTTGATGTCCCAATTGTTTGTATGTGAACCTGTGGACCAACTTAGCTTCTTGTTATCCTTGCCTGTGGATACGAACACTCCACATCTTCAAGCTTAATTCCCTTCACGAATTGCTTGAGTTGCTAACGAGACAATAGGAATCAGTTTTTCAGAATTATCTTGATTTAATTGAAATTTTGTTCCTGTTTGTATATATTTTTAATTAAATCGGATGATATTTAAAAAATTTGAAGTTTGAAACGATGGTCTGTACGTGAATAATGAGGGGGAGCAATCGACAATTAACAGATAAGGACTTGCATGATGCTGAAAGGACTTGCATGATGTTGAAAGGCACCAAACAAGTATCCGTAAGGGCCGTAACCCTGAAGGTCACGTGGGAACGCACGTGCTGCTGAGTAATCTACGACTGGTAGCTGAGAACTTAAAACACCTATTTTAGCGTATGTTACTTTGTTTGGGATTGATTTTGGGAACTTCCAACGTAATCAGAACTTCGAGCTCAAGCCATTTTTATTGGATTTTTAGGTTTGTAAGGAGCCGCTATCAAATGATGAATCCAATAGTACAAATTTTGACTTTAGTTTCACACTTTAAAAGTTATCGAGAATTCTTTTTATAATTAATTCTTTTTATAATTTTCAAACCATCTTATTCTTATACAAATTATGTCTAAACTATTTGAGTAACAAGGACAAGCTAAATTAATAAGTTTTCCATTAAAATTTTCCTTTTTTACTAAATATTATCATTACTACAGTTTCTAAATATTAAATATGAATCTCAAAATTTGAAATGCCGGGGGGAACATAAACATAAATGTTTTGCCTTTACTCCTCTATCTACCATTCAATTTCAGGTCCACTAATTTGACTAGACGAAAGTTATTAAGTTCCTACACAGGTTACATTAAAACCCCCACTGTTCTTATTTGCAGGGGTAAATCATAATTGCAGCCTTGAACCTAGGACGCTTTTAATATCAGCAACTAATATGAATTGGACCTGTTCCTGATCTTATAAGAAGTTGCGTTTTAACAATTTCCTTTCCTTCTCAGTTTCTACCCAAGTAGCACTGAGGCTTGGTTGCAGATGAGATAGATAAAAGATTTATATAAATATATGTGCTTTAGCTTTTACCTTAACTCGGCAGACAGTTTGGGATGATGGAATCTATTATCACCCCCTAGCTAGTTTGGTTCAGTTACATGTGCCCTTATGCTTCTATTACGAATCATGTGTGTGTGAATGTCTCTTTCCAAAATTTCCCAGCCGTCCTGCAGCCCGTAATAATGGAATGCGTTTTTTTTTTAATAATGGAATGTTATATAAACCACACCTTTACAATATGTTCCATCTTTAATGTGGGGCAGTTTGACTTTCAATTTTGTTGTTTGGTGGTTCAATTGTCTCAATACTTAAGTGACAGGGATGGAAAGCGTATTAATCAAACATTATTATTTTGTTAATTCTCTTTTATAATTGGTTCTCTTCTCCATCTTATTTAAGATGTCTCTTCCCTCTCATCCATTAGTCCGCTGTCTTTACCATGTTCTAAGCCTATGACTACTATTTTTAAAAAAGTTTTATCTATTTTATTTTATTTTCTCTACCCAGTATCAAAAAGTTATAAATATCTCTTTTTAATGTATCAATAATAAATATGCTAAGATATTTGTTATATTTGTTATTATTTAATTTTGACATTTTTCTTATTATATGTTCAAGATAATGATTAAAATCTAAATTAAGATGAGGCGTAAATAAGTAATATTTCTTATTTAAATTGTATTGTTAGGATAAAACTTGAAGTGAAATAGAAGGCTATTATTATTGGGAGTACATGAAGATCACATTGGATGATTGAAGAATTTTGTAAGATTGCTTGGGATGTCCTTGCATGTGTGATTCCAAGTCTCAAGTCCGTGTGTGCGTGAACTGCTTGTTTGGACTCATCACGTGTATAAGCTGATGATTGCTTTTTTGAGTGTTGGTTGCAGGGTGTGCGTGAAAAGTGAGGCTTTGATCTAATTATTTTGGTGATTCGAGGAATATTGAGTAATTGCTCAAGTTAGAGTGGTATGTGTCAAATGAGGCCATGATTTATTTGTCCGGCGATTGAAACACAATACATGAAAGCACTAACGTGGAGATCTCTATATTGATATAATTTCGTCTTGGGCTACAACGCTTGTTGATTATTTTCCTTGTGGGTGCAACATCTTGGAGTGGTAACAATTGAGTGTTGATTTTCATTGTATAACTCACGGCTGGGTTGCTCTGCATATTATGTGTGATTTTTGTTAAGCTTAATTGTGGTGCGGGGTCTGCTGGATTTTGTGTAAAGGCTTGTTTGCGTGGACTGTTATACTTGATGTCTCCTTGCTACAATTGTGAGTTAATACTACTATTTGTGTGAATCAACTCATAGTGTGTGGTGACAACTTTTACACCTGTTTCAGTGGAGTTGAACTTATCGGGAAGTTGTTCTTCTTTTCTTTCACAAGTGTTTTCGTTTATGTTAAATTTTGTTTAATCACGTGAGTTGTTTATTTTATTTCGTTATCATTAAACATTGTTTGAGAAAATCCTCTGTTGAGGTTAATAAGAGACAGTCATATTATTGAGTGTGAAATTCTTTAATGAATTGTAAGGACGAAGGATAATGTCAATTGTTGACCGGTGTCAGCTCAACAAAGCCTTGTATAAAATTATTGTCGTTAATAAAAGAATTAAACTAAGGGCCCTGCAAATATAGGCAAAGTATGCTAAACTACATTACCAAATTTCGACGTTGATTTATATTTATGCATTTAATTTTTTTGATTTTTGATTGTGCTAGAAATGATCGTGGTAAATCAAAGATTTTACTAAACTACACCCCTATGCTTTTTCAAAATATATGCAAGTAACACTAATATATTATGGACTAGATAAATATTAGTTAAACAAATGTATATTAATTTCGATTAATTCAATCGATAATTAATTCACTTTTCAAATGAGAACAGTTTTGACTTACATGACACAAAAATTTTTTTTGTAAAAGGTACAAAGTGCAAACTATAGTAAAGTTTTAAGTATTAATCTATTAATATTAAGTTAGAAGAAAATGAATCTTAAAATGAAATAAATGATGCACTCTTCTAAATATGATTGCATATTTTATAAAAATAAAACTACTTAACCGAAAACTTTTTGTATAAATATATTAGGGTTGAAATTTTCATCACATAAGAACCAGGTCAGATGCGAGACAAGGTCTTCTGTCTAATTTTATGGTGTCTTATTTTGTCCCATAAATTTCAGCCATTTATTTATACAAATCCCACGTTTATTTATACGAGATCCACATGAAGCTCACATAAATAAATAACTGAATTTCATGAGATAAAATAAGACATTATAAAACTGAACGGAGAATGTTAAATCGGGGAGATACTGACATCCTTATTGTATGAATCCGCTTAAAATTTTCATTTCTTGTTTTAACTTAATTTTAGATTTTTCTATCTCTTAACAACAAAAAGCCAAAACTTAGTGTCAACCTCTCTATTTTGTTTTATTACAAGTGAACCTCGTATATATAACAGCCATCGTGCAGAAAATATCATCCATGACATAATCGAACACACAGGCATTTTCTGCATTTATTGTCTGCTTAGAAATGGAGGATTCTAGGCAACCTCTCCTTCCTCCAAGAGATCAGGACCACGATGAGTCACTTCACTTACCAACAACAAACACTTCTTTTGCCTCCTCCTTCGTCGCCGACGTCGACGACGTCCCTCCGATCACCGGCGTCCGAGATTTCTTCAGGGAGTTTTACAGAGAGTCCTTCAAGCTCTGGTACCTAGCGGGCCCCGCCATCTTCACCTCCATATGTCAATACTCTCTCGGCGCCATCACTCAAACCTTCGCCGGCCACGTTGGTACTCTGCAACTCGCCGCCGTATCCGTTGAGAACTCCGTCATCGCTGGTTTCTCATTTGGTATAATGGTACAAAGCACAACATATCCACAGCATATTCATAAACACGAATTGCATAATATAGTTTCAAAATCATGTCTTGGGTTACTTCGATATTGATTGAAACTGAATCGTGCTTACATAATCCGACCAGCTTGGCATGGGAAGCGCACTTGAAACACTATGTGGGCAAGCTTTTGGAGCTGGGCAACTTGACATGCTTGGAATCTATATGCAACGATCATGGGTCATTCTCTTCACCACAGCTTTGTTTCTCAGTCTAATATACATCTTCGCAGCTCCGTTTCTGAGACTCATAGGCCAGACGGAAGCAATATCCACGGCAGCTGGGACATTTGCCATTTGGATGATTCCGCAACTATTTGCCTATGCTTTCAACTTCCCAATGGCGAAGTTTTTGCAGGCTCAGAGCAAAATGATGGCTATGGCGGTGATAGCGGCAGTGGCGTTTGTCCTACACACGCTCTTCAGCTGGTTGCTGATGCTGAAGCTAGGGTGGGGCTTGGTGGGCGCTGCGGTGGTTTTGAATGCTTCGTGGTGGCTTATAGACGCGTCTCAGCTTATATATATCCTGAGTGGAAGTTGTGGAAGAGCTTGGAATGGTTTCTCGTGGAAAGCTTTCCAAAATCTGTGGAGTTTTGTTAGGCTGTCTCTTGCATCAGCTGTAATGCTCTGGTAATCAACTCTCACTGTTCTCCGCAATTATTGTGAATGCTCTCAGTAGTCATTACTTGTTGCCGGCTTGCTAGCAATCGATTTCAGGAGAAAGTAAAACCAATTGAAATCAATTTGTAGAATCTAAAATATAAATGTTATACATGTGCAGCATCTAGTATAAGATTAATTCATTTAATTGGTGTTGGGAAAACCCCGATTATAGAACTGTCATATCTCAAGCAGGGTTGCATGCCAAATCACACATGAAAAAAGAAGTCATGAGAGTTTTTATAAATTTATTAAAAAAATCATTAACTAATTATTTTTAGATCATTATTTCTCTTGAAATAGACATAGAGATTATCTACTGCTTACATTATAGTCAAATAAATTTGAGCTTTCCTCGTAAAAAAATGCAGCTTGGAGGTGTGGTACTTCATGGCGTTAATACTCTTCGCCGGCTACTTGAAGAACGCAGAGGTGTCGGTAGATGCTTTGTCTATATGGTAAGTTCGATACTGGTGTCAATTCACAAGATTGCTCATCTTAACGTCATTAATATCACTGCCTGTGAAAGATCAGTACTGGTGGGCATTGTAGATTCTGAGACCACCAGTGATCTGACCTGACCTTGTTTTACTGCTCTAACTTTATTTAGATGATACTCCACTTTCTCTTCCTTGCCTTAATCTATCGTTGGACTTACTTTTCTTTCCTTTAACATTAACTTGGATTGGTTTGAGGTAATTAAGTAATTGCTAAACCCAAATCTGTGTTTCGAGAGTGATATATAGGAAAAGTCGGACCACGACAATTGAATATTGAGTGTCCAAAATCTGAAGATTGACTCCCGCCACAGTAAAAAAGGCTAGAAAATAAACTTGACAATGACCACATTCTAAAAAGAATTGAATACTTCTTGTGAGTAGCAGTACTAGTTTATTCCCACGCTCTCTCTCTCTCTCTCTCTTCTTGTCGTATATCACTATTTCATTGGCTGTTCAGTGTTCAGTGTTCAGTGTTCAGTGATTAGTAAAGAATAGAAGGGTCCATGAAGAATTCATTGTTTGCTTTGCCTGTGAATAAATTGTTTTCTTCTATTTGGGTCTTGATAAAGTTCCTTAGTTTGGTTAAATATTTTCGAACTATTGTCTCTATACACAGGCAAAGCAATATATATATACCACTGCATTTCTAGGTCCTTAAATAACTATGACTTTCTGCTTAAAAACAATCTTCTAAATTAAGTATATATGATTACTTAAATTGAATTCTTTTTTCTTTAGTTAGTATTGTTTACTTAAAAAAATTGAAGTTTAAGTCTTAGAATAAATTTCTTTTTGTGCAACTTGTTTTTTTCTTTACATTTATTAATTCCTTTATTCAACTCTTACAAAACCTTATAAATTATATTTTATTTGTACCTTATTTATTCTATTCTTACATAAAATTTACACATTAATTATTGTAAAATTTATCTTTGAATGTATAGATAGAAGGTCTAAACTTTCGCCCAAAATATTAGTTTTATCTCATAGGTAGATAGGTCAATGCCTCCAGCCAGTCCTTGGTATAGTATTGAAAGGTAGTTATTTTCATGGCTTCACACCAACAATCCAAGTCTATAACATAATACAAGATCAACTTGGATAAGTATCATCAAAATAAAAGGTCCACAATTCATAATTCAGCATTGAAGCTATTGGTTAAAATGATCATTCTCCCGATGCCTTCGAATAATTGGCATGTCGTTTTATAGAAGTCTCAAGCATTCATATCCTTGTGAAAAGACGAAAGCAAAACAGGGATAGGGACGTATACTTTCCATTCAAAGTATTTACCAAGTTAAAGAAATTTGAGACGACAAATTGTCAATTTGGCAGGTTGTGGAAGGGTAGTCCTAGAAATGATCTTGTAAATTTCGTCTGTTCCAGATGTCTAAACTAGAGCTAACTCTACAGCTTAAAGCATGTGACATCACAACCTCCGGTTGATTGTCGATGATCGATCGAGTATTGGTAACTGATTAAGAGCTTAGAATAAAGCCTCTGATTTCGACACTCCAAAGATAGCTCAGGAAAGTACTAAATAAAATCATGGATTTCTACATATAGATGGTACCGTAGATCCAAAATATTTCAAAAATATGAAATCATAGTTAACTAATATCGGAAATTTGATAAATTAAAATACAGTAATGTGTTATAATAGTAACTATTATTGATTTCTCTTACTCTTTCATAAAGTAGCACTAATTCTGTTAATGTTGAATTTGCAGCATGAACTTATTGGGGTGGACGATAATGGTGGCTATCGGAATGAATGCAGCTATAAGGTTTTTTCTCTGCTTATGTGACGATCACTTCACCATAATATATGTACATATGACACTTTAAAAGTTACAAATTTTGTTTTGCTTCGTCGTGCTTTGGTTTATTTGTGATAATCGGATCTGCATCAAATGCAACCAACTGTTTGTGCATGCAGCGTGAGGGTTTCAAATGAATTAGGAGCAGCTCATCCGAGGGCAGCAAAATTATCTGTGATAGTAGCTGTTGTCTCTTCATTTTTGGTGGGTCTCATCCTTTCTCTCATTCTGCTTATTACGAGGAACAGCTATCCGTCTTTGTTTTCGAGTGATAAAAAAGTCAGAAAGGTCGTGAATGAGCTAACGCCATTGTTGGCACTCAGTATTATCATTAACAGTGTTCAGCCTGTTCTCTCTGGTAATCAACATTACTTTTTTGAGTATACTCATCTATTACTTTTGCGAATGACATATCCTTTCTGTTGGATTATTATGGTAGGTGTGGCCATTGGAGCTGGATGGCAAGCCGTTGTTGCTTACGTGAATATTGGGTGTTATTATGTGTTTGGTATTCCTCTAGGTCTGGTATTAGGTTACAAGATTGGCATGGGTGTCACCGTAAGTTCCTTTCATATAAAAATTCTTACCTCTTCAGTGTCACTTTCTCCTTGGCGAGTTTATGGAATTTAATTAGTTCTTTGCTTTTATCTAAAGAAGAATTGGCATGATGGGCTTTCATATTGGATTCAACAGGGAATTTGGATGGGAATGATATCAGGAACTGTGGTGCAGACTTTAATCCTTTCTTGGATGGTATACAGAACAAATTGGAACAAAGAGGTAACTAGTTTTGTTTTTAGACAACGATTTCTGCATCTTTTGTGTGGAAAAGAAATGATAATTCAATGGTGTGAGGTGCAGGCTTCTGTTGCGGGAGATAGGATTAGAACATGGGGAGGGTATAGAGATTCAAAACTAAATGACACATGAAAGTGAAAGGAAGTTGATCACTACAGAGAAGAGTGGAATGAGCAACTAGGGATCCAATTTCTTCCGGGTCAAGGGAGGCATGAAGCCCTGTAAGTTAAGAAGGGAAATTCTTTTCTACCTATATTACATAAATTTCATTCTTCTCATATGAAAGAGTAGATTAATTTGCCCTATTACATTATATTGTATGCTGGAACAATGTCAGCTTTGTTGGCAATTCATGTGAAAGGTTTTCTTTAATGATTGATTTGATGGACCTTCATGATTCAAAATGACATTTTTATGAAATATGATTATTGTAAATTTTTTAAATTGATATATTTTTAAGATATTATAATTTTATTTAATAATTTTAGTTTTAAAATATTTTATTTTAAAGTTATAAAATAAAGTGAATAAAATATTAATCATAAAATTAAATAATATTTATGTAATTAATAGCAAAATAACGTTTTGAAAATAAAAATAAAAACAAGACATTAAATTCAAATTTAAATTTAAAATATAAAAACAAAATAAAATTAAACTACCCTAAATATTAGATGTTTGATTCATTTTACGTGTGAACACAATACTATTTAAGTCAAATGCATCGTAAGTAACTTTGAGTTTTATTTAACAACTGCATTTGGGAAATTAATACGTTTTTTTTTTTGAAGAAAAATTAATACGTTTCTAGTTACGAAATTATAATATACAAAGAGCACCTAGAACCTCAATGTTTTTATTAGTACATAAGTTAAAATTTAACATTTTTAAAATATATATAATAGATCTCAATTAGAGGAAAATTTTGGTGGAATTAATTTTTCGTTAATTAAATATCATGTTAATATTAACATAATATTGTTTATTATTTTAATAATTTAAAAATAAAATTTTATATTATTATGCAGCATAATGAAAGTATGAAACTCATTTTAAAATTTTAAATTTACAAAATAAAATATTCATTTTGGTTTTCTCAACAAAGATAACAACCTTCTTCAGCTAAGAACGAGAGCCTCTGTGTTTGTAACTCATACGATAGGATTCTCTAAAACAGGTTTGGCACTAGTTACTGGCACACAAAAGATTGAATCCACTTCAGGCAACACTTTTTTTTTGGCTGGAACATTATTTACTGGAAAGCTCAACATTTTCCTCTCCACGATCGTCCTGAGTAATAACATTCATGAATCCTTCAAGCTCCACATTTTGTCCATCATTCTCGCAAACCCTAGAAAACCATTGATTTTCACAACCTTGTCTCTCAAACATTGATCCAACCATTAGAAGGACGGTGATTGTCATCCCCAAGTTCGACAATCGACTTAACTACTACAAAATCAAAGAGCTTAATTATGTCTACGATTATCCATATCTACACCATCTTAGTCTTTCTTCAATATTGTTCGCATATTTAAGATGGGTATTACAAATTCATAGAGGAGGGGTTAATTAGAGAGTTTAATATTCTTTATTGACACTAATATGAGAAACAGAGTTTCAATTGTTGTTAAAGTGGATGCAAAACAGAAATGCTTGCTGTCAAAAATATTTCTATGCTGTTGTTCATGTGGAATGTCGGATGGTTTATTGCAAGCATTTCAATCCGACAGGAGTTTATGTTGGGAAATTGAGTCGGGATCCGATTCGACTGCAGTGGAATAATCACGAAATTTTTTCGTGACTTTTTATTTCACGAAAACCAAGATCTATTTAATTCTATAAAATGATTAACACGAATCAAAATAAAGCAGAAATTTAATTCGTACCTCATTCCGAAGCTTGATCTTTATCTTGATGCATCCCTCGAATCGTTTCCGAAACCGATACGTCTCAACCACCACAGCCGCACAAGTGTCCAACCTCTAACGGTATCCACAAAATGAGTTGAAAGAACTCTGTAACTTTTACAGAGATGGTTAAGAATGAAGTGCTAGCTACATAGAGCTTAAGCCTATTTATAATAAGCTTATGACGTTTTAGTAATTTAATTGAAATTAAA
>JAOTAX010000003.1:10054907-10072409 GCA_025629825.1 Erythroxylum guanchezii | reverse complement strand
CCTTAATTTGATGTCACCAAAAATTATAGTTCACACCGATTATTTTTATTTTCGGTGTAACTGGTAAATCAAATACCAGGTGTTACAGAATGACAATCACAAGCATAAAATTGCGCTTTAAGATACCATTTTCAACAATTTATGAACCTTCTCCTATTGACTAAACTATATCGTAAATATAGGTCAGAAAAGCAAAGACAAAAGATTATGCTATTGGTGTTTTAATTTCTCCATTAACTCTAAGAAATAGAGACTTAAGAAGGTGTGGTGTGAAGAGCTACCAACAAGGAAGGCTCTTCAGTAATCGAAGGCCCACCAACAATGAGACAAATCATTATTTCCTTGATTGAGTCACGACAGCAAGAAGAGTGCCTTTGTCCTTTGATGGTTTTGTACAACTTTGGACTAAGTTGAGGTTTTATGGGGATTTTGCTGCCCACTTAACCTCAGAATTCAACCAAGGATTCCACTCCAAAAAGAAACAAAGAGATATAAATATATTTGTAACCAAATTAAGTACTCATGATCAAATAGTCAAATTAAATGGAAACAGAGGATCGCCACTCACTTCAACAAAGCCTAGAAGATGTTTCCTATCACACAAACTCGTAATCTTTGCCTTTTCAAGAATGAAACTTTCCCAATTCCCAATTGAATTTCTAAGGATAAGGATAAGTTCATTAATAAATATGTAAAGTTCACAAGTTCGGTTCGACCTTTAGATATGGAATCATCAAACAATATGATTCTTAAACATATCAAGTTGATATGAGAAGCTACTATCATCCAAAACTGCTTCTCAAACACCAAAAAAGGAAGGAACAGAAGAGGAAAATGCAAACACAACAGAATGGAACATACATACACATAATATATAGTTATACAAAGAAGACCAATAGCAACAGAATGGATACACAGATGACAGAACAAATATCAGTCACTTATTAAAACTTTGCTCCGGCAATTGCTCCACTTCAAAGTTCAAATAGCCTCACCGAAATATTGCTAGTAGATCAACAAATTGAATGCTTGAAAGAGTACATATAACCCTGCTATCAAAATCAGAGATTGATATGAAATGGAGTTCTAATTATTACAGAAAACTAATCAATCAATACTAGTGGATCCTTATCTCCTTATCGGTTAACATATTGAAACAATAACATACAACAAATTGAAGTTCAAAGAGTATATATAACAGCTGCTAATAGAGTATATAATAAAGTTCTATTCTAACTGTTATAGAAAACACAATAATAATGAAACTTGAATAAAACTGAATATTGAAACTATTACTGCCATATCCTTATCTCTTAACAGAAACTTGAATAAAATGGTACAAATTGGAACTCTATACAAATTAGAGCTCTATATGATATGTTCTTCCATCCTCCTCTCCAGTAAGAAAAGCGCAGCACCCTCAAGAAAAAGAACAATACCCCTTTCAAATAAAAAAATTAAAGCCCAAATTTAAGAGAAAATACAATAATAATGACAAATCCTAAATAGAAAGAACATAAACATTTCATGGCTGAATAAACCAAAACCTCAGCGTGAGGAACATGGGGTGGATGTAGGTACAATCCCTTCCATCACGATACTTAGTCGCTAAGGAAGGTGTTCGAAGTTACTTCAACAAGCTCTTTATCTCAGACCAGCTACGAGATATATGAGAATAGAAGATTAACTTCACAGTAGCCGCCCAAGGAGATAACAAAGAGAAATCGATTTCTGCATCTATGGTTACCTCCAAGTATCATATTTACCTATATGCATGGAGGCAGTGAGAGACGATGAAGAGAAGATAGAGAAGAAGTGAGAGAATCTGAATGAAATCTGAAATTTTAGTAGCATTAGGTATCTGAATGGTGAGTATTTGACAAATCGGTTAGACTGGTTGCTGAAAATCTAGCTAATATTTATACTCAGAGGTTATTACATAGAATCGAACTGGACAACTAACTAGTTCAAACTTTTCTTGGTTGGAGTGGTCGGTTTAGTCCGATTTGGTTTATAAAACCTTGTTATTAGCATAGGCACTCCAAAACTTAAGTGAGTTCTTTTTATAGACAATCCCTCTTTGATGTATAATTGAACTTTAACTATCCTTAATAAAGTTGAATCCAATCTCTATTAGCTAGATTAATTGATATTTGATTAGAACTCTTCCTACGTATATGACTAAGTCCTACTTTGATTAGACCTACTCTTCCCAGGTAACTGAACCTTTTATGTGAACAGAGAATACACAAACTTGTAAGAGATTAATGAGTTTTATAGACTAATTCAGGTCAATTCCTATACTCATTAAAACTTTACCATAACGCAATCATAAAAACAAAAACATGAATAAGCTAATAAAAATTAACCCTTGGTTAATAAAATTTAACTAACATCAATGTTGGCATGCAAATATTATTACATATCACATAAAATGATAAAATTATCAAACTAAAAAGTTAGTGCAACTCCGATAAATTAATCTCTTCAAGAAATTCCTAACTAATATAGGTTAATTTTTAGTTTATTTGACTGTGTTGGAATTGTACAAATAAGCTCATGAAATTAAACAAAAACCTTTATATTAGATTTAATTTGATTACATTCCAATCATTAGATCAGGGCTAATATAAGCAACTTTAAAAATTAGAGATTATTTTTTATATTTGACTTTTTTTTCTCTACCTATTGTTAATTTGGCTCTTAAATTTATCCTGACTTCCTTATCATAATGCCTAAGATTGTGACTTTATCGTAAAGCTCTAACATTATAAACTTTTTAATTATTGTTTTTGCCTTTTTCTTAAATTTTATTCATATTTGATTGTGGGTTTCTCCTTCAACAAATATTTACTATTAAATTTGAAATATTGGGTTAAAATTTGTAACTTATTAATTTAGTATTCCATATTCCTTCGCAAAGTATCTTTATGAGTTGAAGGGAGGTTCAATCTCAAATAAGTGTTCTCTTCAAAATTATGAAATTTCCCTATCTTGTTTTCCTATTATTAAGAGGATTGTTCTTCCTTTTTTTTTTTTTTAATGGCGTGGTTGAAAACGTTGTAAATTTAGATGTTTTTTTAAAAATTATTTCCATTTGTTCTTTTAGTAGAAATGTACAGATACCTATGTGACAATTATCTTCTTATGTAGAGTTCTGTTAGTTAAATAAATAGTAATTTTCCTAAATTTCTCTAACTGGGTTTTGATAATTTTATGTTATATTCAAACGTATGCATTTGAATTATAGACATCAAATTGTTTCATGGTCAAAAAGAAACCAAAATTGCTCATCAGCGGGTCCAAACCAAGACTTGGACTTTGACTATGGTGAAAGCTTTTGTTCATTTTTGTTCTTCTAGGCTCTAGAAAATAAGAACAAGCAATTGGGCTACTTTGATAATAAACTTTTAGCCCAATTCATTTTGCCGACAACGTCGCCGTTGCCTCTTTTTGGAACACTTACGTCAACGTTTCGAAAGCAACAATTACTACAGGCCGACCAATCCTCGTACGTCATCAGATGCGATGTCGTGTCGGTTATGATTCAACGACAACCACAATCTTGTTGTTCACGGCAATCAACAGGAAAGAGAAATTTAAAGAAAAAAAATCCCCTCCGACGAGCCTCCGTTTTCTTCGTGTTACACTTCACTCAATTTCTCCCACTCTCTCTCCACCATCTACGGCGGAGGCATGAAGCAAGACACGTGGCCTGAGCTATTGGACGCCTCCCGATACAGAGCCCGGCCGATGCTGAGTATCATTAACAAAAAGGAACGATCAAATCGTTACATGTCAAATTGCCTCTTCAGAACGACGCCAACGTCTACGTTTCTGTACTGCCGGGATTTCTCGGGGCTTCCTTTCGATATACTGACCAAGATTGCGGCATCCTTCTCACTGTCGAACCTGCAGACTGCGTCGCTAGTGTGTCGCGCGTGGAGGGACGCGCTGCGACCGTTGAGACAAGCGATGCTGTTCTTGAAATGGGGGAAGCGGTTCAAGCATGGGCGTGGTGGAGTTAAGGTTAATTTGGAGAAAGCTTTGGAGTCTTTTTTGAAAGGGGCTGCTCTTGGGTCGAGTCTTGCTATGGTTGACGCCGGTCTTTTGTATTGGGAACTGGGTAAGAGAGAAAAGGCTATTGCTTTGTATCGTAAAGCTGCGGAGCTTGGTGATGCTGCTGGCCAGTGCAATTTGGGGATTTCTTATTTGCAAGGTAGCCAGTTTTTTAGTTCATAATTGTGTTATTTGTTGAATATGATCTGGAGTTTAATTTGGTTGTGTTATCTGTTGAATTGACAAGGATAGTGAAGGAATTCTTGCTTTCATGCTTATGATTGCTTCATTGTACGCAGCTGACCCGCCGAGGCCGAAGGAAGCCATAACGTGGTTGTTCCAAGCTTCTGTGGCTGGTCATGTTCGTGCTCAGTACCAACTTGCTCTTTGTCTGCACCAAGGCCGTGGGGTGGATAGGAATCTACAGGAGGCTGTATGTATCTGTCTCTTTGCTTTGCCACTTCTTCAATTCTAGCATTTTGTTTCATCTGATTGATTCACTGCGGAACTTTTATTGATTCAAGTTTTGGCTTAATACAGGCTAGATGGTATCTTACAGCAGCTTGGGGTGGGTATGTCCGTGCTATGTATAATGTTGCTCTTTGCTATTCAGTTGGAGAAGGTTTGGGCCAGAGTCATCGGCAAGCAAGGAAATGGATGAAGCGAGCGGCTGATCGTGGTCACAGTAAAGCTCAATTTGAGCATGGACTTAGCCTTTTTTCAGTACGTGACATTAATGTACTGTCTTCTTCTTAATAATTTAAATTTGTATTGCATGATTAGTAAGAGATTCAAGTGAAGAGGGAATGAATCACGAGGGGCATGAAGCATATACCAGCAGGTTCTGCTTTTGGCTGCCTATAAGTGATAAATATGATGCATCTTTCTGATATTCCTTTTCTTTGCTCCAAACACTTTAGGTATATACCAAATGCACATTGATTGTGTTTTACTGGGGTCTAAGGGGTTGAAATGTATGTTTTTATTTTGCTTGTCAACATTTAGATGTGCAAAGTATAACAGCAGTTGTTACGTTAAACCTTTTCCAGGAAGGAGAGATGTTGAAAGCAGTGGTTTACCTAGAGCTTGCTACCCGAGCTGGTGAAACAGCAGCTTCTCATGTTAAAAATGTGATACTTCAACAACTATCGGCGGCTTCACGTGATCGTGTCATTCATCATGCTGACAATTGGCGTGCATTGCCTTCATCTCACTGATACGTTCAACTAATGGTTTGGTACTTCAGGTTTTTGTTTATTAACCGGACTTATAGCCTATGTGCTTGAGTTTCACAGGCCCTTGGCCATTTTCCTTGTTCCTTTCTGTTCAACGTTGTAATTTCATATGGTGTGCAACTCAAACAATTTGGCCTTAACTTGCAGTATAATTTACTTTTAAACTCACGTTGAAATATAGTATATACACTTCAAGTTTCAGCATTGGTGAGCTTTCTTTAAATTGGCCTATTGTGTGTATGTGGAGGTTTCTAGTATAGCAAGAATGGGTATGGGAGGACTAGAATCCGTAACAACAATGAATGCTTGAATCTCTCTGATCGTTATCCATGAAAGTACATGGGTTTTGTTTTCTCTTTCGTGATGGGATTTTCATGCAGCGACTTGCCCGGTAGGTCAAGTTTGATTCAATTTTCTGATTTGGATAGCCTGTATGATTTTACCTTCTGCCACTTCACCGTTTATGCGGGAGCCTCTGCAGAAATTCTGCTTTGTCTGGACAAATGTGTGGCGAACTTTGGCTTGTCATCTCAAGTCATGCTTTACAATCAGCAACAGCAGATGAGCCGTTAAGATGAAGCCAGTGCTTTGCCATTCTGATGAGATCAATTTCGGGTTAGCTTTCGGACAGCATCTAGTTCAGACTTCAGTTACGTTACAGCCACAGGTTTTGACTGTCTGGTGTTGCATTTGCTTCTTTGTCTCTTACAAGTTTTCATGTTGGTTGAATGTATAGGTGATGTTAATCATTCATAAAAGACCACCCCCTTTTCCTTTCTTAAGGCGTATAAGATGCCCTTGCATTTCCAAAACCATTTTGTGTATTTGCAAGAAAATGTTCAAAGCCTAGCATGCTTCCGTCTGAAGCGGAAGATTGTGTATGGGCTTGGGACGCCACGCCAAGGAAGCGCGTGAGTTTACACATTTAAAAAAGACGTCGTTTTGTTTTATGTTGGTGAAGCGACTCTTGACGTGTCAAGTAGACTGAAAGTCTCTGTGCCGCTTGCTTAGATATGCTCCTATTATTTTTTATTTAATAATATTAAAAATCATCATTTAATAAATCCTTTTTATGGAAAGTCCATATTACGTGAAGTCAACATCTCTATGTTTCGTACCAGCGAGGTCTCTGCAAATACCTGACAGCGCTTCTGATATCTGAGTCTCTACAATTACCATGTCAGTACTTCTGATATCTGTAAAATTATTTTAATATGTAATTATTTTTACTTAACTTTATTAATAAATATTAAAATAATTAGTATAAATTTAATAAAAAGTCCTTTTATGTTTTTAATTATATAAAAAGCTTTACATCTTTGACCCTATTTGTTTTTTATGAACTCTAATTTTCAAAACTTCTAAAATTATAAAAGTGATTTAATGTTTATGAATTTCGGTTTTAGCATGTGTTTTAATAAGTAATACGATAAATTAAGAAATTATCTATCTTAATCAGTTTATTCTTATATTATGAATTAACAAAATAAATTAATAAGTATTATGATTACTAATTGTTGATAAACCATAGAGAAACATTAATATTATCCATAGACATTAATATTATCCATAGAAAATGTTAAAATACTTGAAAGTAAAATTAAAAAAAATAAATAGATAATTTGAAATCAATTATTTAAGAACATGAGACATCAATTATGAAAATTTTATCAATTAATATTACATTTATATATAAACCAAAACAATCATAGAAAATAAAGGGAAACAAACAACCTCGTCATTTATTAATCAACAGAAGTCCAACAAATGCCATTCCCATACGATATAAAGACACAAGAAAAAAATTGTTCATAAATATGTAACACCAGTCCTACACCATTTACCAAACAGCAAGTTGCAGAATTTTAGGCTCAGATTCAGAGCTTCGAAAGGAGGCCATTCTGAACAGGTTTGGCTGTAACACCATTGTCCTTGAGGTCCAAATCGCTTGTACTTGGAGGAACATCAACAGCCGGTGAGCAATTGAAAAACCCGTGTGGCTGCAGTGTAATACAAAACCCGAAAAAGTACTCAATATGCAGGCAAAATCAGCTAGCATCTGAGACTAGGAAGTCACATTTAATTATCATTCTTGTTGTATTTTCTTACCATAAGCATAAAACCAATGCGCTCTACCGGCATGACAGGCCAGTCCTCAAGTCGAGGAATGTGCGTCACTCCAAATACGTACCTGAAATAGGCAATTTAATCAATTTGAGCCAATGAGCACACCACACGACTACTCGAAACTTATCAACATTCTATGTTATCATATACGTTCATGACATTGTCATCTTTGGTTCTAATGCAAATGTAGATCACATCACACCAGAAATGCGTATTGTCTATTGGCAATGCCCTGTTACCTCCGAAGTAACAAGAATCGTTTGTTAAAATAAAGTACTATCAATATGATGGAGAAGAAAGAAACCTACCAAAGTACTATATCAGTTTCCTCAAGGGATCGATTTTGTTTAACCCAAGTAGCCAGGCCTTCTCCAACCCGTGGATTTTGATTAGGAAACTCTCCTCCAGGATACATTTCATCGCGTGCATAGGGAGTAACCCAAAGATTATGTTTCAAAAAAGCAGCTCTTCTCAAGAATTTTGCTTCAGAACCAGCTAAAGGTAAACAATTAGAGCCAGGTACTAGCTTGTAACCTGTAAGCTGCCCAGTCCTGTTGACAGTCCTTGTGTTTCTGACCTGAAATTATAATACAACAAGCAATGGAATGAGTTCAACCTATTCTTTCGACATTTTCGGACAAGCCAACATTAATACGATGCTACACAAATTTAGGTAAAAACCTATTACTTCATAGTCCTCGGCGAACTGACAGCAGAAACATTGAAGACATGAAAAACTAGAAGACCATAATTGACAAGGCAAAAACCTGAGAATTCAACTAAAAAGTTTTATGTCCTACAAGACGAAGATGCTTACAATCCAATGGCGAGCAGTCAAGGGATTACAATCACGCATTGCTTGCTGTTCAGCTCTGAGTAGTTCTTCTTCAGCAAAGAATGCATTGTTGTGAACATTGTCATTTCCAGGTTCTTCAACTTTAACATTCAACTCAACAACCTAGATTGAGAAAAAGTTGAAGATGAGATAGAACTACAAATACTCACCCAACATGGCTTTGTGTACGAGAGCATTTAAGAAAGAATACAGAAGCTGAAACAACAAACTAGCTTAAAGAGATCACTTCGTCCAAGTACTTCAACAATTATGAAGATGTAATCTCTATTAATAATGATTAAACAAAAATAGGATCTTAATAGTCAGGAAAACATCTTAAGAAGGAAAAGAAAAGGAACTTCCAACTCATGAAATGTGTACATGTGTATAAATGTGATCGTACCTGATTGAATGTTTCTCCAGGCTTACAATCTACCGCCATGTCCATACGTGCAACGAAAAAGTGCTGATGCACAGGAGCATACAATCCAGGAGCAATTGTTGTACCAAATTTTCGCACTTCACCAGGTTGCAATGCTCCTAAGCTAAGAATTCCAGTGAGTTTGACCTCCGCTTCAATTTTCCCATCCTAAAAAACAGAAAACTAATCAAGCTTCCTTATGGTTCATAGAAATTAATTTCTCAACATGTTCGCACAAAAAGATGAAAGACTAAAAGAGGTTATGGAATGATATAAAGAGGCTCACAATTAAAAGCACAGAAATACGCTTCACACTTAGAACAACCTCAATTTAAAAGAGGTTAATTAGGAAACATAGATCGGTAAAACCAATGAGGATGAAAGTCCTAGATGGAGTTGAGTCAGACACCGACTTGCCTGATAAAAATGCCAAAAAAATCCATACTCATAATTAGCCACAGTGCATATGAAAGACACTGACAGCCTTCTAGATCGCCTGACTTCTGCCAATCCTGTTCTCCAATCCTGATGCTTCCACAGGATCCCATGATCCTCTTCATGTAGACAGACACAGTTTTCAATTGTTTCAACGCCTCCGGTGAAATTTGTAAAGTGTGCATCAAAATATTTGATATAGCCCAAACAATCACAACCCTGCAGCAAAAGAATTTTGTCAATATTTTCGGTTTTCCTTACTATCCTGATTCTCTGGTACTGGAACAGAAGCCTTGCCAAAATAGAGATGAGAAGAAAGCACTTGCCTTTTTAAGAGAATGAGCATTTTTTCCCAGCCCATCTTCTCCAGCGTCAAATGCATTCTTCCAATAATGTGGTTCATTCGGGTCTCCATAAGGGACGACCATTTCAACAAAACTTAACCTGTGAGCCACAGGTCTCCGACCACGGCTACCATCCACGTAAGCAACTGAATAGATAACTAGACCCTCCCTAGGCGTGAAACCAATACGAAAATTCCACTGCCAAGCAAAAAGTAAATCATTAAATAGCATTGTATCCTGACATTAGATGCTTCGGTGATGAGCACAGCAAAATAGCAATCACCTTCTGCCATTGAACAAAATAACCATTTACTCGAAAGCTTGGACCTTCAGGCTGAATGATCTGCAGAGGTTTCACATCACTTCTATCAACACCTCCTCGACTTTCACCAGCAGTGTAATTCCTCAAGGGATCAGCTGGAGGCAGAGGAACAAGTTTACGGTCTTCGAACTCAATGATAATCATGTTTTGGATGTCAACAAGAACATGGATTCCATCAACTGGACGAGCATAACCATTTTCCATTGGGCAGTCACTCTCAGTTCTGCAGAAAATTAGCGGTTTAGCCAATCTGCGGCTAGGTGCATCAGCCTCACTGTAATATCCCACACACCTACAGAAAATGATAATGTTATGAGAAGTGCAAGGCACATAGTAAGAAACACTTATCAAAGGGAGTTGTGTACGTAGATTACCAAGCGTCTACCATTACAAGATCCATATCATCAATACCCCTCTTTTTCATTGCATCTCTAAAAGGAGGGAAGCCTTTCACAACAGCTTCACATTCAGCATATTCCTCAGCATCCTGAACTTGTCAAGCCAATGAAAAGTTAGAATTCGTGTTGGGGTTTCATAACATGCATAGAATTGCATTGAATTGATATAAAAAGAACTTTATATTGTCTCGTGTAACTCTGAAAGAATTCCAAGACGAGGCATGGATCTTCGTCATAATTTGAAGAAAGGTACTGCTACCAGCTCTTGATAATGTAGTCAATTTTTAGTTGATCAATTTACGAATGTGTGCCCCAATGTTAGGTCATGGGACAAACAACTCAAATAATTAAATTTGATACAACATATGCAGGTATTTATAAAGCATAACATTCAAAAGTGCGTTTTGAATACCAAGGAAGGCTGAACAACATATGCAGGTATTTATAAAGCATAACATTCAAAAGTGGGCTTTGAATACCAAGGAAGGCTGAACATTAGGAACAATTTTGGATGATTTCACTTTCCCTCTGTGGTGGCCACCTCGAGTTGCAGCATGAACTTCTGATAGCTCAACAATCCAAATGCTTGTCTCGTTTGATCTTTTGTTGTAAACGACAAGCCTAGCTTGTCTAGGAGGAAGTTTTGAGGGAATTACAGGCCCACCTTTTGTTCTGGGAAGCAATGAAGGCTGGAAAGGAGGGAAGAAATATGCATCTGCCAATGCAACAATATGCTTGTCTGGTTCCACCAAAGCAACTTCAATAAAACGCATACTATCTCTAACCTGAAAAATGAAGTGAACACCAATTCATTTCTTCACCAATAATTTCTTGACATGAAAACCTCAATTTATGCATATCTTAATTCAAGCTCAAACTCCGAAAGTATCAAATAACCTCAGGGGTTGCTCCAGCTGCCCTCACAGTTGCCACTGCAACAGAAATTTCGGCAGAGGTTAAAGGGTCCAAAGGGTGGCGGGTTTGAGGCCTAGCCATGACTTGGATTCCTATGTTAGCCAAAGAAAGAAACTTTATAAGCAATTTCAACTAAGAAATAACATCATCAAACTAGGATCACCCAAATTGCCATTAGATCTTGCAAGCTATAAACCAAAGTTATAATCACCTTTACTAGAAGTAGTTTTGGTAGGAGGAGATTCGGGAAGAGACTCAACAGGACGGATCAGGGTCGCCACGGTCGCAGTCTTAGTGATCGGATCATCACCAGACTGATCAGGCCCAACACCAACACTCCAATTCTGAACAGCCCTGTTCTTGGCAGCATCAGAAGTGCTTGTTTTGGTGGTGGTGGTGGTGGTGGTATTGAAGCAACAAGATAACGTCGTCTTTTCCTGAGCTGTGGCCATTGCAAAGGGTTAGCAAGCTCGCTGTATCCACCGTAGTAATTATTACTGCAGAATTTCACTGACATACAAGAGAGACTCAAAGTCACTGTAAACCTTTTCTCCACTCGCACACCAAAATCTGCCACCAACCCTTTATCACTCACTTTCACAGGAGGAATGTGAAGCTGGATCCGGTCGCAATAGAGGCGGCTATATAGAGAGACAAGTCAAAGACAGAGAGAGGGTGTGGTGATGTTAAACTGAAAGAAAATGCGGAGAACGTGGGGTTTGGTTGGAGCTGTGTTTTTGTCGTTATGTGCTGTCTCCTCCTACGATAGTTTTCGGGTGAAGCGTGAGAGCTTATCGGGAAGGTTGATAAAACGTTTGAAAGTCAAATAAAAGAGGAGGTGATAGGAGCGTCCACTTGTCCTAAAGGTCAGACTAGTGATCTCGCTTCTAGGACTTGACTTGCGTTCCAGAGATTCTTCCGACAGTTTCCTTATTTTTGACATACGAGGATTTTCTAGTCCGGCTAGGATCGCTAATTATCAAATATTTTTTGCTAGTATTTTCAATCTTATTATATATTGATCATCAAGTGATAAAAATTAAATAAATATACTGTTTATGAAACCGTATTAGTTTTGATGATTGGTTTATGTAAAATTAATACCTTGAGAGCCCCACGACTCTTGCGATAATTATTATAAGCGACGTCCTTGTCAGCGCCAACAGCGTAAATCCAATCCAGTTGGTTTTCTAGAGTGTTAGATTAATCTTGAAAACCTACTAGCTACTACCCCTAAGCAAGTCAAGTCATGCGCTATTAATCTTGAAAACCTACTAGCTACTACCCCTAAGCAAGTCAAGTCATGCGCTATTAATATAATCATTTCTTCTCTTGTCGCCATGTCTTTAACGCCACCCCAACGCAGCCTGCATAACTACATGATTACTTCAACTTGCTTTATTTTAATGGAAGCAATATGCTTTTGTCTGTGTTGAGTGAGAGGAACCATTTCAAGTATTCTACTCCAGAGCTGATGTCGGTGTCAATTTAGCCCTATGGGACCAAATCCTCTGTCCCAGCAAAATTTGTGGCCATGCTTGAGTGGCACAGGATTGGTCTTGGATAGTGTGAATAGAGGATTTCACTCCCTTTTTTATTTGCTTGAAATGAACCAAACGGGAAAAAAAAATTTGAAACCAAATGATTGATAGAATCTGATGCGACGTAAAACGCATTTCATATTTCTAACACAAATTTGAGGAGTATAAAAAGTTCGGATGCATGATTTGATATTGGGAGCTGTCTAAAACAATCCTCCGTCGTGTCCTCCCTTTAAGGATTTTATCTTTTTCTCACAAAATAACAATTAAAAACGTTCTTTCCTATGTTGAATGGAATGAATCCACTAAATAATTATAAACGGGTGCTTGGCAGATGAATTTAGGAAAGGATTAATCAGTAAATAATAAAAAGTGAATAGTTAGTTGTGGATTATTATTATAAGGGGTAATAGTTTAATATCCTACTTTTGAGATATTCTCTATACTCTCCATTTAGCAGAGGAATGAAACTGATTCTTTAATAATGCCTCTTTTTTCATAATATTTTTAATACTAATTAATTAATACTAATTAATTAATTAAAATATAATTCATTAATTAATTAAAATATAATGAATTAAAATAATATATGAATTAATTAATTATAATTAATTAATTATACTAAAATTAATTAAAATCTAATTCACTCATTAATTAAAATACTGTAATTAATTAATTAAAATATTATTAATTAAAATATAACTAAATAAAATATAATTATTAATTAATTAAAATATTATAATTAATGGATTAATTATAATATAATTAATTACATTATAATTACTTAAAATATTATAATTAATTAAAATATAATTATTAATTAATTAAAATGTCCACGGTAGACTTCTTAGGTGGATTAAAGAGAGATCGGTTCTCTTTTAAATTTTTTTTATGAATTTTAATTTTAAATAATTATTTAATGGAGAACCTGTTTTTATTAATTTTAAGTATGCATTAGACAATTTTGATATATTTTAAACAAATTATTTGATAAATTAACAAATTAAAATTAAACAAAAATTTTTATTTATTTCATCATAGCTTAAATCATTGAAAGATACGGAAAGTTTACTTCGCTTATTAAATTAAGGGTTTATTTGAATTTACTGTAATTTTTAGCTTTTAATTTTAATATAACTTTAATTAAGTTTTAATTTTGTTTTTGGTTTAAATTTCTTCCAAAATTTATAATTTATGAACATTTTGATTTTGTCTTTTTTATTTTAAATAATTTATTTATCAATTAAAAATATATTATTTAATATTAATTATTTAATAATATTATGATTAATATAATTTATTTATTTCATTTATAATTAATTTAAAACTAATTTGAACATAAAGATAACTTTCAAGTTTTATAATTATTTAATCCCTTATATTTTAAATTCTTTCATAAAACTCGTTAGCCTTTTATGTCTTCACTCGTTACAAGAGTTATTTTAATAAAGATGCCAGTGCCACAGTGCCACTATAGAACCGAAGGCCCAAAAACTCTAAAGTCTTCCTATGTGACATGAGATTCACCAATCGTCAATTACGCACCGTTATCTCTTCACCAACATGATTACCTTTCTCATCCCAACAATTCTTCCCTTTCTCGTGCACAACATATTCCTCACATCCAGCCCAACTCATCCCATGTCTCTGTTTCCCAATTGCTGAATCTTAAACCTTACTCTTGGGCTCTCTAGTCTCTATTGCCAATCACTCCTGCCATTGCTACTTTCACAATCACCACTTTCTTCTTTATTTATCAGAACTACATCTCCTCTTCCGCCACAATGTTTAGCCAAATCAGTATTTTCCCATAGTACCATGTGTCTCTCATTCGCTTGTCACATGGTGTCTCTTCGCACATCATATTCATTTTCTATGATGTGTAGAGATGATAAAAGGATGAAGATATATATTTTTGGGTCCTTATTCTAGGCTTCACGCAACAATAACTAGACATTATCGGATTATGGAGATTAGAGGCTAGAAGGTTCAAAAATTTTTCATTTCGATCTTAAAATGTTGCTGGATAGCGCCTATGTGCAATGGTTAGATGTATTTTCTTTGTTATGCTTCGACCTGTCGAATATTGTGAATAGCATGTATGTAGTTTTTTTATACGTAAATAATTTTGTATTTTAAGATACATGCTTCAGTTTACATTTCGTATCAGAGTCATCGTGCCTATGCTTTGCATCTAAGTTGTCTGAGAAAATACTCCTCTATTATGCTTTATTTCTCATTTTTATTTTTGGTGTATGAGCTTAGCATGTGTTGTTGATAAAACTCGACGTCTATGTGTATGATGAACGTCGGAATTGTGTTTCGGTACTCCATGTTGCACACACTGGTGAAGGGAGGAGGGATGATGATGACGATGCATGGCAGCCTTCGGACGTCGCCAGCCATGCAACATCGCATGATTTGTTTTCTTAGTGTGTCACGCTCCTCGGCCTGTCGTCATTGTCCTATCACTGCGATCCTCATCTTTTCGGCAACTGTTGCGCACTTGGTTGCTTTCGGGATGGAGCTGGGTCACACCGACCTAACTGGAGGTTGAAGACAATGATTTTGCTTTTTAATTAATTAATTAATTAATTTTTTTAATGTTAGTAATTATTGGGTTAATTAAGCACATAACTCATTTTGTTGTGATTTTAATTATAAAATCATTTTTGGTATTAAAATTTTGTGAATATTAATTTTTAATTTGTATGTCTAATATTTAAATTAAATTTGACATGCAAGTTATTATTGTTTAACTATTTGCACAAAATATATGTGAATAATTGAAAATTGTGTATATAAATTTATGATCATTATACATGCAAAATTAGATTAAATAATTTTATGTATTGTTATTTAATTTATTTGCAGTATTAGTTACTTAACATAAATGTTTAGGCTTTATTCAAGCTTAAAGTAATGTGATATGATTTTAATTAATTGGGAGTAGCCACAACATCTCTGATTAATTAGGTATGTATTTAGTTTTAAGATCACATTAAAACATTAATTGTAATTAATCATACGTGATATGATAAAATCTACCCACAGAAATTTTGTTATACTTGTATGATTAATTAGGATGATTATATTTCTTAACCTACCCATATGAATTAAGAAAAGGAACATAATTCAATAGTTTTGTCATAAAGTTATAGATGAATCTAATTGAGTAGAACTTTAGCCTATAGGCAAGTCTTATGTCACTAGATTCATGTATTAAAAGCATGATTTATATTGGTAAAGCATGAATTATTATTGGTCTCAAATTATAAATAATAAACATCTATGTTTAAACTTGCAGTTACTCAGACTGTGAATATTTATGATATTAAGTGTGATATTCTCGAATTGAGGGGATGACAATTATAAGGTGTGCAAGGAGAGAATTCTACTTCATTTAGGCAGGATGGATATAGATTATGCTATTAGGAAAGATGAACCACTGAGTATAACTGAAACCAGCACTCCAAATGTTATTGCTGTTTATGAAAAATGGGAGAGATCTAATCGCTTCTCTGTGATGTTCATAAAGACCGAAATATCTGCTGGTATTCGTACTTCTATCGAACAACATAATAAAGTTAAAGATCTACTGAAGGTCATTGATGAGCAATTCGTCACATCTGATAAAGCCCTTGCCAGTACCTTGATTATTCAGTTGTCATCCATGAAGCTTACTGGGAAAAGGGGCGTATGTGATTATATCATGTGTATGAGGGACATCGCAGCTCAGCTAAAAGCCTTGGAGGTTATCATATCGGAATCTTTCCTAGTACATGTCATTCTATACACTTTGCCCTAATAATACGGTCCTTTCAAAGAATCTCTTATAACGCGCATAAAGACAAGTGGTCGATCAATGAACTGTTAACCATGTGTGTGGAAGAAGAGGAGAGGTTGTTGATGGAAGAGGGTGAAACGGTGAATTTGTCTGTTTCAGCAATGAAAAGACAGGATGAAGCCAAAAACAAGGGAAAAAGGAAAAATTCCTCCTCAGTCCGATATAAAGAAACCATCAAAGTGTTTCTTCTACAAAAAGAAGGGACACATGAAGAATGACTGTGCTAAATTTATGAACTGGCTCGAAAAGAAAGGTACTCCATTTTCATTTGTTTGTTATGAATATAATATGGTTAATGTTAATCATAATACATGTTGGATTGATTCTGGTTCTACAATCCATGTTTCAAATACCTTGCAGGTATGCAAAACCTAAGGAAGCCAATGGGAAGTGAAAAATACATCTATTTAAGAAGCAAGACGAGTTCATATTTGGAAGCAATTGGTACTTGTAGTTTAGTTTTAAGCAGTGACTTTATTTTGTGTTTGGAAAAGACCTTTTATGTTCTAAATTTCTCTAGAGTTTTGATTTATGTATCAAGACTTGTAACTTTAGGTTTTTCCTTTAATTTTTCAGATTCTACAATACGCACACATGGAAGGAGCAACGAGGGATTGTTCAAAACTCCTTGATGTGATAATGGAAGCATCGACTTTGATGGAAAACCACGGAATTGAAGGATTGAAAAGTTCGAATTCAAAGAAACAAGAAGAGGGTAGATTTGAATTAACCAAAATTAAATCTGATACGCAGGATTTCAAATTTACCTACTAGACCTCACGAAGAAATTGTCTCGAGCAATCTAGATAATGGGTAAAGAACAAACCAATAAAGTTGTTTATGATCAAAATCATGCCACAATCTGATTCAGTTGATAAGTGATGTTTAATTCCTAAGTTGAAAAAAACAAGAGGGGTTTCTCCTCTCAACATGGTCGGAGGCACATAAGAAAATAATACAATCAAAGTTGTCTTTCCCTAACCCTAAAGAGGGTATTTATACATAGGTCAAATAATAAAAGAC
>JAOTAX010000003.1:10000894-10012994 GCA_025629825.1 Erythroxylum guanchezii | reverse complement strand
CATATAACTAAATCATGACTGTATAGCCAATTGAATATTGTCAGTGACTGTATAGCCAATTGAATGTCGTGAGTACCCTTTTCTTTATGATTTTGCCTGAAGCATAATATGTATTTTCAATTTCCAATTAATTTTTATATCCAGGCGAATAACCCACATTGAGAGGAAGCACTTCCTACACCAGGCTAAGCCACGCATTTGCTTGCCTGCTATTAAGTAAGAAGACAAATAACGTTAAAGAAATAATGCATGAGAAACGAATTTAAATCAGGAATAGGAAGCAATATATAAAGAGATTAAAAAGGCAAGCGCTACAACGAATTATACAAGATGAATCAATGAGAACAGTAGACTGACGCAAGGTATCGCATGTCCCCTACCAGAACACAAGAGTTCCTTGTCAACATCAGCCATTGAAGACTTCCATCCATACAAAAGAAATACACTTACATTAACATATTTTCTGACCATTAATAAAAACCCAGAGCAAAAAGGAAGTCAAAATAAAACTCAAAACAAACATCATAACCCATCCATTCAGAATTTCAGATCCAAACATAAGCCTGCATTGCATAGTATTGAAACCAAAATCTCCAACTAGAACTCACAATATAACAGTGAAGATTAAAGTAAGTCACAAACAAATAAAAAACATCCCAACATCTAATCCAGAAAACACAACAAAATTGTTTATTTTTAACCTAGGCAGTAAGCACAACGGCGCCACCAGCCTCCTTAATCTTCTTCTCAGCAATCTTAGACAGAAGCTTAGCTTTCACAACAATGGGCTGATTCTGAGGCAAAACCCCCTTACCAAGAACCTTAAAGTATCCAAATTGAGTCACGTCAACCAAAGGAGCGTTGTCCTTGGTGGCTTTGTCCTTCACGTCTTGAGGAATCATGGACCATAGCTTATCAATGTTGACGATTGGGCAGTAGAACTTGTTGCGAAGCTTGTGGAAGTATCGCATACCCACTTTCCCGAAATACCCAGGATGGTACTTGTCGAAGAGGATTCGGTGGTGGTGCATGCCTCCCGCGTTTCCGCGGCCTCCCGGGTGCTTCCGGTGCTTACCGATTCGGCCGTGGCCCGCGCTCACATGGCCCCTCTTCTTGCGGTTCTTCTTGAATCGGGTCGTCATTTTGGCAGGAGAGGCTGATGGTTCCGGAGAGCGGCGGCTGAGGTAGGAAATATGGTTTGGTGGATTTTATTTAGAGGGAGAAATGAGTTTAGACGGTTTTGTCCTCTAGGGTTTTGGGATTGTTTTACAGGTTTTAAGGATAGTTGCGGAATCTAGCTAGCCGAAGATGTGTCAGAAGGTTTCGAGTGGCGCTTGGTTCCTATGGATCCATCTTTTGGACCCATTTTTAATTTTTCTGGCAAGTAAAAGAACGTGTTACACGGAAATTGAGTGTGCATAGGTACTTTAGTAGACGGGACGAAACCACCTGAATTTTAGGTCAAAATTAATGCGAATGGTACAGTCAGGTATAGCTCGAATTTTGCTAACGCAGGTAGCGTAATTAAGGACTGTCAAGAGGGGTGATACGATGGTTTCTACACCACATCAATAGAGGCTCTCCTGTAACTGCAAAATTAGGGGTTCACTTGGGCCTTAACCTGACATGGAGGCTTGGATATCAGCGTGTGATCGTTAAAGTGGATTTTTTGGAGGTAATTAACAAAATCAACGAGGCGTTCAGTAACGCAAAACCCTGCATTAGCTAACGGTCATTTGTTTGTTTTTTATTTTCTTTCCCTTATAGGCAAAAAAAAAAAAAAAAAAGGAAAAGTCAGATCTTACTTCATTGTTTATTTGCGGTCGGACAATTACATTTCCTGATCTCAACGCTTAAAAAGGAAAGCAGTGTTCCTAAGTCTCCTTCACACATAAACCTGTGGAATGATGGCACAGGGGTATTTAAACGTGTGCGTGGCATAGTTTTGGCTGCTCGTATGTTTCGCTAATCAATTGGCATACCAAACCAATATGTCAGTTTGGTACCATTTGCGAACCGAATGGCAGATGTAAATAGGGTGATAATTTTGTTAGTGCTACTAATATCAGGGCACGGAGGAGAAAATGAACGGGAAGGAGAGCTCTAGTACTAAAATCAACATATGTTTTCTACTTTACACGAGCAATAATGTTAAAGTTACACATGAACATGTATGAATAGCCAAATGAACTCGTAGCAACCAATTAGACTATACTTATTTGTAGGCATTTCATCTTTGTAGAAGGAGAGCTGCACCAACCAAACCGAACCATAATGTCAAAGCTATCCAAAAGGTTTGGCTCTTCTCCAATCCAACCGGTGGACGCCACACCAAGAAGTCTGCTAAGTAGTCTCTTGAGGACGGAAGCTGGTTTGTTGTAGAACCACTTTTCATTTGATCCTTGTCCTTGTACTTATCAGTCCATGATGCTGCATAGCTGAAATAACCACAAAGTCATCACTTGTCAAGTTTTTGCTAAAGCCTAAAATGGTCTGAGTTGTCAATATATTTGCAGCGTCCAAATATCTAACGCCACCATGAAAAAACACACTTCAAAGGCTAACCAATTTTAAGAGAATATAACTACTTCAAGTAGTTATCTGAGAAATAATGCAAGGATCTGAGAATTTCATCTAAAAGAACTCAAACTTATTATTATCAAAAATATTCAAACTGCCCACATCAGAAATCAAAATCACACAATTTCTAGACCTGTCATCAATTTTCTGACGTCAATAATGTGATATGGTTGCAACTTCTACAACACATCACACCCAATAACCTAACAATAGAAGTCTTCGGTCCACTTAGTATAGTAGAACTCTCTCATATGAATTACAAGCTTGGGAGATATTATATATCACACAACATCGCCAAATTAACATGGAAAATGTTTGATAAAAACAAGCCATGTCATGGTGAGTATGTAATGACTAAAAGAAAAAAACTAATTGCAAAAGGCAAGATTAGATACTAACTCAAAAAATGGGCAGGATAAAATCTGATATACAAATGCATAAATTCAAGACTTGATATTGAGAATTTGAGACCAAACAGAACAAGCCCTTTGTATTCATTGTATTGCAGATAACCATTTCTCCAGAAAATGTTCAGGCATGCTTAGGAGCATCATGTAACTACATGCATTTGCCAGGATCGCGTTTAATAATGAGTTGCACAAGTACAGATCATGGCAGTGAAACAAGAAAATTAGGTAAATGTTGCTCGTGGTTCTATCTATGCTAGCTAACATAAAAATCTATCATTTGGATCATACGTCAGTATTATTCTCAACAACAGCAGCACTATTTAATAATGGAATCATGGTAATTGCTGCAAATTGGGATAAACGGGATGTATTTCCAACTTGAAAAGATTTGCCAGAGCAAACAAGTTAATACTCAACAGGTATCAAGGCCCATCAAGGTACAAAGCATAGATTTCTAGAGTATAATCGCCAAATTTTACCTGTCATAACTTGAACCAATCAATGGAATGGTAACCATCTCCTCCTGGCTTATCTTCAGTTTAGGTGCTTGCAAGATATAGCGGAGCTCAGCAGCTTGCCGTCGGATGCTGACACTAGGGTGCTTCTTTTCCAGCTGCTGGTAGAGAGCTATGCAGTCTGCATGGCGGTTTTTAGCCTCGTACGCCATAGCCAGCCATATTTGAATCTGAAGCAGAAAACCATAAAAAGAAAAAATATATAGCTTTTCCGTTACTTGGCAATGAAAACATGTCCAATCCACGTAACAAACCGTTCCAATATCTTCATTCATAATTCAGAAACACCAACCTCACCGCCAAACAATGTAGGCCTAGGAATGATGGTGAGGGCACCTTCAAGAAACTCGATGGCCTTTCCATACATGCCCTTTCCATAAGCCTTTTGTCCCAATTCAAACATCAATTCAGCTGTTGCTCTCCTCTCTGCCTGCTCCTGTGCTACCTGCTCCGACGTAAACCAACAAAAGAAATGGTAAATTGATCAAATAAGCTCCCAAAATTTACTCTTGAATACAATCTAATCCCTAGAAAACGTTCAATTCACCAAAAGTTCATAACTTGGAGACAAAAAAAGAAACCTTTTCAAGCTCTTTTCTCACTCTCATTCTCTTCTCTTCTTCACTCTCTTCCCTCTCCTCACCTTCACTCTCTTCCTCCACTCTATTCTGCAACTCCTCAGCCTTCCTCTCCAACTCTCTCATCTCCTCAATCTCCTTCACCCTCCTCCTCATCTCCTTCTCCCAATCCAACTCCTCCCCCTCCTCCTCACCGTCTCCGTTCTCCTCATCGCTGTCAAAATCCACTCCGTTCATTTTCGAATTCGCTTTCCCTCTCGCTACAGTTCTCTGGTTCCTCCATTCACTGTCCCCTTCCATTCCTTTAACTCCCAAAGAACCATATGCGCTAGCCTCTCTCTTGTACAAATTCAAAACCAAGTCCAGCGCCACCGGCCTAACCTTCCTCTCCAGCAAGACGGCTCGTGGCGAGGCTCCGTCCAAAAAAGGAGCTAAGTTCCCTAGCATCACTGCCATGGCAAACTCAAAATTGAAGCAGACGAAGTAAGAGAGAATTAGTTGCTTCGCGGACGGTGCACTTGATCTATAATGTTGATAGATATTTAACTACATAAAGACCGATATGTCCCTATGTTAACAGGGAAATGGCAAAAAGTGACGGTGGCAATTTCGTGAAAAAAGTTATGAATCTGGCTCTACATGGAACTAGAGCCGTGTATGGAACAGCGTCAGCTTGCGAGTCAGCTCACGGTATCGGCGATCCGATTTTATGTCTCTTCGTCAAACACGTCACTACCTTCTCTGTGAAGAGCATCCAACGGTCAGGAGATGTTCCAAAACGAACGTCAGTCCTTTCGGGGTCCCAGTGTAATTTGAAGCCGTTTTTGGAGAGCAAAGTGACGAAATTTCATACGGCGGTGGCGCTCTCATTCAAGTCCCTTTCATTTTCCCTCCGCCGCCGGGACGCCTTTGACGGTGGTTTCTACGAGCTTCTTTCACTTCTTTTCCATGGCTCTCCTGCTGTGCAACTCACTACCTCGCTTTCTCTCTCGGCCGCATCAGCGCCGACGACCATCGGTGGCCGAAAAGTTGAACTCGGCAACCGTTCGCTTCCTGTCCGATAATCGGCTGCGATTCTATCCTCTTACGAAAGCTAATCGTTCTCGTTTCTACTACCCGTTGAATTTTTCTGCTTATATGAACGGATACTCCGTGGAGAAGGATGGTGTAGATGTGGAGGAGTTCGACGAAGAAGAGAGAGATGACGGTAATGTAGAGTTGCATGGGAGGATTCGCAAGTTTATTGAATTTCTGCCGTCGATTTTGCCTGGTGGAAGCTGGTGGAGCTTATCTGATGACTTGGAGGTTAAGTTCTTGGCCAAACCAGTGACCATATGGAGCGCGCTCAGCCGTATGTGGCGGTTGGTGGCGCAAGATAGTTGGGTCATTTTCGCTGCATTCTCTGCTCTGATTCTCGCTGCTGTATGTTGTTTTGTTTTTTTCAATTTCTGAATAGGCGAAGCGATTTAAATTGGCTTTCGGAAATAACTTCATTGACTAACTGGTGGTTTATGGTGTGATTGTCTCAGCTTTCAGAGATATCAATACCACATTACTTGACAGCATCAATCTTTTCAGCTAAAAGCTCTGAAATTGCAGTGTTCCACCGAAACGTGCGTCTATTGGTTTTGCTATGTGTTACGTCGGGAATATGCAGGTCAAAGTCTTGTATGATCGGAAGTCCCTTTTTTTCTGTAACCTGAAGTCTACAAACATACTGCTTTTTGCTCTTTTTGTAGTTCTGAGTGGGCATTAGTGCATGAAATTAGAACTCTATTTTCCAAGAAATTAGATTCTCAAATTCTCTATTCTCTGATACAAGAAATTAGAACACTATTTCTAAGAAATTAGATGAAAATTGGTAGCAGTTTCTACTGATTGACAAGTCATCTGGCTAAAAGCTAGCTACTTCATATAATGGTCTGCTGTTTTTTTTTTTTTGGGGGGGATATTGATCTTCAAAGTGAAATCTTTTTACACTCTTTATAAGGAATTTGAGCCTTTTGTGAACCTTGCGACAGAACAGTTGACACTATACTATGTTTTTTCTGAACTTCAGTGGACTACGAGGTTGCTGTTTTGGCATCGCTAACATGATTCTTGTGAGTGGCTCTCTCATGGTTAACTTCTTTCGTTGGCGGAGCATGGCTCTTATGCTGACTGAGTTCTGATAACTGTGCAGGTGAAACGAATGAGAGAAACACTATATTCTACTCTTCTTTTTCAGGTCCAACATGTTCTGATCGTTAAGCTGCTACTTGCATGAAGTCCGGTGTAACATATGCTTTTTAGTTTAAGAAATACTTTTGTTTGAACTTAATGTGGTGGCACATTTATGCAGGATATATCATTTTTTGACACTGAAACGGTTGGTGATTTGACTAGTAGGCTTGGTTCAGATTGTCAACAAGTGTCACGGGTTATCGGGAATGATCTTAATTTGATTCTTCGGAATGTTTTACAGGTTGGTACTGGAGACCTTCCAGTTACTAGTAACTGTTTCTTCTCTTCTATAACCACTAATTTATCTTGTCCTCTGATGGTTTTTTTTAGGGTACAGGTGCTTTGATTTACTTGCTCATTTTATCATGGCCACTTGGTCTATGCACTTTGGTGATATGTTCAGCCTTAGCTGCCGTGATGCTGATCTATGGCATGTAAGAGTTTTAAAATTTCAGAATACTTTTACTGTATTTATCTCCCTTTCGTAAACTAGGGATATAAACCTAATATGTGGTTTTTGGATGGTTAATAAAGTATTTTGTCGTTATCTTTAGAAGAGAAGAAATGATCTCGCTGGGACAAAATTGTCCACAAGGCATTTGTTCCCATGGTGGCCTAATATAGTTTACATAAGTTCTATCTGAGAAATGGAAGGAGTTATATTCAACATGCACATTTTAAATGCGTTTTCACAAATTTAAAGTTTGTATTACGTCTTGTTTTCTGGAACTGTATCCAGACAGTGCTGGTTGTTACTTCAACTATAGTTTTGAATTGTATCCAAACACTGCCAATCACCACTGCAACTACTGTTTCTGGTTAGGTACCAGAAGAAGGCGGCAAAGTTGATACAAGAGTTTACTGCTTCTGCTAATCAAGTAAGATGAGAAGCCTTTACAGAAGTTAAAGATGAAGGTGTCTGACTCTGGCTTTGACTGAATTTTGTATCATCTAAATGCAGGTGGCACAAGAGACATTCTCTTTGATGAGAACAGTCAGAATATATGGAACAGAAAAATTAGAAGTTGGAAGGTAAAAATATCCCTAGAATGTTGTGCTATTATGAAGTTCTACAGGTATTCTTATTTTGGTAATAAGATTTTGAAATTTAAGTGAAACAAATTCCAGCAGAATACCTATCTGCGGTAATATATATGTTCTGACAGGAGGATGGGTATATCTCTTTGCCTTATAGGTACAAGTTGTGGCTGGAGAAATTAGCTGATATAAGCCTGCGGCAAAGTGCTGCATATGGATTCTGGAATTGGAACTTCAACACACTTTATCATTCCACTCAGGTGGAGCCCCTGTTATTGAGTTTTGAATCTTGAACTGTTGTTTTCGAAAAAATCTTTCTATATTTTTTAATTGAATAACTACTCAACATTTTATTGATATTTCTTATGATTTATCAGACTCAATAAACATGGCGTTTCTTGACTTTGTCTTCATCACAAGTTTAATTTTAACTGGGTGTAGCTTTAAATTATACCAGTTTGGCACTAACACAACCTTTTGTGAAGTAAATGCTAGTCAATCAGGGGACATTTGCAACCTGTAATTCTATGCTCTTTGACATACTGTATTTTGTTTTTGGATAATTGTCTTTCCCTCACTGCCATTAGTTGTATCAAATTAATTATGGCAAGGTGATGCAGACCTGGACTTAAGCCAAGTATGAAACTGGATCCTTACTCAAGAGTTAGAAAGCTATTGCTAGGCTTACAAAAATATCTACTTATAAAATGGTGTAATATAGAAACAACTTGTCATTTTTATTCTTTGGTAGAAACTAAGTGGTTATACAATCACTGACTTCTACAAGGTGGAGAGTAATAGGTCAGGGTTATAGAAAGGTATTAATTCGAGCTTGGGTTCACAAAAAAAACTGGTTGTAATGGCAATTTCATTCATTATTTAATGTGAAACAGTTAGTAAATTTTGTTCTTTGCCCTTAACAACATTTGATACTATGAAATATTAACCAATTATGAGCCTTGTTCTGGTAATCTTTCCTGGATTTGGATACTAAATTATATGGCTCTTACGATGACTATTCACTTTTCTATTAAGATTTTTTTCTTTTGTTTGCAAAACATTTATGGTCTGGATTGACTTCCAACTTACTTGGAATTTGCATCTTTTTTAAGGTCATTGCTGTGGTAGTAGGAGGAATGTCTATTCTGGCTGGTCATATCACAGCTGAGCAACTTACGAAATTTATATTGTATAGTGAATGGCTGATATACTCTACATGGTGGGTAGGAGATAATTTATCATCTTTGATGCAATCTGTTGGGGCAAGTGAAAAGGTCTTCCAATTGATGGATCTCTTGCCAAGTGACCAATTTGTATCAAAAGGCAAGCTTGTTAACTACAGAGTGCCAGACATATTTGTTGCCTTTTCTTTGAGTTATTTCTTTTTATGTTGGTGGGTTGTGCCTGCACTCTGTACAGATTGGGGGTTGTTGCAGCTTAAAATGCACATGCAATATCATGTTAATCAATGACTGCTTGATCTTTTTGAATTTTTAATAGAGAACAATTTCAAAAGCACATACATATTAAATGACAACCGCATTGGTATTGTTATGGTTTAATGGTTTTCTAAGTGGTAACTTTGATGGGCCTATGAATTGAATCTTTGCTATAAAATCTGCCTAGTGATCTGCACATCAAGATACTTTTGCTATTCTTTTCAGGAAGAGTCAAGTATATATTGAATACAAATTTGAATTGCAGAAAGCACTTTGGTGCAAGTCCTTTTTCTCAATAATACATTTCTTCTAGTGACGATTCTTATCTTTGGTAATGGTGGATGTTACTGCTATTCAGGGTTAAAATTACAAAAGCTGATGGGAAAAATAGAGTTTTTGGATGTGTCTTTTTATTATCCTTCAAGAGCAGCGGTATGCTTTTTCCTCTCTACCATTAACTATACAGCACCTACATCCTGATCACATACCTGTCAATTTCTTTTAACTTTCACTTTTATGCCCTAAAGTATGGGAAATCTGTTTGAATTATACACTTGTGCATGTGGTTGTTATACTAGTTCCTGGTCCCCAGGCCAGTAAATATTTGCAGATTTCTTCATGAGAGTGCAACGCTTTTATAGAGGTAATAAAATCTAGTAGGAGATGTTATGGTTTTTCCAAATGTCAAGATAGAAATTTCATTCTTTCTTTTGATGTTCTCAATAGGCCAAATTTTCATATCAAAGTCTGTAATTATCTCGATCTTGACTTAATATGATTTGCAGGTACCTGTACTGCAACATGTGAACCTTTTGGTAAACCCTGGGGAAGTGGTTGCAATTGTAAGCGAACTATCTTTCTATTCATCTTTGTTATACAGCAAAATCTGAATGATTTATTGTTTATTATTAATCTTGGTTAGGTTGGTCTTAGTGGCAGTGGGAAGAGCACCCTGGTCAGTCTACTGCTCCGCCTTTATGAGCCATCAAATGGACAGGTAAATTTAGGCTGTCCTTTAGTTGTTCTTTGGACTTTGACAATCCTAATCTATTTTGAGATGGAATCAGTAAACTTTCCTAATTTCTACTGTTGATTAATGGCGTTTGTCTTGGAGAATGAAAACCAGTGTTTGATAAGACGGTAGCTCCACAGTTGTTGCTACCTTTCAGTAATTGTCATTCTGTGGTTGCTTATTACTTAATCTAAGTTTAATTAATTGCAGATTTTAGTCGATGGCTTTGCACTTGGAGATTTGGACATCAAATGGTTCAGAGAAAGAATTGGATATGTGGGACAGGTCGCCCATCTACTTTTAGTGATATAGATTTTAGTATATCCAGAGGGCTACCTCCTTACAGGGAAACTCTTGAACAGGAACCAAAACTTTTCCGCATGGATATTAGTTCCAATATCAGATATGGTTGTCCACGAGATGCAACAGAGGAAGAAGTTGAGTGGGCTGCCAAGCAGGCCTATGCTCATGGCTTCATCACATCTCTTCCCAACGGTTACAAGACCCTTGTTGATGATGATTTGCTTAGTGGAGGTCAGAAGCAACGAATTGCCATTGCTAGAGCTATTCTTAGGGACCCTGCCATTTTGATCCTTGATGAAGCCACCAGTGCGCTGGATGCAGAAAGTGAACACAATGTTAAGGTAACCACTTTTTGACAATCATATGCCATCACTTTGGGGTTTTTTCCTTTTCTCCTCAAGGAAGATGTTGAATTCAGGAAGCCGATGAATGGGAGGATTAGAGTTTTGACTTGTTTTTTTGTGATCGAATTAGGGTGTTCTTCGTGCTGTCAGAAGTGAGACAACATCAAGGAGAACTGTGGTAGTAATTGCACACAGGTAGTCTCCTACACTATGCTTCAAGTGTTACAATTGGGGTTGGAATATTGATGATGAACTTTCTGTAGGCTCTCCACAATTCAAGCTGCTGACCGGATAGTGGTGATGAGTGACGGTAAAATAGTTGAGGTTGGTACTCCGGGAAGATCATATTGTTTTATTTTAGGAAGGTCAAGTGTTATATATAGGTTCTTTGTAAGATATCGGGGTACAAAGATCATATGGTACTATTTGCTTGCATTACCCATATACTGCATTTACCATGCAAACAAACAATTTTGCTGAAGCAAATCTAACTTCGGAATTGCCAAGTTTCCTTAAATTATCAAGGATGAGATAATTAGCAAATGTACATATCCTGAAAGCTAATATGGTATGTTTTGCAAGCTCTTTATGTAATTTCAGAACTAAGCTACATTCATATTTTCGTTTTTGTTGACATAGATGGGTGGTCACCGGGAGCTACTCCATCAGGATGGCTTGTATGCACGATTGACCAGAAGGCAGGCCGATGCTGTAGCATGATCATATTACATACTGACAATTCTTTCTTTCATATATCTCTACTTGTCATGCATTAGGATGGAACAGCTTTTAAATACAGATATTTCGATTCTGAAGATACTGTATGCAAGAAGCCTGAGCTGTTTGCCCTGGAACTTGAAATGCTTTGGAATGTGAAATGGAGAAGTAATTGCTGAAGCAGTTCGACTACACAATCATAACCTATGTGAGTATTCCAGGCAGCACTACACACAGACTAATTTATGACAAGGACACTTCTCAACTCTTCTTCTTTGGACATATTGATGCCTCCAGGCCAATTGTAATTTTATACAGCTTATATGATCTTCAAGTGGTGCAAATTGCACAAAGAAGCTACTGATGCAGTTAAATGTTATTGGTTATTTTTGTCACTATTTTTATGTTCAACATTCTTAGTGGCATGCTAGGCCTTCTTTATTTAATGAATTGCTTTAAATTTGTTAAGTTAATGTGGTAAAGAAATTCTTTGACTCGAGATTTGAGTCATGGTTGTCGTCTGAACAAGCATATGTGCTCACCAAATGGGGGTAGCTGATTTACTTTTTGGAAGACATTTCTTTACTTGGAACAACATACAAACTGGAGATTACACAATGATGGTGAATTTAGCCCTTGAGTTGAGCACACTTTACCAGCTCTATATGGTCAAAGTCTCAATATGACAAGAAGCAGGTCAATTAAAGCTCCATATAGGTTTAATAATTATTGGCATGCAAGCGCATGTTGAAGGATGCAAGGCTTACCAACTTATGAGGAAGCTAAAAACTATAAAAGAGGAGTTGAAGACCCTCAATAAGAATCATTTCCTCATAACTGAGCAAAATGTCAAAGTTGCAAGGGACAATCTTAACGAAGTCTAGAATGAATGTTACAAGAACCCCTCAAATATTTAGCTTAAGCTACATGAACAACAAGAT
>JAOTAX010000003.1:9976873-9988673 GCA_025629825.1 Erythroxylum guanchezii | reverse complement strand
CAGAAGAAGATGACATCATCATCACAGAAGAAGCAAAAAGGCAGAAGAAGCAAAACACAGAAGAAGATGACGTCATCGAAGAAGATGACGTCATCACAGAAGAAGCAAAAAGCAGAAGATACAACTTCACTCTTAAACATCTTCCCTCATGAGGACCATAACTTTCAGCTCAGATGTCCAAAATTTTCATACCATATATCGTTGGAAAGATAAAAAGAAAGAACTATAACTTTCTAGAAGACAAATTTGTCTAAATCTTTCTAAATCAATCCAAAATTTCCCCTAAAGTCAGAATACGAATTTTACATTCATCCACCAATGTACTACACCCAATTCTCAACTTCATGACAAATTTTTGAGATTCTTAGATACAGAATTTAAATTCGATGTATTCATAAGAAATGTAGCCATATGTTTCTAGTTTAATCCAAGCAAGAATCATCTCGTTTGGATAACTAGAGAAAAAGTTGTGGCTAAAAGAATGAAGCATACTCCATGAATATTTTCTAGATCAACTACCAATTTGTTTCAAAAACTTTCCTTAACATAACTTATACCAAGATCACCTTTACTGCTTCATTTACTTCTCATTCTTAACTCCATTTCAAATCAACATCATCCAGAAAGAAAATTATAATCTATGACTAATCATGAACACCAATAACAAAACATACATATGTGTGCATATTCTTAATCAACTTACTACACCAATTCAACTTCATTTTTGCTTTCATTTTATTTCTAACTTTCACCTTAATTCCTCCCTTTTTGAAATATCTTATCCACTAAAAGCACCAAAGCAAAATATAAACCTATCCACATTTCTCATTTATTAGTTCTAGTCTTCTAAGAAAAGTTTGGGATCCAACATTTACATACTCCTTATAGTTTTGCATGAAATGGTCATGTTACTAAGGCATTGCAATTAAGAAAGTTCTTTATTTTTTTTTGTAATAATATGCTTCAGTATAACCATTATCTGTTTGAACTTTTGCTTGCATAATAAATCTAAGGTCAAATGTTCCTCCACGTGATCTTCTGAATAAAGTTGTAGTTGACTTTTAATTTGGAAATTAGATGATGCCAATCAATGTCTTGCTTCTTAAGAAGTTATCTTTTTCTAAGATTCCTTTCTAATTTTTTGATATGTAGAGTTAAGTGAATAGGTGCTTTTAAGATATCTTCATTGACAAGGCAACGTTAATAGAGCATTCCATTCAAGCAATGTGTTTTGATTTAGGTTTTATTTTATTTAAGAAAAATTAAGAGGCAATTATCCTGATACTTATATACACTCATTCGATTGATACTTATATGGTCATGCATATAAAACAACATGGAAGCAACAAGATAATTTAACCTTAAATTTGGTTATTTCTAACAATATATGATGGGAAGTATATGTAGTGAAACCCTAAGAATACTTGGTTTGGACACGGAAGAAGTAACAAATGAGTAAGAAAATGGGAAGATAATATTAAGACAACTTACCAGAATATTATCCAAGTTCAATAAATCAAATATTTTGTATATCCCAACCAACTCATTTTCACTTATCTTTATCCATTTTGTAATTCCTTATTTTAAGGCTTGTATTTTAATACAATACATATATATTAATCATAATGCTATTCAATTATGATTATAAATAATTTATATTTATATTTATATTTATATATTGATTGTTTTAGATGGATGAACTTATTCCTTCATAAGAGACTTCTAATCTAGTGCCAGAGATAAAAGTGGAAACGTCTAGTCTTGTACTAAGTGAAGATAGAAGTTCAACTCAAACTCAATTGAAGAGTGAAGTTAGAACCACTTCAATAAGACTAGATCAACAAACAAAGTAAAAAAAAAAAAGTTAATGTAAAAATTGTCAGAAGATGTTGATTTGGAGTTTAAAAGGTGGAACCTCTCATTTGAAGAGACATATGGATTTGCATAGTAGAAGGAAAATGGTATTAAGAGGTCAAACATTTTTTACCCCTAACATTATGAGAAGGAAGAATGAAATGACCACAACATCTTATGATAGCAACAAATCAAGGTTTTGATGACTTATATGGTAATTAGTGATGAATATCCACTATCTATGGTTGATACCAAAAGATTTAAGATGTTTTGCAACTCACTACAAACTGACCTTTAAGTTCCAAGTTAGAATACATTAAAGAAGGACATTATGAAGATATACAAGGATAAGAAGAAATAGGTTTTAAGAGCATTGTCGAGTAATAAAGGACGGATTGCCACTATAATAGACAAGTGGACAGCTGATAACCAAAAGAAAGGTTATATAGTAGTAGCGGCACATTATGTTGACAATGATTGGACTTTACATGATAAACTTTTGAGGTAATTTATGTTCTTTAATATTGTTGTCATTTATGTTTTCATTACGTTATGATTGATTTTGGTAATATTTATAAATGATATGTTCATTTATGTGCCAGATCACATACAAGTGAAAGGTTTTCAACCGTGTTGGGAGACTATTTGATGGATTTAATATCAAAAATAAATTATCCACCATAACAATCGCCAATTGTAGAAGGAATGATTCTATGATTGAAAAGTTGAAAAATAAGATATGGGTTAAGAGCATGTTAGTTGGTGGAAAGTTATTCCATATGCGTTGTTTTGCGTATATTCTAAACTTGACTGTGAAGGATGGATTGGATATCATAAAGGAAGGAATATATTCAATTCGGAATAGTGTAGTATATTGGAGTGTAACAACTAAAAGAATTGATAAATTTGAAGAACTGCATGATTTATATACATTTTGAGTACAAAGATGTTGGTTTTGGATTGTCTAACTAGATGGAACTCAACTTTCAAGATGTTGGAGTCGACAGTCCAATATGATGATGTGTTTACTAGGTTGAGACAAAGAGACTTTTAGTATACTTGCATGCCTACAGAAGAGCAATGGGAATTGGCTAAAGAACTTTATGTGAAGTTGAAATTATTTATAATGCAACTGAGTTGTTCTTATGAACAAAATATCTAACTTCGCTCTATTGTTTTACACTATGTGTGAGATAAAGAATCCCTTATTTGATTGGATGTTTGATTCCAATGAGGTTATTTGTGTTATGGCAAAGCAGATGATGGACAAGTTGAATTATTATCAGTATATAGTTGGACATATTGTTACAGCCTTATTTGTGCCGGACTTGAGATATAAGATGGAGGGGTTTACTTTATGGTGATTGAGTCCAAGAGCATGCAGATGTCGTTAAACAATTTTGGCTTGAATTATTTAATGATTATCAACTTATAATGGACAAAATTCATGATCGAGATCGCAATATTTTAGGTTGTTCAACTTTAACTTCAGTTTCAAGTTTGGGCTCATCTTTTAAGAGCAATTTGTTATTTTCATTTTCAGAATTTCTCAAAGAAAAAAGGGCTAGAAATTCGTACAATATGATGGAATTAGATAAATATTTGATCAAAGAATATATGGTAGAAGTTGAAGGTGTGCAGTTAGATATATTATTATGGTGGAAGAGTTGTGGAAATAATTTTTTGATCATGCAAATAATTGTAAGAGACTTATTAACAATTCCATTATCCACCATTGCTTCAAAGTCTACTTTTTGCACTAATGGTCAAGTCATTAGTCCTTCTCGTGCTTGACTTCATCCTCGTATTGTGGAAGCCATTATTTGTGCCCAAAGTTTATTAGATAATAAAGATATTGAGGGTAAATTCTTATTTTGTATATACAATTTCATCTATTTTTTATATTATCTTATCTAATATTTTTTTAAATTTTCATTTAATATAGGCACAGGTATTAATGCAGAGGTGACTAGTCATAGTCATTAATCAAGTGGACATTATTTTGATAAAACATTTGAAGATGAAGGTATATTTAATTAATTATTAATTATTACCATATCCTTAATATTCCTTTAATTTTAATATTACATTACTAAATATAATGTTTTTTTATGAAAAAAATTAATTGAGTATATATATTGAAAATGTTTCAGAATATCGTAATACATCTTCCAAAGTTTTAGACTCCCTTGCCAAAACAACCAATGACTATTAACCTCATGCTTAGCAAAAATGACTTCATATTTGAGCCCCTACATTGACAACAACGATGAGGTTTCAAGATTAATGCAAGTTCTGGATTAAAGAAGTAAACTTCTACCTCCTCTGTTTCTCGTTGCCCGTAATCTTCCCAAATTAGGGTTGTTACCTTTAGTGGTGATGGAGGTCTTATTTCACAATCACCACTCGTAAGTGAGACAGTTCTATTTGGTACATCTTTCCTTGCTCCTTCTTCATCTAATCACTTTCATCTTTCCTCAAGTCAAGTTTTATGGTGAGATTCTCTCTGTCTCTGGATATCGCCTTCCTCTGGGGGAATGGAGAAGGGTCTTTAATCAAGTTTTTTCTTATTTCTTCTTGATCTGTATTTCCTTTCTACAGTAGATTCTCCTTGAAACGATTTCCTCTTTCTCTTGCTTTCCTTCTGTTCCTATCCTTTGATTTTTCTTACATGCTCTTGTGTTGAATTGCTTATCCTCTTAAACATTCAGAGAGGCTCGGATGTTTCTATTACATGCTTGGTTAGGATTTTTTAGAAGGATGAGCTCTCTGAGTTCTCGAATTATTTCAGATGTAAGAACCTCTTTGGGTGATTTGATACCTCCAAGTCATTTAAGGTTCCTTTGCTTCCACACCTCGTATATACAAAGCCTTAAAGATAGGATATGAATCTGTATATTTAGGTTTTGAGGTTTTGCGTGATTGTCTAGTGTTTGTACTATCTCTGTGATTGTAGTCCCAAGATTAGGCCTTAAGCATCTGCTCGATTTAGACCCCCATATATAGCTGTTGTAAGGATATGTAAAGAAGAGGTGATCACTTGTTTCCATATAGATCTGTCCAATGGGCATGTTCTGTCTATTTGCAAATGTGGCATTCTGTCAGTTGTATTTAGTCTATTTTGGATTGCTAGCCATGATATAAAGGATACTCTTAGGGGTAGAACCTTACACTAAATGATTCTATGTCATTCCACCTTCTATTTCCTAATTTTTAGCATATCTTTGGTGGTACCATTGGTAAGTTTATGGATAGGTTGTTTCTGCCAGTAAAATGTATCCTGAGAGTTTGGTTGAGGTTGATAGGATGGTTGGAGATGTCTTAATTGTTCAAGAAAGTTCCATGTCCCCTCTGTAATCATAGAGCTAAGTTTGAATTTGAGTAAATGAGTTTGAGTGAAGAGGTTTGAGGACTACTTAGACTGTTTTAGTGGTGAATGACAAGTTAGACCAATTATCGAACCATACATATGTCGTTTTTCCATTCCCAATTGTGCAAGAAACATTATCCTTGATTCTATCCCTCAACTTTAGAATCTGATTAAGAAAATCAGAGTATGAGGTAGATTTTTGAATGGTCCATAAATTTCTTTCTTTAAGAAAATAAGAGTGGAGCCATTTAAACCAAAGGGAATTTTCTCTTCCAGATTAATGCCTTATTTGTGATCTTGATAGGGGTTATATTTAACCCTCCTTCATCTTTAGGAAAGCAGATATTAGCTCATTTCACTTTAGCTGCCCTTTTGTCCTTATTTGGATGACTAGAAAATTTGTTGGGATTCTTTAAATGGTCTTAACGATTCCTTGAGAAAGAAAGATGTGAGAACTCCAATAAATATGGATAGAATTCAGTACCTATTTGATGAGTTATACCTTCCCTGCATAAGACAAGGACTTGTTAACCTATGAACTGATCCTTTTCTGAATTTTCTCTAAAAGTGGAATACATTCTACATATGTAAGTCTTTTAGTTGAGATTGGTAGTCCAAGATACAGCAGAGGAGCATGTTTGAATGGCATTCCTATTGATTGAGAGATGAGAGGTCCCAAGGGAGTAGCTTTCTTGGATAGTATGAAGTGGTTCTTTATTGGATTAAATCGTAGACCTGAGAAATTTTTAAATTTACTAAGAGCTTCTGTATAACTTTGTATGGAGTCCATCATGGCCCTGCAAAATAAAAGTAGATCATCTGCAAAACATAGGTTAGTCAAACCAATCTTCTTGCACTTCGCATGGTATCTGAATTTCAGATTTTTGAGCACTTCATGCTTGATAAGAGAATTGAGAGTCTCCATATACAAAATGAAGAGGTAAGGGGACAAGAGGTCTCCTAGTCTTAGACCTCTAGTTGCCTTGAATGATGTGATGTAAACTATTGATAATCCTAACTACAACGATTGGCTACTCTCTCAATCTATCTAGTCTCTACCTTCTCCAGTCTCTAGTATCTAGTGTCCAATCTCTAGTCTCCATCATGATTTTATCTTGATTTTTTTGTAAATTGTATCATTTTTTGTAAAATGATTTGGATAATCATTTGTGTACAATTAATATTACTATAATTAATGAATTTAGTTTCATCTTATTCATTTTATCATGATATCTAATTTTTATATATCCATTTTATTCATTTTATCAATTCAATGATGGGCCCATCTTTCATCATTTTTAAATTTATCTTTTATTTTAAGGTTTAGAAAGGCTAAGAAAATACCAAAAGGTCCTTAATTGTCTCTCTTATTATTCCTATGGCTAAGTTAACTTTTTCATTTTTATTTTGCAACTATTTTACAACCTTTATCCTTTTTCTATTTTTTAATTAGTTAATTATATAAGTAAATTTTCTTTTAAGCTTCCTTATAACCTTTTTTTACTTTAAGTAAACATTTTACGAAAGGATCCCAAATGTTAAAAATAGGTTAATTTCTCTTTATTTATTTAAAATTCTATATAAATCTACTTAATCCCAAATTAAAATAAATTAAATTAAATTTTAGTTAAATAAATTGGTAACTAACTATAATTCCTTATGAAAAATATTTATAATTAAAATTTGATAAAAAAATTTAAAAACTAAAAAAAGATAAATATAAAATAAAAATGAATATAAATGGAATATGAGAAAATGAAAGGAGATATGATCAAAATAATTTTAATACAAACTATAGCTAAATCCATTAGAAAAAGAATATAATTATAGTTACAAATTCATCTTATTCATTTTATCAAAATATGTAAGTTTTTGCATATTTAATCAATATAAAATCTCAAATTTTCTTAATTAAACTATAATTAGTTGAATTGATCACTTCAATTATAATCTTTTCTTTCGTTTCCTATAATCATATCCTCCTTCATTAATGAATTTGATTTCATCTTATTTATTTTATCAATATATGTAAGTTTTTATATATTTATTCATTATAAAATCCCAAATTTTCTTGATCAATTAAAATCCATACCAATAATTACTTTAATTATAATATTTTTCTTTTATTTTCTATAATCATATCCTCCTTTATTAATGAATTTGGTTTCATCTTATTCATTTATCACTATCTGTAAGTTAATTCATAACTATAATTAATTAAATTAATCACTTCAATTATATTCTTTTTCTTTCATTTTCTATAATCATATCCTCCTCCATTAATGAATTTGGTTTCATCTTATTCATTTTATTAGTATATGTAAGTTTTTATAAAATCACAAATTTTCTTATTTTATTAATCAATTGAAATTTGTAACTTCAATTAATCGAATTGATCACTTCAATTTTAATCTTTTTCTTTTGTTGCTTATAATTTTATCCATAATTATTAATTAATTAAATTTTAAAAAAATGGGCCTATTCGAGTCAGACTAATTTAGCTCGAGGCCTCAAACCGAGCTCGTGCCATTTTTCCACTGGCCAACCCAGCCTACTGCCATTCCTATTTGGAAATCTCATATCTCAACAACTTACTCTTTGTTGAAAACAACTCTTTGAGACATATTATCATAATATGAACATCCATGTCCTCATGTTGCCTATAAAGCTCAAGAGATATACTAGCCAATATCTCATATGTAACTTTTCCAACATCATTAATCTTGAACCAAAGGAGTTTTAAGCCAATTTTTTATGACAAAAGATATTAAGTACTACAAATGGGTTTATTATTTTGATGTGAAGGAATATGAGAACAAGATGTAGTCATAAACTCAAAAGGATAGTTCATGAAATTGAAAAAAGAAAAGATGAAGTTTACAACTTACAAAATAAAAACCAAATCAAAAATAAAAAAAGAATAAGGAACATTAAAGTCATTCTTTAGTTTATAATATTCATTATAACCTCAGTCATTTTTATGTTCTAAAAGGCTCACCATATATAAACATTTTATATCAATTAATTGCAAAAGTCTTTTTATTCATCAAGAGGCATTAAAGTTTTTAGTTTAATGGAAAAACCTCCTAATCTTCCAAACACTCTTAGGGAACATTTTGGGAAGGTTTTAAATCTTAATTACACTTAAAATTTTGAGTTTGAATATTTCAAGTTGTTAAAATAATATTTTTTAGGGGACTGGTTTACTTATATGGCTTAATGGTCAACCAATATAGGTTAAAATTATCAAATTTTATGTAACAAAAGTTTTTAGTAACATTAGTTAATGTGTTAATTTGACAATATGCCTATTGGTTAACTAGTGTCTTAATGACTAGTAAATATATAAATTGAAAGCATATTAGTCGACCAATATACCTACTAGTTAACCAGTGTCTCAACGGGTAGTGAATCTGTATATTCAATGCACATTGGTCAACCAATATACTATACTGGTCGACCAGTACTCTATAAGTAGCCATTATGACAACTAATAAAGTCCCAAACTTTATAAATACATATTTTCCCATCAGTACTTGTTTCAAGAAGCATTTAGGTGTCTTTTACTTATATTTCTAAGTGTTTCTCATTCATTTGAGCATCATTGTCTCATATTCGTATAAGTGAATCACTTTAGAATTATCAACTGATAAAGTGAGGTATTTTTAGTTGTAAGATTTGGTCGAAGCATTATTTTATTATACTTAGGTTCTAACTAGGATTAAGGTTCCTCTTCAATATAAAGCAAGAACGTAATATGCCTCTTTTCCTAGAAAAGATTGTATAAAGGTTATTTTTCACCTTGAAAGAAGAATTATAGTAGAATTTCACAAAGAGTCTTGAGAGTGAATATAGACAAGGGTTGTTGGTCGAACCACTATAAGTTAGTTTTCATCCTCTCTTTCCTATCATCTTTAAATTATTCTTCAATTGTTTGATTAATTTATACTAAGCTCTTCGTCCTTATTTATATTCATTATTGACAAATTGAGTTAATTAGCAAGACACCAAATTCATCCCCTGTCTTAAGTGCCATTAGGGAATAACACTAATATGATGTTGATGTCTCTCTTAAACCTCATCAATTACACTCACATTGAATCTAATAGAATTGTGATGTCAAGAACCTATAACTTCTTTCTTGTTTGATAAAAATTCTCAAGTTGTGAAAGTAGTTTAAGAACTTATGTCCAGTAAGCTTGTTAGCATCCATGATGCTCCTTAGGGACAAATTACTGCTCATTTAATCTAACAACCACAAAATATAAATGAATAAATATTAATTTACATTAAAAAAGAAAATAAAATAAGAAATTCAATAAATATTTCCACTTTTTCCAAAATAATAGCCCTTATTATTATAAAATTACTCTAATCTCTTTAATGAGATAAGGTCCTATTCAAACTTAATTGATGTAAAATTTGTTCAATAGACTAACTAAATTTAAATTAGATAGATAACATCCTTATCAATCACATATCATATTAACTCATAGATTTGTTAGATAATAACTCTTTATCGAAATATATTATTGGTTCCTAATGGAACCCAAGATGAAGGTGAATTAGATGTTGGTGACTTCTAAGAAAACTTTTAAAAGAATGTAAAATGAATGATAAAACATAACATCAATTTGAATAAGCTTAGTCAATTAATCAAGTGAAAAACAAAGAGCATAGGGAAAAGAGTTTGCAAATCGATTTTATAGTGGTTCAGCAAAGAAACTTTGTCTACATCCACTCCTTAAGTCTCTTTTGGGTTCTCTTCATCTCTCCTTTTAATTAGGTGAAGAGTAGTCTTCGTACAACAATCTTTAATCGTTAAAGAGGAACCTTTGCACAATCTTCCTTAAAGGGTGAAGAGGAATCTCAATGCTTTTTGAAGCACCCAAATATAAGAAAACTTACCTCAATTGATGTTCATAACTCAAATAAATCTTGCTTGCTCACTTTAGAGCTTAAGGACTCTCAATCACTTCACGACTAATGAACGAACACTTGTGAATGCTTAAAAACTCTTGTAAATGTGTTATTGTAACCCTTAAATGTCATAAAGATGTCTAATAATCAAAATCATAAATATATATACCTATACTAACTTAAAAATATCATTAGACACAAAAATAATAGTGATATTGGTTGACAAATCTAGCATATTGGTCGATAATGTACCATATTGATCTACTAATACATTAATCAATGTCACATACAAACTCAATGAACATTATTTTTTTGAAGTTTTTAATACATTAGTTGACATTACAAATGTCTCCAAAAACAACATATTGGTCAACTAATGTGTATAAAAGCAAGTTTTCAAAGTCTTTTCAAGTTCTTTCAAAGATCAAACCACATTTTTTTCACTAAAACTTAATCAAAAAATATTTTAAAAGTTTTCCAAAGAGCATGTCAAAGATCAAGAGTTTTTAAATCAAAATCTTGATTCATCTTGATAAATGAAAAGATTTATACATTGAGATCAAAATATGATATGTTTATGCATGAAAAGCCCTTAAAACATTAAAATGACCAAATATGGGATACATGGAAGATTACAAATAAATTTGTAAACTTATTGTGATTTAATCTTCTTTGATCTTAGTCTTCTTCTTGACTTGAATGCATTTGATCTCTATAAATTGTTTCTTAACTTTATTTCGTGTTATTTTCTTTTAAGACATCAAAGAACAAATCACTAGTAGTAACTATATTTTATTATCATCAAAATATAAATTGTAACTTCCTTTAGTTTAACAATCTCTCTCTTTTTAATGATAGCAAACCATGTTGTAATATTAGAAAGCCAATAATGAGATTAATCAATTAAGCACATACGATCTCTTAATATCAAAGTAACATGAATATTTGACTCCCCTTTAAATCATACTTCATAAAAAAATCTAAAGTATCAATAATTAGATCATTTATCATTCAAACACTAGTATACTCAAATAAAATAAAACATAAGTGTATTGTTTTGAAATTTACCACTAATAAAAAGTACAATGTTAATGTACATCTTCAACCATTAAATACCAATATAAAGTCAAAGTACACTAACTCCTATTAAATATAATAACTCCCCCTAAATATAACAGTTACTACTCATCATCAATGGGTGAAATATTCAAGTGTTGAAATATGAGGATGAGGATGAGGATGAGGGTATATGGGATATGTTGATTTTTTTCTTAGTACTATTGAATTTGAATATATTGTTCAAAACAACTAAGTTGAATAATCTCACTTATGCTCAAGTTTGTCGCTAGGTCTTGCCTCTCGTTTCTCTTAAGAGTGCAAGTGTTGGTCTTGCCGTCGTTGTGCAAGGTAGGTTCTGCGTGAGAGTTTGGCTGTTTCGTTTTCATTGCCGTTGTTTCATAGTATGGATCAGGAGTTACAGAGCCTTTCTATCCGGGAGACAAAAAATCTCGAGTTTGTGATACCGTCAGAAGCCATCAAAAGAGATGAATCAGCCAGTCTGGATCAACAGACCCGCCGAGAATTATGAATTATTTAGCATGGAACTGTCGTGGCCTAGGCAACCACAAGACAGTTCGAGCATTGAAGGACCTAGTT
>JAOTAX010000003.1:9947039-9963895 GCA_025629825.1 Erythroxylum guanchezii | reverse complement strand
TATTTGATTTATATTTAAAAATATTTTATTTCTATAACATAAAAAATAGCTTCTCGAAAAAGCTGAAATTTGGGCTTTTCTGAAAAGCTCCAAATTTTAGCTTTTATTTCTATTTTAAAAGTGCTTTTGAAGTTTGCAGTCAAACACTTATTTTTTCCTAAAAACAGCTTTTACGGTGAAAAAAAGTAATTTTGGAGTCTCCAAAAACTGAACCAAACGAGCACTTAGTTTCTTTGTTACACCCTAATCATGCTGCGGCTCAAGAAGAATGTAAAAATTAGCTTGTGCCTTTCTTCAAAACAATTGGATCGGCAAGCGGACAAAGAAGCTAGAACAAAAGTTTTTATCTGGTTTGCGGAAGTATGATAGCGGCAAGAGGATGTGCCATCAGAATCAGCATATTGCGAAAATGTGTTGGATGGGCTTTACTTTTCTTCGGGACTTTGATTTTAACAATCAAGGATATAAAAGAGGAAATCATATCTTTCTCTATTACCTTACGTGTCCAAAGTCTCAAACCTCGGTTTCATCTAATCGAATGGAGGAAACTACTATAATAGAAGCAGCCGGCCATGTCCATCCTGTCAATGAATAAATATGTAAAGTGAGCACAATGCTCCAAGCATTTTCTACCAGTTTTTTTTCTTTTTATCAGGATGAAACGCTCGGATCCGAAAGCTTCTCATTCCCAGCTATGCTGAAGGTCTGCGCTAAGTTGTTACGCCTAAATCGGGACAGCAGGAAAGACGCTATAAAGAAAAAGGAATTAGAAGGAGCTTCGGTATCACTGGACTTATGCCGATCGTCAAAGGATTTTTCCGTCAGGATAATTCATGCTGGTGGAAGAGTGGAGAGATACCAGCATGCTCTTCCTGCATCTCAGTTAATGGAAAAGTATCCAGGAATGTGTATTGCCCGGCCAGATGTTTTCAAAGATCCCGACGGATCCCTCTTAAAGCCAAACGAAGATCTTTTGCCTGGTCTCAAGTATCTTATGATTCCATCTAGCACCGCAAGAAAACTGAAGCATAAACACAAGGAGAAAGACGAAAAATTGAAGGGACCTGCTGATGATATGTTAGATGTGAATATCACCTGGAATGATAACAAGGAGTTGTCAGATGAATCTTTCAGTTCTGCAAAAGATTTTTATGCCTCGAAAGACAGATGGTCAAGATGTTCAGTGAAAAAGCGAGTTAGAACCAAGAAGCCTTTTGTACCGCCTCTTCCCAAGACAAGGATTTTCCGCGGATCAGGCTGGGAGCCTAGCCTGACTTCTGTAGAAGAACTTTCTCCAGAACCTTGTTAGATACCTGAAATGACATGCCTACACATGTTGGTACTGATCCTTGCATGCAGTGATTGTTCCTCAATTTTTAACAGTTCCCAATCAATTATTTTTCTGCTGTCTGAGGTTTTTGCCAGAGAACATGGTCCAAAATAATAGACTCTAATTGCGCTTTTAAGTGCCATTTCTTCTGAGGACCTAATTTCTAGGTTGAATTTATAACTAATTCTTCCAATTTCTAAGGTTTTTGTTCATCAACAATTGTTGCTGCTTCAGTTTCTTTTTCTCAGGCAAAACACTACTACAAGAACCTGCTCACACAGTTCCTAAATCGAGGATAGGTGATTCCTTAACCACGCAGTTTTCTTGTTCAAAACCTGTACAACTGTTCTCAAAGACAAGTAAAAGGAGAAAAACACAAAAAAGGGGGCAATACAAGTTAGGCTTCTTTCAGGATTGATCTGTCTGTATTATAGAATTTAGAACAGCCAGCAAAGCGTGAATTTGCATCATATTTCCGTGAAGAGAGCAGTTTCAGAAGATTGACTGATATCCCCAATATTTCCTTTTCTCATGTTTGCTTCTTGCATGGCAGGCCTGAGAACTATACTACGTACAGCTTGTATTAAGTAATAGAATGCAAGAACAAAGGGCACTAAACATGATAAGAACAATGTCCATTTTGATTTGTCTCCTAGGAAGGATGTGACTTCCATTCAAAAGGAAATCACATTAGCTCAAAAAGACGCCATCATTCCACAAATTTTTCAGAGGTGATTTTGATCACTCACATACATCAATCCGTTCATTTTCATCTTACAAAATGTATACTCACAATATATATGACAAAAGCTTGGTCAAGATCCACGCGTAAAAAACTGAAAATGCTGCACCAACTGGGATAGTTACCACCCATGAAGCTATTATCTCTTTCACGGTTTCTGATCTTACACTATTTAGACCTCTTGCAAAACCTACTCCCATAACGGAACCCACCAAAGTATGCGTTGCCGATATCGGAAGTCCCAGCTTTGATGCAACTAGAACCACAGAGGCTGCAGCAAACTCAGCTGCAAATCCTCTGGTTGGCGTCAGTTCTGTTATCTTCTTCCCAATTGTTGCTATCACTCTATACCCCCACATCATTAGCCCGGCTATTATACCAAACCCACCCCATGCAAGAATATCATTCGGAATTGTAACGACGACCCCTGATCCAGTGGCACCACCTTGAAGGATAGCCAATGCAGCAGCCAAAGGACCAATAGCATTGGAGACATCATTACCTCCATGGGCAAATGACATGAAGCAGGCTGAGAGGATCTGCATATATCCAAAAACCCCATAAACTATCTCCAGCTCGGTACCCTTTGGCCCCGCAAAATCGGAGAGAAAGCCTATCTGTTTATTCTGGATTGCAGTCTCTTTTGGTTCAGGTTGTGACGTAGTAGCTTTCAGAAGTAAATGACCGAGATGTTTCCGGATGATTTGGTTAACAAGGACTGCACCAATTGCACCACAGGCTAGAGCCTGTGCCAGGGCCAGAGGAAAGGAGTTGCTTAAAGGAAATGCTGCAAAAGATATTCCAGTCACACCCAGAAAGACAGTAATCGGTGCAGCTGCAGCTGCAGCTTGTCCCGGGTTTGGAGCACTGTACACAAACTGCAGCAAGTGAAAATATTCAGAGCAGTAGTTTTGAAATTGGAGACTAACAAGCTAGCTTTGTGATTTAGATGAAAAATTAGACACTTTAAACGATTTTGGAAAGCGTTTAAGCAGTAATTCCCCCTTTACAGACAAGCCAATAATTTTCTCCACACAAGACACTTGAGTATATTTCAAGATTGACAGCTTCAAGCCTGAAAGACAGAACATACCCTACGAATGCATTTATAGACGAGAAAGGAGACCAATGCTCCCACTACTGGTGAGATAACCCATGATAATGTTACTCTTGCTAGCGACCCCCAGAAGACAGCACCTGCACCTCCATAGACAAGACCAAATCCAACCATTGATCCCACTATACAGTGTGTAGTAGAGACGGGCCAACCATAATAAGATGCTACCTAGAAACGTCAAGAAGAGTACAGATTAGCAGAAATCACATTGAAGAGCTGCCTGTCAACGAAAATGGACAAAGGAATAAATTCAATCACCATAAGAGGAGATAGGACTATAATGCTTAAGATAAACCTTGTAGCCTTTACTGTTACTGGCCATAAAAGGCATCTGTCTATCATATGCGAAATTTCAGTTTCCCCTGGATTGTTAATTTCAGATTAATTATCCGTAGTTACATATACCTGGCAAATTTTTATGAGTAAGAGGTAGATTTTGACAGACTTCTCTGATCTTTTCCTCACTTTTTTTGGAGCTACTATAATAAATGACAGACCTTTTTCTTTGTTGATACTTGCAAGACTTTCTCCCAGGAACCTCATGCATAGACACCTAATGAGTAGTGACAGACAACATATGCTCTAGCACCAACCCAATAAGTTCTACCAAGTGCATTTAGATACCCCATCACCGCACTCGAGGTTTAGATATCGACTCTATTGGAAAGGGAGCAAGTACAAAAACGGCAGACTCTGAGAAACTGTTAAATCTTCTGTATCCTAAGAGAACAGATGACTGGCAATCAAGAGCATATATCCCCGACTCTAAGTGGCATTATCTAATTAAAAAATATAGAGCATCGGTGTAATTGGTGATTTGCGTACAAATTATAAACTTTCCACATTCACTGGAGAAATTCCACACTTCTAACATAGCTGAAAAATCTGGACCAAAATTATTCATTACGCGTCTTTAACAAAGATGCAAAGATTCAATAGAAATTCATGACCTCCAAAAAGAGACCTAATAAATAAAGAGATTGATGCAAAAAAAAAAAAAAGAGGCAAAGTACGGTAGACCTGCAACCAAGTACCAGCAGCGGCCAAAGAAGAGAGCAAACCAGCAAAGAGCAGAGTGTCCTTTCCCTGGAACACACTAGCTACAAGAATTCCCTTCTGCATTGTACTTGTAACATGTGTGCCCATCAACAATGCTCCTGAGAACTCCAAAACAGCCGCGGTTAACACCGCTTGCCGGATCGTCAATGCCCCAGAACCCACAGTCGTCCCCATGGCATTGGCCACATCATTAGCTCCTATATTCCAAGCCATATAGAAACCAAACAAGAGTGTTGCGTATGATAAGATCTTAGTCTTTATGCCCAAACTCTGAACCACAGACTTCATGAAGAATGGAAGACTAAGAGCAGCGAATGCTATGAATATGGATATAGCAGAGGTTGTTCTTGAAGAGATACCGAAGGCCTGAGCCATTCCAGGTAAGTCATTGTCATGGATTTTCACTGTTTCTTGATGTTTCTCTATTTTGATTCCTTCTTTTTTCTCTTCTTCGCCTCCAGCTTCAGCAAAAGATGATAGACTAGCAAAAGGGTGTTTAGATTCAGAGTTCTTGAGTCTCAAAAGGGGAAGAAAAGGCTTGATTTGTGTCTGCTGAGGCTTGAAGATAGGGGACTCTCTTTTGATCTCGTATGAGCGTTTTCTAGCTAGATAGAAGTGAGGATTATGAAGCAGCACAGTTTCTGGTGTGACAGCATTTCTTGCAGAAGGTAGACAGCAAGAAGAAGTCATGCTTTGGAGAGAATACAACAGAAGAGGCAAAATAGAGATATGGATATGGAATTACTCAGGAAGACTCCTGTCCATGGAAGAATATGGCGGAAGCAGAAAAAAGGGAGTAGGTGGTGGTAGAGGAAGAATGGAGGAGTGTGCACATTGGAGACTTTTGGAGACCATTTTCTGAGTTTTGTGATTACAGGTAGGTGAGAGGTGATTTGGCCTTCAGCTTTGGTGGCTTCAAATGAATGGTGCTTGTGCTCCCTGAGAAGCTCTCAGAGTCTTGCACCCACAAATTTAGCAGTCAATATTTAAGAGAAAACAAAATCTATTTTAGATCCCTTTTATCCAAAAAGAGCAGGAACAAAATAACCTTTTCTTTTCTTTTCGTTTCCACTCGTTACAAGTCAAAAAAAATTATTTATCTATCTCCCCCCAAAACAAAATTTGCATAGAGCTTTTCAATAGTTCTCTAATTTTTATGCTAATTAACTTTTTTAATAAAAAATTGATTGTGGTAATTATTAATTAATTTGTAAATGAATTTGCAATTGCACGATTTTATAGTCATAATTCTAAATTCTTTATTGAAAACTTATTTAAATATAATTATAATAATATTGTTAATCTGTTCCATTTGTATTTTTGGCATTGTAAATAAATATCAAATAAGAGTAAAGTTTTTTAATTGGTAAAAGAGAAATTTTTTATCTAAATTATGGTGAGCTAGCAAAAGCTTCAACTTTTCTGTACTTTTTTGAGAAGCAAAAAGATTGAATCTTTGCATTTGCTCAACAGCATCATATGAGCTATATAAATGAGCACCTTCCTTTTCATTACTTGTATATGCATTTGAAGTGAGATGCAAGTGCTCCTTTTTATTGAGCCTGTCCATATTTGCAAGCTCGCGTCTTTTGACTAACATAACCCAATTTATCAGGTGTAAACTTAAGACGTTCTAGCTGATTTTTTAGCTGTAAAGTGAATGAATGGCGAACGGAGTAAGGATTAGGGACGAATAATGAGAATTTGACCTAATATACTCCAACCGACAGAGATGATAAAATCTTCAATTTATTTGGGTTTAAAGAATTAGTTTCCTTTATCCAAAAACATTTTAAGTAATCAGAAATTTTCGTTTATATGTAATTTATTAAGATAAATAAGCAGGTTTTGGGTACTAAAAAGCAGTCTGAAAGTTCATCTCAAAGTAGACTCCAAAACCAAAGCCCGGAACTCATATCAGGCCCAAGTCAATATATTCATCTCAAAGTAGGCTCCAAAACCAAAGCCTGGAACTTATAACAGGCCCAAGTCAATATTTGTGTTGCAGGAAGCAACTTCAAAGATTCTCCTGAATGGGGATTGGTACAGGAAACTTAGACTGAAATTGTACGTGTGCTTCCTTAATTTCTAACACTACTGAGGTTGTTCCTTACTGCCTATTCGAAGTGTTGGAGGAAGATCCTTAGCTTCTCCAGACAAAGAGTTCGACGAAGAATACAAGTTTTTAAAGAACCATCAGCTAAAAGATTGATTGATAACAATTAACAAACTAACAATAAATCCTTCATTAGTTAATCTAAAATTGTGTGCCAATTGTATTGAATTCTAAATATTTGGACCTTCAAATAATTACTTGGTTAAAAAGTTAGATTTTTTATAAAAGAATTTGAGATATGTTTTGAATTTTAGTGAATAGTCGAATTACAAAAATTATCTTAAATCGGATAAAAACATAAGAACGATGTTAAACTCGTACTGATCAAAAATATTGAGGAGTCAGAAGCAAAATAACACCAGTGTCAAGGTAGATTAGGCACCAAATTTAGTGGATAAAATGTAAAGATAGGAGGAAATAGAATTTCACTAACCTTAAGACTTCTGTGCAAATAAAATTTTGGTAACCTTAGGCATGAAAATAGATTTATATTATCCTTCGACTTCTACATGTAACTGTAGCCTATAAATACCTTAATAAAGGTTGTATAATGAAGGTGGTTATTATACTATTCTTCTTATATCGTCTTTCTCACGTTAATAGAAAAAAGTCTATCTCCTTACCCATAGATGTAAAGACTCATATTGGTCGAACCACAAATATTATGTAATTTGATTCATTTACTTTCTTTTTGTATAGCTTTTGTTTGCATAATAATTGGTATCAAAATCTACAGTGTGTTGTCAAGTGTCTCTTTAGAAGTTCAATATTAAGAAATTCAATGAATTGAATTGATTTTCCTTTATGGAAGGTAAAGATTAGAGTGGCTCTTGCTCAGTAAGGATGTGCAGCAACATTAAAAGGAAAAGAAAATTTGTCAAAAAATTTGGAGGTGTTGGAAAAAGAAGAGAATCCATAAAAGGCACACAATGCAATACTGCTGAGTTTGGAAGAAGAGGTCCTGAGAGAAGTGGTTGATGAAACAATTGTTGTTTCGTTATGCAAACTACTTAAAAGTAAGTATCAAAAGAGATCATTAACAAATCATTTATATAACTAGCAACATTTGTATATTTTAAGGTTAGCAGAAAGTACACAGGTGAAAAGATTACATTGATAATTTTAATCTAATCCTTTTGGATTTACAAGGTATTGGGGTTTAAATTGATGAAGAAAATCTAGTCATAATCTTTTTGTACTCCTTACCTAATTCATATGGAAAATTTTAATATTATGTTGTATGGTACATAGACTATTTTTTCAATGATGTAAAAGATGTTATACAATCCAAGGAATTAAAGAAAAATGTCTTCAGCATATATAAATATAGATCAAATTTGAATTTAAATGTTAGCGGAGGTAAGAACAAGGAAAGGGATTATGTAAATTGGAGTAAGTCATGCTCTAAATTGAAGGCTAAAATTGTTTGATGCTTTTTTTTTCCAAGGTAAAAGTGTATTCCATAAGAAACAAATTTACAAAGTCAAAGGGGCATACCCCAGTACGTGGACAAAGAAATAGTGTGTATCAAAAATATCCCTACCACATAGTGCTACAAACTAGGCAAAGCAAAGGCCCAAATATTCACTAGGGGAGGCTGACAAAAATTGGCCAACAAAAGTCCTAAACAGTAAGCCTAAAGCCCAGCCGGGCCATGAGAGCAGCCCACACGAGGGGACCGCTGATCTCAGCACATAAACCGACGTCATGACATTAAACAAGACGGCATCGCATCGACGAAAACTGCCCTGTCCCTACCACTCTTACCGAATGCATTTGTAATAACAGAACCAGAGAATTAGCCCCCACGTACCACTGCATGCAGCATGCAATTTACGTCTCGCCCCTCCTGCACCGATATCCCTCCACCTCTACATCGACAACCGTCACTGCTCCATGCCCACCCACATCCTAGGCTCCATATGCTCCGATTACAGCAAGCAAAGATTTTTCGCAGCCCTTCATAACCAAAAGGCGATCTCCCTCCAAAGGCTCCATCTTTACCACTCCAAATCTGCAGGACCGGCCATCGTGATACCGGACGGATTCCTAATGCATCCGAGCAGAATAATTCTCTTGCAAGAGGAATCAGACAGATCAGAAGTCAATGAGCTCCACCGGGTACAGTCGGTAAAGTATTTTATACATATGTGTTTTAATCTTTGCTACAACATCAAATCGGGATACGATGGCTGCGTCCATTATGATGACATTCCTGGATTTCCAGATGATGTAGAGAGTAGTAATGAAAGCGAGTTTCGCAGCCTTACACCGAAGCAGAAAGCCAGATGATTGATTCACAACCAACGAATGGAGCTCCGGAGGGTTGTCATTGCCCTCGGCATTCGTAACCAACCTCGTACAGAGCCCCAAACATCTTTCATAAAGGAACAGGAAAAGAAGAGGTGCTCTGTAGATTCATCAACCTCGGCGCACAAGGAGCACTGACGACTAATATCAATGAAGAGTAGATTGTCCTTCGTTGGGAGGCAATTCTGCATACACAGCCAAGCAACAAAAGAGAACTTTAGGGGAACATATTGTTGCCAAATCAAGGACATCCAAGGGCGAGAAGGACGTTTATCACGTATAAGCTCATAAACTTTGGTCGACGATAAGATACCATCGACACACAGGGACTGCACTCCTTGCACTAACATTGCCCTACCCTCCAGTAAGTCTACCAACATATCCCAGATCATAGCAAGTCGTTTAAGAAATGGTGAATCCCGATTGTGTGGCCTCCAATCCCAGATCGAGGTACCCCTTAAATGGTAGAAATGCATCCATCGTGACCACAAGGAGTTAGCTTCCTCATGAAAATTCCATAAAACTGTAGAGAGTAGTGCATTGTTCCACATGTTACAATTTCGCAGTCCTAACCCACCCTCCTGTTTGGGAGCACAGATGGTGTCCCATGCTACGTGATAGTGTTTCCCACCCCAGAGAAACAACCGACACAGGGAAGTAATACGGTGCATAATGGTCACTGGGAGGGGAAGTGTTTGCATCCAAAAGGATAGCACGGCCTGGATAACGGACTGAACTAAAGTCAGTCGACCAGCATACGACAGAGTCTTGCCCTGCCACGCCGTTAGATAAGCTTCAACGGTTTCAATGAGAGATGAGTATTGTGCAACCAAAATCTTAAGGGGGGCCAACGGTTCTCCAAGATAGCGAATTGGGAACACACCTTCGGGAAAATCGGCCATGGCTAGGATCGCTTCTTTCTCACCCCCTAGAACCCCTCCCAGGAAAATATTAGATTTGGTAGGGTTTACATTCAACCCCGCCACACTACCGAGAACCCGCAACCCTTCCACTAAAACCCGAATCGAAGGGATGTCACCCCTAGAGAAGAGCATTAGATCGTCGACGAATGCAAGGTGTGAAAGACCCAGTAACTGGCATTTCGGATGGAAGTTAAAGTTCCCAGTAGCTGTCTACTTTCTCAGGTATCTAGAGAAGTATTCCAAGCACAAAAGAAACAGGGAAGGAGACATTAGGTCTCCTTGGCGGAGACCTCGTTTCCCTTGAAACATACCATGGAGGGAGCCATTTATGGACACCGAATAGGTAGCAGTGGAGACACACGTCATAACCCATGAGATAAACACCGGGGGAAAACCAAATCCGATCATCATCTCGTGTAGAAAATCCCAGGACACAGTATCATAAGCTTTTGTTAAATCAATTTTTAGGAGGCATCTGGGTGATATGCGTTTACGGCTATACCCTCGTACCAACTCTTGAGCTAAAAATACATTGTCCCTAAGCCTCCATCCCCCAACAAATGCTAATTGCGTCGGGTCGATGATACGGTCCAGTTCAGCAGACAACCTATCGGATAAAATCTTTGTGATTGTTTTATAAAGCACATTGAGACAAGAGATGGGCCGGAAGTCAGCCACTCGGGGTCTGGCGTTCTTGGGTATTAAGGAAATGGTCGTATGATTTATCCGATGAAGGAGGCGACCACTGCGAAAGAATTCAAGCACCGCATCACACACACTACTACCAACACAATGCCACTGCTTTTTAAAAAACTCTGACATGTACCCATCCAGCCCCGGCACTTTTTCACTACCGATACTAAAAACCGCTTTTTGTATCAGTTCTGCCATGACTGGAGCTAACAGGCGAGAGTGGGCTTCCTGATCCAGTACTGCACCAAGAGATACAATTTCATAATCCACCGAGGTGCGGGGGGACGTAGACCCTAGTGAGGTCGTGAAATAGCGAACTAGTAAGTCCGACACTTCCAGCAATGAGGTCATCTTTGACCCATCCTCCCTGGTAATAAAGGTGATCATTTTTGCGTGACTTCTCTTCCTAGCTAGCGCATGAAAATATTTGGTGCTTTTATCTACCTCCATGAGGTGAGTATAGTTCACTTTCTGCTTATAGAACATATGCTCCGCATCTTGAAGGAACACTACTCTCTTGCGAAGGGCATTTACAGCAGTTCTCAATTGTTCATCATCAGGTCGGCTAAGGAACTCCTGGTAGCTGCGTTGGAAAGCCTGCTGAGCTTCCTGAACTCGATTGGAAATATGACTATGGGCAATCCGATTGAGGCATCGAAGGGCAGACAGTTTAGAGCACAGGACAAACTGAGCATAACCCTCGATCGGCCGACGCCAGGCATGTTCAACCAAAGTTGGAAACTCAGCATGAAGAGTCCACATGTTTTAGAATTTAAAAGGGTGATTCCCTTTCCTCTTCGCTTGATGAAAATCAACTAAGAGTGGGCAATGGTCGGATTCCGCAAGCATTGGGAGGGTAGTTGCCGAACAAGGAATCTCTTGCACAACCCATGCCTGGTTAATAAGCACCCTGTCTAATTTGGCCCATCGGCGATTTTGCTGCCAGGTGTAAACATCACCCATCGAAGGGGCATCTTCTAACCCGTGGAGTAGTCGAAAATCAAGTAAGTCTTGAAGGTAGTACGCAGTTGGGGGGAGACACCCTTTACACTCCGATGCTGCGCAGACGCAGTTGAAGTCACCCATAATCAGCCAGGGAATCGACTGATCGGGGGCAAGATGTGTTAAGGACTGCCAAAGGTCTCTACGCTCCCGGACAGTATAGAGACCGTAGACACAAGTTACTACAAATTGCAGCTTAGTGATGGAGCAGGTCACTTGGCAATGTATAAATTGGTCACCCCGAGCCTGTAGAGAGCACTGGAGCTGAGAGCAATCCTACAGCAGGACGATACGGCCGCCATTAATAAGATCAAAGTTATGCCAAAAACACCAACTCGAACAACGCGATTTAACAAACCACTCCAAGCGTTCAAGTGTGAGTTTAGTTTCTAACAAACAGACCAAGGTACAGTTGTGTTGCTTCCTCAGGGAAGTAACACTATGCTAGCGCGAGGGTTTATTTAACACTCGCACATTCCAACTGAGAAACGTCATGGCGGTAGTATGGAGGAAGTACCTTCATCCACCCTTCGGGAGAGCGCCCCACGGTTAGAGTGCTGCCGACCAACCCCGTGGTATGTCTGAGTTCCAACCCCAGTCTTAGACCCAATAACATGAACCTCCTTCCCTTTAGAAATACACATCCCAGTAAAAATTGCCTTACCCACTCGGGCTTGATCCACTGGCCCTGATTGAGGTCGAATTATGACTTCGGTACTGGACAGAGCTGAGCTACTAGGGATCGGGTCAGCAGAGGGGTGTGAAGTAGGGCCCCGAGAATCCATAGAGGCCACGCGGTGCTCATGTAGAGCAGGATCCATAGTTGTCTGGAGCTCCACACTAGTAGAAAGTCGGGCTGCTCCTTCCTGAACTTCCACATGCGCGCTAGAACACTGTATCGGGGGGTTTTAAGCATCAACATTAAATTCTTTGGGTTTAGTCACAACAGGATCCAGAGGCTTCGACATCGGCATTTGGCTCTGCTCTCTTTTGCAATGGAAAGGACTGTGATCAAATTTATGGCAATGGCAACAATAGTTCGGGTACGCCTCATAGACTACACGTTGGGTATATCTGGACCCAGACGAGAGTTTGACAAAGAAGCTCGTGACTGGCCCTTTTTCCACATCTACTTCAACCAATAATCGAGCATATCCCAACTGAAGCTGCTGCCTGGTTATTTGATCCGTGCAAAGGGGATTCCCAATCCTAGAACCGAGCTTGGAGAGGCCGCGTTCATGCCAATAGTCCAGGGGGACATTTGGGAGCTGCACCCACATCGGCACTTGCATAAATTTCGAATAGTCGAAGGTAAACCCCGAAAAGAGTGGTTTCAAGATTAAGGTTTTCCCATAGAGCACATAGGGCCCCCCCGGCTAAGACTTGCATTCTGTCTACCTCTGAAGTGAAATGGAAAATCATCCAACCTCTATTATGGGGGGTGTAACGACAGGGAACCTACCACTTGTCCATCTGGTCCTGGACAGCCTTTAACCCTGGGAACTTGCCCGTGAAGCAGCCCACTAGACAGTAACCCCAGTGATGGTCGAGATCCACTACATCATCCGCCTCCATTATGACTTCATCATCCATAGCCTGGAAGGTTAATTTCATCCCCTGAGAGAGTTCCCTGTTCTGCTTAAACAGCCCAGCAAAAGATTTCTTAGGTTTCCTTATGTTTGCTTGAGTTGACATGTCCTGTCTACTTTCCTCAAACACCTCGTCTACCAGAGGGTCGGATGGCATGGTTGAATGTACTTGTTCTAGCTCCTCTTTCGTATACACCGTTTCCACAGTATCCTTACTCCCCAAATCAGTTTCCTCCTCAATCGTGGATGCTACGTTATCTCCCCGATGAGGAGGCCGCAGTCCAGTACTCAAGGGAGTAAGGGAAGAAGACATACCTGAAGCAGGCAACGAAGGAGTAGGTGCAAGCGCCGTCAGGGGGGGGACCAACTGCGGTATTATTCGCCAAGTAGGCCTCACCTGAGGTGCACTAGTCGGCTTCCCTTTGGCTAAAGCTGAATGTCCTCGTGGGGGAGGAGTCCTAGGTCGGGCCAATGGCACATTCCCCTGGGTGCGCTCGGAAGATTGCAACGGAAGAGACCTAGGCGTAGTCCCAACCAATCGAGGGGAAGCAGGGCAACCCCGGTGTGCGGTCCGTAGTTACACTGCGAATCCCAGTTGTGGGACGTGAAACTGGTTCTAACAGCTCCAAGAAAAAAGCCTAAAGTCGAGGAGCCGTGCCAATGATCGAGCGTCAAACACCAAAAACTAGTCAGTAGCACCGTCAGCAGTCAAGGAATAGATGCTCGACCGTGAATACAAGAGCAAAGGAAGGAGCCTGCAGGTGGCCGAAACTAGGTGAGAGAAACCTAGAGAGAGACACTCTTGATAGCCACCTTCATTAGACTGAAAGTGGATAACGGAAAGTTGTTTGATGCTTTATCCGTAAAGGAAGTGGACACTTTAAACGAGACTATCTATAAGGGAGAAAAGAAAAATAAAAAAGAAAATAGATGACAAAACAAGTATTGTTGTAGTCTATAAATGGTTCCACTGAAGAGAATGAAATAGGCAATGATGCTTTGATTGTAAGCAAATCTAATTTTAAAAATTGTGGGTGATAGATAATGATACATCTTATCATATGACTTTTAATAAAGATTAGTTTTGATTTGTTAAATAATGGAATGATACTATAGATTATAAAGTCATTAGAATATTGAATGCCTAGCATATTCTTGAGATTCAATAAATTTTGATTTCTATGGTACTCTTTGTTGAGAATTCAGACCTCCTGAACCCACATCCAAGGATATTTAATAGACAAAAAATATCAGAAAATAAAAATAATAATAACAACACAAGAGAATTTACGTGGAAACTCCCAAACCGGAAAAAAAAATCACGAGCAACAAGAAGAAAATCCACCATGTGAAAAATCCTTACAATCACACAATTTTTCCTCTCACTTAATCCCTCAATACACCAACACACCCACAAAGAAATATCCACAACAAACTCTTCAACTCTCACCTCAAAAGAGGAATTTAACTAGAGTCAAATTTGTCAAACAAATCTTTAACTTTGTATCAGTGCATTAACCAAGGAAGTAACAACCTTCTTATATAGGCAAGAACTTTGCCCCAATTGTTTTCCCCAATCAATATGGGACAAACAAATGAGCGAAAACTCAACAATCTCCACCTTGGCGACTTTGGTTGATCCCATAACCACTCTCCACCTCAATAAAGATCATACTCCACCATAAAAGCATACCCACTCAAAATAAACCAATTCAAAGCCTTTTTACTTCAACACATGTCGAAAATTACCTTGCTGAAAAAATTATGGTGCAACTCTCATGCTTGGCTTTCCTGGAAGTTCATCAGCTATCGACATAAATTTTACCACACACCTTGCATTAATGTCAAACCAATGCCCGTGTGCAAACTTGTGGACCCGCTAACAATAACACATCCTCTATCATGGCAACTTTGGGATTAGCGACATATCATGAGGATGTACATGGCCCCCGTTTTTAGAGAACAAAACCATCATCCATGGAGACAATATTAGCAACATTGTCAGTCTCTCCATTAACTGACCCAGAGCCTCTTGTTGAACCCGCTTCACCTCTCGAACAATTTTTCCTCACGTGCCCAGATTGTCCACACATCCAGCATACTATATTTTTCTTCATAGAGTTCTTCTTTTAATATCTAGCTACCACCAGAGTTGAGTCTTCAGGAGGAACATTTTTTCCACCACCCAATCTTCTCTCTTCTGAAAAGAGCTTTCCAGTAACTTCAGAAAAAACTATCTTCTCCTTCTTATGAATCAAAATCGGTTTTACGTGTTCATATGAAGGTGGAAGAGACCAAATGAGTCTCAAAGCTTGATTCTCATCATTTATACAAACTCCAATAGCCTCCAGTTTAGAGACGATCCCATTGAGAACACTTAAATGATCTGAAATTTTAGTACCTTCCCTCTTCTGCAATGTATGAAACTGCTCCTTTAGGTACACCCGATTTGAGACGCCCTTTGTTTAATACAACTCCTCAAGCTTTTCCCGGAGCTCCTTTGTTGTAGATATTTCATGCACATTCACAAGGGCATTCTTAGCCAAACACAATCTTATCTCACTTACTTCTCTCAAATCCAGATCCTCCCAATCTTCATCGCTCATACTAGATCTATCCGTACTAGCCGTTTTGGCAGTATCACTAGTAAAAGTGCTGATACCAGGGATTTGTCTGCCTTTCAATGACTTGTGTAACCCCGAGTGAATCAAAATGTCCTTGAATTGTACTTGCCACAAGCCAAAATTGATTCTCCCATCAAATTTCTCCACCTCAAATCTAAACGGATTTGAAGCCCTATTTTCTGACATTTTTCCTGTGCTCTTCTGCCTTAATGAAATTTACCGTAGAAATGAATAGTACACCAGGTAAGTTCCTAGGAAAGAGAGGTGAGTCACAAAAGACATACTTAAATACCAAGTCTTTCTTTAGCCAGAACTTTCTTAGACATGTACTTCCACACTACCACACTAAAGCTCCACCGCATCAAATGAATCTTTCTCAAGAAAATCTTTTTTGATGTGAAAGATCAGTCAAAACTGCGACTACAGAATATGCTCAGAATTTTCAAGAAAAATACATCTTGGCTCTGATACCAATTGTTGGGAATTTAGCCCTCCCGAACCCACACCTAAGGATATTTGATAGACAAAAAAATCAGAAAATAAAGAAATAATAACAACACAAGAGAATTTACGTGGAAACTCCCAAACTGGAGAAAAAACCACGGGCAACAAGAAGAAAATTCACTATTTGAAAAATCCTTACAATCACACAATTTTTCCTCTCACCTAATCCCTCAATACATCAACACACCCACAAAGAAATACCCATAACAAACTCTCTAACTCTCACCTCAAAAGAGAAATTTAACTATAGTCAAATTTGTCATACAAATCTTTGACTTTGTATTGGTGCATTAACTAAGGAAGTAGCAACCTCCTTATATAGCCAAGAGTCTTGTCCCAATTATTTTCCTCAACTAATATAGGACAAACAAACGAGCCAAAACTCAATACTCTTAACAGTTAAAGGTATAAGTTTTATGGTAACGATCAATAGCTTAAGGCAGTAAAGAGTGTGTCGAATGTAATGAAATAAAAATTATAGCATGATATCTATATCTTAATGGGAAATTACAATAATATGATCGGTGATTGTCTCTCAATCTTTAGGATAGAAAAATAATAGTTTCAAGATAGGGTACATGTAGCTGGGTTTGAAGGGTGATAAACATGAAAATGTTGACTTTTATAAGTTTTATGCGCTTGGTAAAAAGTCTAGGATAACCTTCAACGATATAGTATTTAGAAAATGATGTATATTAGCGGAAATATATGGAAATGACGTGTCAGCATTAACAGTGATTAGTACTGATCCAAAAGTGGAACAAATAGAATTAGGGCCCGTTTGGTTGAGCTTTTATCAGTAGAGCTTTTGTCAGTAGAGCTTTTCTGAGAAGAGCTTTTTTTAAAA
>JAOTAX010000003.1:9921601-9936718 GCA_025629825.1 Erythroxylum guanchezii | reverse complement strand
ATAAATATTTATGATTTTTATGATAAGAATAAAATTATCAAAGAATCAAAATAAAATAATTATTAAATAAATTAATACAAAATATCATATATGTTATTTTGATAATAATATTATGATAAGAATCAATGTCTTGACTATATCTTGATAATAACTTAATAATATTCTAATAATATCTCTTATCTCTTATTTATATTCACACAATAAAAATCTAAAATGATTTAGAATTCATTTTAATTTTGTGATCCCTCATTTTATCTATTATCAATAATCAAATAACCATAAATTAGGGAATAAAAATTGCATTATTGCTGGCTACTAAACAAGACCTGAGTTAGACCACTCCAGTGTTAAAAGTAAATCTATGTCCCACTTACAAAATTTGAGGATGAACAAAAATAAAGTTTCATTGGTATTAAGCTTTTGTGAAAATAGAATTTCATTAACTTTTGATATATTGAGAAATATTGTATTGTCGTTCGACATCTTACATGTAACTCTTACTCTATAAATACCTTGATAAGAGTTATGGAACAAAAGTGGCTGTCATAATATTTTCTTTTTATTGTATTTTCTCATAATCATTAAAAAAAAAACTTTTGTCTCCTTACTTTATAGACGTTGGTCATATACTGATAAAACTTTGTATATTTCATATTTTATATTTCATTAATTTTTTATAACTTTTATTTACGCAATAGAAACCAATTATATAGTTATTATTAATATTTATTATTAAATAAAAAGTATTATTTAAATAATGTTTTTAATTATTTATGATTCCCTAATTATATAATTTTTTTTTTGGTCATAAATTGATTTCATTTTATTTGATTTCTTGCGTGGAAGATCACGAATAATGTAAATACACGCACACACATATATAACTGAAGAACTAGTTTAACTCTTCAACGAATATTAGGAACAAATATGAGGAATGAAATCCGCGTTGTAATATACATTTATCCCTGAAATATTTCTAGCATCTGAAACCACCAATCCCAGATTCCACAAGGCGAACTTGTGTCATTATTACGTTTTCAGTTGTAATCAGTCCATTAATGTGATTCCGTCCGTTCCACATCATACTGTATAGTTGTAGGCATGTTATTTCAAACCGTTTTGGTCCAAGTTTTCGACGTTCAATGCGTATAACATAATTCAGAGCAGGTCATACGAAACATTCAATGCGTATAACATAATTCAGAGCAGGTCATACGCGGAACCGCCGTAGATTCTCATCAACCACGAGAAGGGACCACCATTTAGAGTGACCTCTCTGTGTTGGTCCCCTTTAAAAATGGAGTAGTAGTATTGTAAGTTAAGGCCTCAGGACTTGGAGAGGGTCAATCTTTCCAGGCCTCACAAATAATTGCAGGTTCCTCGACTTTGACCAGCAAGAAATAAATACCTATCCAAGGTTATACAAGTCACTAATAAATTTCTAATCAAGTGTAACCAATTTGACTGGTACTCTTTTCTTATTTGTCGTTTATGATATGACTCGACTAAATAAACTTTATATATGTTCTATGCTTATATTTTTACTAATAAAATAAGGTGTAACCAGTAGAATTTTTATTTATCTTTCTTAACTAAAATCTCTAATCCATCTAATGAATGGATATTAGAAAGAATAAAAATGATTCAATTTTTAAAAATTAAAAATTATAATAGTATTAAATATTTTAATTTTTCAATCAAATTATTTAATTTTTAAAATTTAAAATTATATCAGTATTAGATATTTTAATTTTTCAATCAAATTCTATATAAAATTTAACAGTTAGATTGTTCTTTAATCTAAAAATATAAATAGAGATATAAAACATTTCCTCATTTGATTTATACTTTATCTTATTTTTAACAAAAGAATAAGAAGAACTTGTAGCTCCAATTTTATTTATGAACATGTCCTTTCTTTTTCTTTCGAACATAAGCCTTCTGTCAGGTGGGCCTACAGACAGAAGGCAAAGAGAGCCGGCATTCAGGTACGTGGTCCCAGTGCGGCCACTGTATGGTGATTATCATAATCAGACGACCAAGAAAACCAGACATACCAAAGGTCTAGGTGTGCATTAAAAACAGGATAGTTAAGGGGGGTCCCAAGATTGTGTCCCAGAAAGATTCCACAACAAGAAGTCTGGTCTGGCGAGGGCCGCTTTTGAAACTTGCCACAAAACGACAACATCCCCTCCGATTTTGGCGGACTTTGGGTGTTTCCAAGTTGGACAAATGAAGACCTTCCCCTCCTTTACTTCTTTGATAACAAGTGGCATATTGGGTGCAGTGCTACGCGTACTTTCAGATTCCATGACATGACTTTTAAGTTTTCCACTTTGCTGGGCGTTATCTGGGACTTTTTTCCCATACAAATTTATAAAAAAAGATGTTTATCAATTTAAATAAAATAATGTGGACTAACACAAAAAGAAAAATAAATCGTTAATTGTAAAATAGAATAGGAACAACAACAAAGATTATTAGATTCTTTTATTATAAAAATAATAACAATAACAATAATAAAAAATGTCTCGTCACCAAATATTATTGAAGTTAGATATGAAAATTTAAATATATTTTCATTGTTAGAACAAAAATTTCAAAGAAATATAATTGTTGATGCCTACATGCAAAGATAATAAAGGAAATTGTTGTTGATGGAAGAAAAGTAAAAAACTCTGTAAGGCTGTGCAGGATGAGAGAACATACATATTATTTTTAATATATTATAGTTGCATTATAAACTTAAAGAAATACTTAGTGTGGATTATTTATAGTTTTAGTATTATTTGGTCACGGAAAAAGATGTTAACTTTCTGTATGATTTGTTATTAAATACTTGTATTAGTGATTGGAAATTGTTACATATTCTTTATAAATTTCAAACTTAATTATACTACATTGGTAATCTAATCCTACATATCATAAGTACTATGTTTTCTACCAATGGCATTATTCTATAGCAATCTTTTATTTGTATTAATTTTAATATATAAATATTGATTACATCGAGTTCCTACATTAACTCAAAGTTCATAATCATAAATTAAATTCCTAATCCGATATTGACCTTATTTTAAAAATCTACAACAATTTAAATTTTAATAGATCAATCGTAGTAATTATAATCAAACTTTATTTTGTAATTATGATGCCTCCGTTAACAGAAATTACTTTAATAAAGTTGTCACGTGACTCTTAAATTAGAACGATATATCTTATACTTCAACTTTTCAAATTATAATAATAAAAATTTATAAGTACTCATTATTCAGTTGTATCAAAAAGGCCATAAAGATCACTAAAGACTATCAAGATTGCAGTTAAGATTGCCATAATTACAAGAAACTTGGATGCCTTTGTTAATAGTGGCATGCTAACATTTATATCAAGATATGATACAGTTTATTCATGAAAATTATTTTGTTCTCGTTCTCTTATATCTAAGGTGAATTTCATATTTTAAGTAGTTTTTGCAAGTGAACTAATCTAGGGTTGAACATGTTAATCTCAATGTTATAATATAATATTAACAATATTAGTTAATTCTTTTTCAGCCTAACTTTTAGACTGATTTTTACCTCTTTGGGTATGGACTTACTCTCAAAGCCTTTGGTTCTTACCTAAATCACCCTTCTTCTTCCTCCTCTGACCGCCTCTGCATCCTCTCAACCACCCGAACTTTTCCATTCGGATGGTCTCCTTCCTCTGCCAACTCTTGATTCAACTAATAAAACTCAGTTTCTAACATCTTTCAGACTTCCTACCCTCACCTCTTTTATTCATTTCTCGACCTTTACCATAGCTAAAATTGGATCTTTTTCACCCACTCTCAATCATCCTCTTGTCCCAACAAACCATGTTACTACGCATATTACCTCAAAAACCAAATCAATCCCCTCCGCTCTGCCTCTACTTGGATCAGACCTCAGCAATATCTCTTTCAAACCCCAGATCTTCTCCTTCAATTTATCCCAAGGCTTCAAACTTGGTAGTGAGTGATGGTGAACCTTATGCGAAACTTTAAAAACATCCTTGAAGCCTTCAATTGTAATCTCCCCTCTATTGGAAATCCTTTAATCAAGAGCTACAAAATGAAGAATAACATTAGTAGTTTTCTTTTCTTTTTTAATTTTGAAAAGAGACCCTCATTTCTTTCAATCAAACCATGGGTAGCAACACTTTAGACTAAAAATAGGTAGGAACAAGTACTTATTACAGAGGAGGGCCACTTTCTATTTAAGTTTAGAGGTGCTAAAAGGATGAGAATGGTAATGGAAATAGGTCTATGGCACTAGAGAGGTAAACTAATGTTTATAAGGAAATAGAGTTTAGATATGTTCTTAGATAAAGACTATCTAAAGAATATACCTTTACGTATTTGCTTTTATAATATTCCACTGGAATACGAGATCACTATGGGTTTGAGTTATATGGTAAGTGTAACAGGGAAATCTCTTAGATTGGATGAGCAAATAGTATTAATGAAAAGAATTGGTCTTGTTAAGGTGTCTGTGGAAATAGATAAAAACATAAAGCTCCTCCCTACCTCTCTGAAATGGAAACCCCAAGAAAACAAGGTTCTTGAAACCCCCTAATCTTATTGAATCAAAACCCTAATCTTTTTATTCTAAGAACATGCTAGATCAAGCCTCAAATCATAAGTTTGAGGCCCAATCCCAAAGAAATCATAAATCAATTTACATTGCAAGTACTTGCTTATTGATGCAAATCAATTTCTTGAAGTAACCATGAAGACATTCACGCCTCCCTTGAAGAACTCACTTCTGAAATTTTATTAATCATGCAAATCTATGGGATATAATAAGGTATAAATACCTTTGACTAAGTCCTAACCCTAATAGGAATGGGTTTGCAGGCCCATTTAATGAAAACTAGGCTAATCCTAACAAATCTAAAAGTATCTAACCTATTGAACCTAATCTGATCCAAGTCTTTTTAGGAATGGGTTAAATACATTAAAACAAATAAATAAGTCCATAAATAAGTACTTGGGCCTAAAATAATACAAAATAAATAACAAGCCCAAATTATCAAAAAAAAAGGCCTAAATGGCTAAGTGCTAGCCTCTTCACCTCTTCCAACACCTCCTCTAATAAAGTCACAAGCTTGGGCGTGCCTTGGTGTCCCTCTATGGATGTTTCGACCTCCTCATATACTTGACTTGTGATTTAGACTTGAATAAAAGCTTGCATTGCTTGTTTAAGCCTTGAAGCTTGTTGCGCTGTAATCGGACCACTTAGTAAAGTAAGCTTGTCATAGCATGTGGCACCTTGATCTTCATTGCCATGGCTTCTTGTATCATTCCCTCCTTCCTCAAAAGGATTCGTCCTCGAATCAGCCCCTGCATTACCAAATACAGAGAGGTCAGCAACATTAAATGTAGCAGATACTTGATACTCACTTGGCAAATCAATCTGATGTTTAATGCCCCTCGATGGTGGTAATCCTTTGGGCAACTCATCTGGAAAGACATTAGAGTATTCCTGCAAAACAAGTTTCATAACACTAGGCAAAGAAATGTCAAGGTCAGTCTCATTATAAAACAACTCCTTATACATAAGCAAAATCAATGGTTTCTGCGTGTACATGACCTTCCTTAACTCTTTTTCTTTTCCAAAGAAAGTACTCCTTTTTTATCACTCTTCTCTCCTTTTTCAATTGCACTAATCTCGTTCTTTTGCTCACTAGTACAATTACTCTCAGTTGGGCCTTTGTTCTTATTTTCTTGAATGGCCTCTTTTTCTTTTTTTTCTTTTTAAACTCTCGACCTCTCCAAATTTCTGTTCTTTCATGGCTTTTGCAAGCCTCAACTGATCCTTATGAACTTCTCTTGGTGAAAGGGGCACCAATGTTAAGTGTTTCTTCCCCATCTTGAATGAATACCTATTTTTGAATCCATCATGCACTACACGCCTATCATATGGCCATGGTCTCCCCAGTAGTAAATGACCAACATATATAGGAACTACATCACACAGTACTTCATTAGAATATCTCCCAATTGATAACGCCACTAGTACTTGCTTGTTCACCCTAACCTCTCCACACTCATTAAGCCATTGCAACTTATACGGACTAGAGTGCTTAATGAGAGGCGGCTCTAATTTCTCAACCAAAACTGTGCTTGCAATAGTGGTGCAACTACCTCCATCAATTATTAAACTGCACGTCTTACCCTTAATTAAGCAACGTATATGGAAGATATTTTCCCTCTGATCATCTACTTCTACCTTCTCCTACATATTGAGAGCACACCTAACCACAAGGGCTTCGGCTTGGACAGGTTCCCCTACTTCCACTTCACTGTAATCCTCAAGCTCAGGCAGTTCTTTTCCATCACTCTCCTGGGACTCAATTCCTCTATCATCTCTCAAAAGCATAACCTTTTTATTTGGGCTTTATGAAGCAATATGACCAGATCCCAAACACTTAAAACATTTAATGCTAGAATGCTTATTAGAAGAAACTTGAGTGTTAGGTGTACCTTTAGGGTCAAACCCTACATTCGGCCTTTTGGGTGTCTCCTTAAAGTTCAGTCCCTTGTCTTTCGACTTCTCCTTTCTCTTGACCATTTTAAACTCTATGATTGGCTAGAATTTGCCCCACTCCTTGCTGCCACTCTAGCTTTGATTTGCTTTTCCACCTTCATGGCCATGTTCACCATGTCCTCAATCTCCACATAATGTTGCAATTCTACCACATTAGTTATCTCCCTGTTTAAACCACTCAAGAACTGTGCCATAGTTGCCTCTGGGTCCTCCTCTATATTGGCTCGGATCATAGCTATCTCCATCTTCTTGTGGTAGTCCTCCACTGATTTGGACCCCTGAGTGAGTCCTGAAGTTTCTGATGCATCTCCCTATAATAGTAAGAAGGCACAAATCACTTCCTAATGCATGCCTTCATATCATCCCAAGTAGTAATTGGCATCTCTCTATTTCTCCTCCTGGATGTCACCAACTGATCCCACCATATTAGTGCATAATCTGTAAATTCAACAGCGGCTAGTTTTACCTTTTTATCTTCCGAAAAATTGTGGCACTCAAAAACCAAGTCCTCCTTCCTTTCCCACTCCAGGTAAGCCTCTGCATCATTCCTTCCCTTGAAGGCTGGGATCTGTATCTTGATGGATATAAGGTCTCCATCCCTCCTGTTAAATGGCTCAACTTTCTAAACTCTCCTAGGTCTATGTACCTCAAACACCTCCTCCTCCTCAAAGTCATCCTCCTCTGGCTCATACAGAGGTGGTGGTTGCTACTGGCGTACACCTACATGCCTATCCTAAGGTTCCTCGTGTCTCCCTTGTCTAAGCTCATCCATCTGTCCCCTAATCTCAGTTAAGGCTAAATTGAACCTCTTAAATTGTTGCTGCATGGCTCTCAAAGTGAAAGCGATATTTGCATCTCCCCCTTAGTTGTCATCATTACTACCTCCCTGTGACATTGTAGATAAAATGATATACCTACACAACAAGTTTAGTAATAAACAACCTCACACACTCCCTTATGTGTTTCACTCAGATGATATCACTCCCCTCGTGTTTAAATCACAGCAATGACTCTCTCAAATAAGCTCACACACTCTTGCCTTTTACCTCTCAAGTGATGTCTTTAAAGTTACTTTTTAGAAACCAATTCAACAAAACTAAGCAAACAGCAAGCAATACAAATTAATTGGAAAGAACAAGTAAATCATAATATTCTAGAAGCAAAGTAATGTATGGACAGAAATAAAATAGTATGCTAATACACAGATGGAAAAGATGTGTATGCAATGATTTTTGTTTATAATTGACCAATATGATTGCAAGATTGTCCAATTCAATGTGATGGAAGCAAAGAAAGGCACAAACAAGAAAGTAAACTAAGAATCATAGAAAGACACTCAATATATTGTAAACTTAACAAAACAAAAACCCGAGAGCTCAAAGAACAAATTTCAAATCTGCCCAAGGTTTAAAATAGGCAACTCAATGTGTTTTTCAATAGTTTTTTGGCTACTATTCACAATTTTTTCTGGTCCTATTCATGATTTTTTTGTACTGTTCACATGTTTTTTGGTACTGTTCACGGTACGGAAACCCCAAGGAAACAAGGTTATTGAAACCCCCTAATCCTATTGAATCAAAACCCTAATATTTCTATTCTAAGAACATGCTAGATCAAACCCCAAATCATAAGTTTGAGACCCAATCCCAAAGAAATCAGAAATCAATTTACGTTGCAAGTACTTACTTATTGATGCAAATCAATTTCTTGAAGTAACCATGAAGACATTCACGCTTCACTTGAAGAACTCAATTTTGAAATTTTATTAATCATAAAAAAACTAGGTTACAAGGATATAATAAGGTATAAATACCCTTGACCAAGTCCTAACCCTAATAGAATGCAAGCCCATTTAATAAAAACTAGGCTAATCCTAGCAAATATAGGAGTATATAGCTCAATGAACATAATCTGATCCAAGTCTTTTTAGGAATGGGCTAAACATATTAAAATAGATAAGTCTCAAAATAGCCCAAACAAACAAAGCACATGCTACTGACTAAAAGAACAGCCTATAAACAAGTCCTTGCGCCTAAAATAAGAGATAATAAATAATAAACCAACAATGTGCCCCAAACAAGACTTGAGCTTGTTTCCCAAAATGGCTAAGTACTAGCCTCTTCCAATGCCTCCTCTAACAAAGTCACAAGTTTGGGCATGCCTTGGTGTTTCTCCATGGATGTTTCGGCCTCCTCATGTACTTAACTTGTGATTTGAGCTTGAAAAAAAGCTTGCATTGTTTGTTTAAGCCTTGAAGCTTGTTGCGTTGTAATTGGACCACTTGGCATGTGCAGCTTGTTAGGTTAATGTGTAGGTGTGGAACTCCATTGCGAAGGATGGTTGTATCACTTTTACCAAAGAAACTACTAAACTTAATAGAAGATTCAGGGAGTTTAATTATTTCCTACTTTATTGACAATTTGTTAGTGGAAAGGACATTACTAAAATTAATTGGTTTTCTCAACTTTATCAATATTGTCCTTCTGATCATTTTGCAATTTAAAGTTTACTTATAGGCTACAAAACTGAAATTGGGCATCATGGGTGGAAGCAAGCCACTCATAATTGATCTTAGCTAAGTTTTAAAGGATGAAGGTCAAGCTAATAACCATAACTTAGCACGTTTCGTAGTTAGATTTAAATTGTCTTGTAGTTAGGATTGTTTTAAATTCTAATATAAGCTTTTCATGATGTGGAATGGTTGGATTGCTAATTGTCTTATTCTCTTTGAATCAATTATAAGAAAGGGAACCCAGCTTGATGTCAGGTACATTGGGTCTCCATCTCCAACACCATCACTACCTCATTCACCATGATGGTCTCGTGTTCTAACCCTTCTCTTTTAGTTTTTGTTCTTATGCTTTTTGTATTTTGTTTTATTTCCTTCTTATGTGTTTGTATATATCTTTCTCACATTGAGGACAATTTGTTGTTCAAGTGTAGGGAGGGTTGTGTGTTTTTAATTTGAATGTGAACTTTACATATTTTGTGAGAGATTGTTTAGGTCTGCATGATGTGATTCGTGTCAATGTGTCAATGGCTAGGACTTAACGGGATAGATTTAGCCTTAACCATAGTCTTCTAGGTTGCGAATTTATTAGCTTGCGAAATTAGTGACCTAGGTTAATTTAACTAAATATGCAGTTTAATTAGGATACAATGTTAGTTTATTCACCCTAGGAAGTTATCACATTCATTTATAATTGTAGGTCGATTAAATAAGTAGCATTGCTAGTATATTTTCATGAGAATGATTAGTATTAAAAAAAGGTAGGTAATGTGTTAAAAAAGTGTTAAAAAGTATAAATTTTAATTAAATAACTATTCCAAAAGCCTTCGGGCTATGAATAGAGCTAGTAGCCAGTTGCGAATGTGGTGTAGCTAAGTAACCGGATCATCATTCATCATAAATGTTTGCCTCCATGTCAAAAGGCTATGATGACATTCCCACCAAGTTGTCTAATAAAAACATAACCTAGTTGAGTGACCAGATTGACATTCATCACAAATGTTTACCTACGCATAAAAAGGCTAGGGTCATGTCCATAAAAAGTAACAAAAAGAATGTTTGTCAAATAAAAACCTACCAAACTTGTGACTAGCTTAACTTTTCATGAAAACTTACTTAGGAATAGTTACAAGTTTGATTGACCAAATAATTATCAATGTGTGTGTACAAATGATAGGGTTGATAAGTTAGAACAACTTGAAGGATTGTGTTTAGAGTTAAATTTGTTTCGTGAAATTTTATGTCATTGCCTCATTATTGCACTTATATGTGTGTTGTGTTTTACTTGTTTTTCTTAGCTTGTTTTGTTTTGTTTCTTGTTTTGTTTGCTTGAGGACAAGCAAACATTTAAGTGTGGGGATATTGATAGTTATATATTGCATCGTGTTTTTGTGGGTAGTTTAGTTTGTATTTAGTTGTTAATTTGATTTTTTAGTGCGTGTTTAGGTTAGATTTGTATTAGCTAGTAGATATTTGTGTTTTAAGCATTTTGTGGGTTAGAGTGCACTTTTGAGCTTCAATTTTTTATATTTGAGGTGCCTTGATGAGTTTGCTAGTGTTTCAGGGCAAAGAGTGGAAAAAAGAGAAGATTCGGAGAAGACCTGAGAGTTAACCTAAGGCCATAATTGTGGCCAACAAGCCACGATCGCGATAGAAGTAGGTGCAAGGAGTCACAATCATGGCATAATCTACCACGGTCATGACAGAAGGCTAAAATCCTAACTAAGATCATGCCACCAAGGGCTACGATCGTGGCCTGCATGCGAGATGCTTCCGGTTTTAAGTTTCAAGGGACTTTTTGGACCATACAGACTTGGAAAAGACCCTAGGGTTACCCTAATTGGAAAAACTATATAAAGGAAAGAGAAGTAACCCTAAAAAGGGAGCTTCACTTTTGCCATTTTTGGAAAACCCTAAAGGAGAGAGAAAGAAGAGAGAGGAGGAAGAGGAAGAAGAGGAAAAGAAGCAGGTCTTTTGGCACTACTGACTTCCTAGATAAGTGGATCTCCTGATGCTATTGCCCTCCGGATTATCCGAGCCAAGTTTTTCTCCTTTCCATTTTCATTTTTGTTCATTCAATGTATAAGATTGAAATGATTTGTATGATGATGGATTTTGGATTGTTGGTGATGTTCTAACTCTTCCTTTAGGATTTTACCTTAATTTAATGTTAATATAGCCGATTTTGTGTTTTATTGATTGGGTGTTGTGATTAATTGCAATAATTGGATATTGCAGTAATAAACTGAGAGGGTGAACTGGATAAAAATGATTAGATTGGATTAATAAGAGTTAGGTGATTCAATAGACCAGGTGATTAATCATATCAGTTATTGTGCATAGAGAGATCTCGTGTGAGATCTGATAGTTTATTAAAGGCCTTAAGATCTAATTAGGGTTGTGGGTCTTTTGTTAATTGAGAGATTGCAATTTTCATAATTCAATTGGGGTTTATGATTTAGGGTTTAATGGTTATAACTCGAGAGAGAGTAATCAACTTTACAATAGTCTAGAACTGACACCCCGTTAACACATAAATGGCTAGGTTTGCATTATGATAGGGAAAATCCCCTATCATAACTTGGTAATTTCTTTTGGTTGATTTCCATTATGACTTTTTATGTTGCTCAACTTTAATTTCTTTTCATGTTAAATTTCTGAATTAATTTTTTGTAATCAAATTCTCGTATTTACTTTCTGTTGCATCTTTATTTTCATTTTATTAATTTTTCGAGCCTTAAATAACATAGGATTAGATTAGTTCAACCTCCTTATGGGATCGACCCTTCACTTACTACAAATCACTACCCGTGCACTTGTGGTATTTCAAGGCTATAAATTGTAAGCTTGCAAACACACACGAACACTTTATTGTTTGTATTTTTGTTTTATTCTTCTCATTCTTTTCATATAACAATTAATGGTGAGATGCATTTCATTTATTCTTGTGGATAGTCATTTGTTTAGGAAAATTTCTATATAATTCATTTTATTAAAGACATAAATACATACATACATACATCGTAGCTCATATAACTTATAAACCATTTTTTTAAGTTGAAATAAATTTCATTAACTATACTAAAACTATTTACAACATTACAATGAAGTCTCTTCTCTAGAATTCCAAAATTAACTCTTTACAATAGCTAAAATACAGAACCATAGTATTATATAGACAAGTATCTACGTTGTAAACCATTTGAAAGAACCATGTGCACCTTATTCACATTCATGAAAATCATTCCAAAATATACATGGCATGAGTTTTCAAGAATGAATTAACATTCATCACCCTAGGCCTAAGTTATAACCTAATTCTTTGACCATATCTCATATTTTGAGAAAGCAGATAATCTCATTCCGTTGGTATGGTTTTGAAAAGTCAAAATAATTCATTAAATAGTTGTCCAACCAAGTTGCAAAGAGGAAAGTTTTATGTATTCACATTAATGGAGTTTAGGCCTCTTCTCACTCTTCAAAAGGGAGCAATATCATTATGAGGTTCAATAAGCTCCAAAAATATAACATATAACCAAAATTTAAAAAATCATTCAATTAAACTTAATTTAAATGCAAGAAATTAAATTAAACATCAAAGTGGCCAACTATCACATATACTTGGCTATATACGGCTCAATAGAGTCTAAAACTAAATCCTCATTCAATTTCATTTATATTGATCTATACAAGTCATAAATGTCTTAATTTAACTCATGAAAACTTATTCATGAGTCAATTAACTAATTTATCTAAAATAATTTCCACGTAATCTCATGAAATTGTAAGTTAAAACTTGTAAAATATAACTTAAAATAAATTGAAAAGATATTCTTCAAAACTTTTCTAGTTTACCCCATTTCTTATTTTTTAAAAAAAATTAGCTTTCACTTTAATTCACACATAAAAACTTTTTTTTCTTTTTTAAACATAAAGCTTTCTCTTTTTAGGATCGAAAAATAAGGAAGGAAATTGAATAAGAGGGTAAAAAGTGAGTTTATGTCATGATTAGTATGTTTTATTCTAGTTTGGTGACACATCAATCGAACTATGTTCAATATAAGTTGACCTAATTATCTGGAGAAATAAGACAATAAGTTTGTAATATATTTATAAGGCGTATAGCTTGATAGTTCAATAAACTAAACGCCTAAATTAGGTTTTGATGTCTTTATAAGATTGACATATACGGATTGCCAACCTCTCTTAGTTGCAATATCTAGGAGAATAAGTAATTAGAATAACAAGTTTTTTTCATTTGCAGGAAGGTTGCAATTACCAAAGTCAATCCTATCTAGCTTGTAAGTTTATTGGTGTCCTTCCATTTAAACTCACTAAGGGATTAAGCAACTACTTAGGAAATATTTATTGAGTGGAAGTCTCTGAAATAAAAAACAAGCCTAAAATTAAATGAATGGAGGTGAGTAAACCAAAAGGCTTTAGTAGTTTGAGGCTAAAACCTTGAGATCTATCAACAAAATTCTTCTTTTCAAGATAATTTGAAAGCTTTTTACTGATCTTGAACCAATATGGATCAGGTGGATCCATTCCTACTTTCTCAAAATCAAAAGCTTTTGGATAATCACTCTTAAACCTTATTTCTCTTCGAAAATAACTCACATGTTGAATTTGAGGGACACTTTAGCTCTTTATATTTGTCATATTATAGGAAATGGAGAATGCACATGGTTTTGGTTTAATACTTGGCACCCTTTTGACCTCTTTTACAAAACCATACATGTAACTAACTTGATGCATCAATAAGAACTAGTGTTATCAAATACATCTTAGGTAATTTCTAGGTGATTTCATCTCATTTGCAAATATTAAACTACCCTATATTTAGGAGCCTAACTCCTTATTGTCCTTAACTCCTCAAACACTAACAAAATCACCTAGACTTATTATAACTCTGGATCTCCTTGATAAATAAAACATGCTTCAATATCTTCATAATCCTCAACCATTTATCAAGTAGTACTAACTAGTGTGGAGCTCTACCAATCTTCCTAAGGTAGCCTTCACTCTTTAGACTAATGATAGGGTTAGGTTGAGTACTAATGATAGACTCTTATATGGCTCCTTTACCAATTCATATTGTGTCTTATGTAACCCTCATCTTCAAATATGATTTTGTTAAAGGAACACGATGCCTTATTCTATATCTATACATGCTTAGATGTGTAACTTTTACATAGGATTAACTTATCATATGGGTTTCCTCTATTAAGTTAAGATGGACTAAAGACCAAAATGTTTGCAAAAACTTTAAGTAGATTGGTTTATGTTGCTTGGTAGGAGAGAAAAATATGATTTTTAAGAGAAATAATTATGACCCTAGCTCTTTTCATAACAACACATTAATTTGGATCAGAGAAATCATTGCCACCAGAATGAACGCATACAAAATCATCCTTCAATTAGCTCAAAAGTGGAACATATAGTAGTAGTTTTTCAATCTTTTAAGTGGACCTAATATGAGAACAACTCAATAAAGATGATCTTTTGGAGTGGATATAGACTAGTTGAAAAATGTAAAGATTGTGTGGTTCACATTTAACTATTTCGTAAACATCTTAGGATTTGTTTATAGCCCATATAGATACAGATGTACCTAACTCTTATTTCCTATTTAATACATTCTAAAGAAGCATTTTTTAGGATACAACCTAACCAAAAGTTTTAACATTAATTTCAGTTTAAGTTATTTTAAATTGTAGATAATTGTTTAAATTATTTGAAATAAGTTTGTTCTATTATGATTATTATATTTAGAGTTCTTTAATTTAAAATCAATTAGGAAGAAAGGGAAGGAAAGAATATTCTCAATGATGAAAATTGTTGGGACCCGATCACGGAACCGGACCCTAACAGGAAAAAGACAGAAAACGGAAAACAAAAGAATACGAATCATTACGAATCGATCGGAGATCGTATAACAAAGGCGAAAAAAAACGGAGCGAAACAAAGTGGCGGAACGATCGAACCAAACGAACGGATTTCGAAGCGAAAACAAAATCGAATGCAAATCGCGGT
>JAOTAX010000003.1:9864654-9875962 GCA_025629825.1 Erythroxylum guanchezii | reverse complement strand
CTTGGCTTCAGGCTACGAATCCTTCCTCAGGACTGTTGATCATCTCGCGTTGCACTGACGTTTTCTGATCTCCAAGTAGAACTTCTAAAGGTTCAAGACTTCAAGTCTTCCACGCATCCGCTATTACTACGTTAGAAATGATCCTCTCGCTATCACCAACTTTCATGGCTAAAAACTTGGACGTCATCAGTGTGGCAGTAGAATAGGATATGGAGGCTCTAGACAGACCCAATGCCTCAACCCTACTTCAAAAAGTTTGAGATTTTTTCTTCTTAAAATTAGGTCAGGTACTAATCATGGACCAGGTTGCAAGACAACTGGAAATCTAAAGCCCTTTTCCACCAATCAGATTTTACTAATAGTTAATTTAGTCCCTAAAACGACCAAGTACCATCACTGTTGCGTCCTCTGCTATAAATATCGAATCTCAGTTTGATAATTCTCAGTTTACCTCCAACAATAATGCTAAATGGCTACTTGGTGCAATCTCTCGTACGAATCCTAGTTCACAATTTATACAATTTATAACATCATATCAAGGTCCAAATCAAGCGTTCATTGGTAATAGCAACATTTTACCTATCCCTTCTATTGGTATATAAACACTCACTAAATATCCCAAACCATTTTGTATTTTTGATATTTAATTATTTCACAGCTACAGGCTAAACTTTTATTCATTGCCAAATTTGTTAAAGACTATTCTTGTTTAATATAACTTAACTCGTTTGTATGAAGGACATTAAAACTAAAGATATCACTTCTCACATAAAGCATCCTTGATAATCCATGTCCTTTGAAGATTTTATCATATTTCCACTAATCTTGTCATTTCATAACTCACCACGCTCTTTCTAATCTTTGACATAAACGTTTCAGTCATCTTTACCTATTAAATATCATATCCTACATTATTACTGGTTCAGTTGGATTTTGCTGGGGCTGAACGTTGCTGTTTGGATCCATGTCTTTGTATAACTACGGCTGTTGAATACCTGCAAAACAAATAAGGCACGCCGGGAGTTGGTTCCCAGAAGGCCCCTCCGACGCTCAAGTCAGTCTTTTGAGAGATTTTTTTGATGACTGAGAGTAGAGAAAACTAGGGTTGTAATGTCGTACCTGGATTATGGTAGAACAGTACCTTATATATGTCGTGGATGCTAGGTTTACGTAGATCTTTGTGTTTGCATGGGAGTCTGACACTTGATGGGCCGAACGGGCCGTGGACGTGTGGAGATGGGCCTGGGCCTAGCACAGCAGACCTAACCATAAGCCCCCTACTCCTCGAGTCTGAGCCTAGGGAAGGGTCGAAGGAGTATATAAAGATTGTGTGGCCCCTCTGTATGATGACCCGTGGCGGGGCCGGTCGATCGGAGATCGACGCCCTATATGTAGTAATTCTTGCTATGACAGGAAACTGGTCGGACTAGCGAGTCATCGTTCGGGCGGCAGCTGGTCGATCGATCAAGTCGTGATTAGCTTATGTCGAGACAGGGCGGTCGATCGGTCATCAATGTCTGGGCATAAGCTAGGTATACTTAGTACCTGACGGTTCGTATCTTCTAGGCGCTACTGAAATTTGGAACGTCGCGTCTCTTGGACCGCCGTACATTTATCATGCGCAGTTACGCGTGTCCCTTCGTTTGCCGCGCCGCTTCAGCCGCTCAGATTTTTTCCACGTGGTCCATCCGGATTGGTATGTTTGTTCGATTGATACTATAAATTCTAGGACGTACTGTTTTTCCTCATTCTGTATGGCTTTTCTTAGCCTCTGTCCTTTGCCTTTTTGTCTCTTCATCCCTTATTGTCAGAATGCATCTTTCACTAGCGTCCCCACTCCGGGTTTCAACCATCAACCAGACGTGTCAAAATTGCCTCGCCGGTAGTTGGGTTGTCAGAAATAAAGGCAAAAAGGGCTGTGGTGCCGGAGAACGTGCGAGACAGTTCCTGACGATCGAGATAAAGCGAGAGGTAGTTCCTGACGAGGTCCTGTGATGGTGAAAATTGCGAGTTTGTAAAGAATTTGGCTATCACAGGACTTGTCAGTACAAATATATCAGAACCTGAGCGATAGGTCGCTCGACTCTAGTATGGAGGAGTTCGTTGATGACACTTGCAGTAGACTGGGTAGGAAAGATAATATTTGTAGCGGACTGGGTAGGAAAGATGTTTCTGTTTTCAGTAAAGCGATCATCTGGTCGAGCTTGTGACCAGGACAGACTTATTGGAAATAAAAAGAATCTTGTTTTTACTCTTCGTTTGTCTTTTCGATTTTTTCGGGTGAAGCTTCGAACTATCGCTGATTTTGTATGATAGGTTGCCCTCTCGATTAGCCCGTAGTGAACTAGCACGTCCGCTGCAAGTCGGTCGATCTTTCGGTCCAAAGCGAGCCGATCGATCGGAATTGACCTTCTCAATATCCCCTGTTTCCAAGGATTTTATCTTGGCATTCAGGTCGAACGATGTCAATGTCGAACGATTGGTTGATGTCGAGCGACCCAAGATCCTGTCTTGGCATCGCGTGGTTCCAACATCTCGTGTCGGCAACCTGGTTGATCGATGCCGATGCCGATGCCGATTAGTCCCAACATCTTATGTTGGCAACCGTGTCGGATAATGTCGATGTCGATCAATTAACCTATTGTCGACCGATTGGTCGATGGTCGAACGATTAGTTGTTTGTCGAACACTTGGTCGATTGTGGATCGATTGGTTGTTTGTTGAACGCTTAGTCGATTGTCGATCGATTGGTTGTTTGTCGAACGCTTAGTTGTTTGTCGAACACTTAGTCGATTGTCGATCGGCTCCAACATCTTGTGTTGGCAACCTTGTCGAATGATATCATTGTCGATCGGCTCCAACATCTTATGTTGGCAACCTTGAGAATGATGTCGTTGTCGAGCGATGTCTTGGCATCGCGTGGTCCCAACATCTTGTGTTGGTGATCTTGTCGATCGGTGTCGATGTCGAGCGACGTCTTAGCATCGCGTGATCCCAACATCTTGTGTTGGCGACCTTGTCGAATGATGTCGTTGTCGGTAGATTGCTCTGCCCTTATTCTGATTTAATTAGACTATTTGTGCCAAGAAATCTGAAACTCTTTATTGATGACGGCGAAAGTGTAGGCCGTTAAAAAACCTGACTGGCATTATCAGGAAAAAGGTTCCCACGAATTACATGCACAAGTGCGTAAGCAATAGTAGAATGCTAAACAAAGAAACAAATAAAGCAAGCTTATCTATGGATAAAAAATGTCGTTCAGCCTATCTTTGGCGTTTATTCTGCAGTGGCCGTCATCTCAGCTTCCTCCTCGGCTTTTACATCGCGAGAGCTTGTTAAAACGACCGCTCCGTCAAGCGCCCTTGTTTCCGCTAAGTAGCATTCCCTAGCGATTCTCTGCTGGCCCCTGACGACACCGATTCCGTGTGGGGTTGGAAACTTCATTGCTTGGTAGTAGGTGGAGACGACTGCTCTAAGTGCGTTTTGAGTGGCTCTTCCTATTATAGCGTTGTATGCTCCCGCGAACTTGGCGACCAAAAATTCAACGCTCTTCTCCACCTGGCGTGGCTTCTGCCCGAATTTTACATTCAACAATACTCGAGCGAATGGGTAGGCCGATGCTCCAGTTACCCCTTTGATGGGCCCCTCTATCGGCAACAATCGCTCTTCCGGAATTTCCATTTGCTTAAAAGCATCGTAATATAACAGGTCGACCGAGCTGCCCGTATCGATCATTACCCGTTTCACTTCACTACCGTCCATATTCAAGGTGGCCACTAATGCGTCATCGTGGGGGCAGCTAACACCATCTAGATCAGATTCGCCAAACGAGATCACCCCATCGTTCGGCTTCTTTATCTTTGCTGGCAAGCTTTCACCGACCTGCCTAGCGTATCTCTTTCTTCCTTTAGCGGTCGACCCTCCTGCCGCGTTTCCCCCGAAAATCATGTTTATGACCCTGATCGGTCGGTCATCTTGTCGCTCGACATTCCTATCATTTCTTTCCCTAGACTGTGCCCTCGTGTTGCGCCAGTCGTCCAAATTCCTATTTCGCCTCCCCTCACCATTTCTGTCGTTTTGCCTTTGAGGCCTTCGCCAAGTGTCGGACCGGTCGGTCCTTCCCTCATTATCCCGACCGGTATTTTGCCCGTACCTCAGAAATCTACTCAGCCTTCCCCTTTGGATAAAGAGCTCGATCTCCTTCTTCAAGTTCCAGCAATCCTCCGTATCATGACCGACATCCCTATGGAAGCGACAGTATAAAGAGGGATCCCTATGCTTTAGGGGGGCTCTCATCGCATTAGGTTCTGGGAGGGGTTCCCCTTCAGCTTTCATGACCTCTAATACCTCCGCATATCGCCTATTGAGCGGGGTGAAGGTTTCGCGTCACGGATCGTGTCGATCGATCGGCTTCCGCCAACTTGACTGACCTCTCTGCCTTTTATGCACATCTTCGGATCTTCCACTCGACCCGCGGTCGTCTGCTCTGCGCTTTGTGTTTTTTAACACTTCTTTAAGCTGGATGTACTTGTCCGCCCGGCTTTTTATCTCCTGAATTGTACGGGGCTAATCCAGGGCCAACGATTTTTTGAATTCTTCGTCCCTCGTGTTGCTCATGAGCGCCGCTAACATGGACGAGCAGGTGAGGTCGGGAACTTCCACGGCTTCATTGTTAAACCAGGTGATGAACTCCCGTAAACTCTCGTCCCTTCCCTGAATCAGCTGCATCACCTCTAAAGCAGTCTTCTGTGGTCGTTTTCTTGTCGCAAATTGGTTGAGGAACAGTCGCTTAAAATCTTCAAAGCAAGTGATGCAACCCGGGGGTAGATTATTGAACCATCGCCGAGCTCCCTCTTGAAAGGCAGTACAGAACGCCTTACACTGAATTGCATCAGGGACGCAATGTAGGTTCATCATTGACTGGAAGTACTGCAGATAATCTAGGGGATCGATTTTTCCAGTATACTTTTCAGGTGTCGATATTTTGGTACCGACTGCTGGGAGGCTATCTAGGATCTCTGGAATGAGGGGGGAGCTGTACTGTACGGGCGCTCGGCTCGCGTAGGAATTCCTGGCCAGATTGATTTGGTCGTCTACGATTTTTTCTAGGGCTTCCATAGGATGGCGATCGGCCATCGCACCCAGCTGCTGAGCGGGAGTCTGCTGTCGTCCCGAGTGAGACTGCAGGATTTAACGAATCACTAGATTGGCCGCTTCCTCTATCTGCCTTTGGGTGAAAGGGGTTTGTTGCGGTGCAGGAGGATTGGCATCCAGAGGATGCTGAGAGTGGAGATGGGAATTGGCTTCAGCGTTATCCTCCAGGGCTACGCTCTGCTCCTCCTGGTCTTGGTTTTGAGACTGGGGGTTATTGTTCGGGTGTGATGATTGCATGTGGGAATCGGGATGTGCTGGTGGGAGGACGACAGGTAACTGCAAAGCCATCCGTTGCAGTGCAAGTGCCGTGACGGCGGCGATATCAGGGTTGGCTGCTGCCGCCTAACTGATCTGTGTGGTTCTAGACGTGGTGCCCTGATGCCGGGCCCCATAGTAGGCGTCAAATGGTTTAGTCGGATTTTGCTGAGGCTGAACGTTGCTGTTTGGATCCATTTCTCTGTATAACTACGACTGTTGAATACCTGCAAAACAAATAAGGCACGCTAGGAGTTGGTTCCCAGAAGGCCCCTCCGACGTTCAAGTCAGTCTTTTGAGAGAGTTTTTTGATGACTGAGAGTAGAGAAAACTAGGGTTGTAATGTTGTACCTGGATTATGGTAGAACAGTACCTTATATATGTCGTGAATGCTAGGTTTACGTAGATCTTTGTGTTTGCATGTGATGGACCGAACGGGCCGTGGACGTGTGGAGATGGGCCTGGGCCTAGCACATCAGACCTAACCAATTACCATTCATGGATTTTATACAAAAGTACTTGTCTTTACTTATTTTTAATCATTTCGTGTGTTAACAAAGTTGTTACAACTAGTTCACTATGATATTAGGAGAGTCTTTCTATCTCATTCTCACTCTGGTTAATGATATTTTATTATTTTATTGACTATTACAGTCTGTATTCTTAAATTATTCCATTCACATAAAATATCGAGTGATTGATCATTCTTATCAATTTAAAGCATTGACCAAAATTTTATTTTTAGCAACTATCAAAACCTTTTAGTGTTCGAACTCAAGAACTCATTAAAGGCATATTTTAGTTATAACCATACTTCCTATAACATCTCTTATTATGTTTTTTCCCCCTCTTCTATACCTCAATAAAATAAAATTACTAAACTCAAAATACGTCATATGATTAAAATCAGTCTCACTTTGCCTTTTTATGCTTCGCCTGCCAAGTCTTTTTAATTTGAAGTCTTCTCTGTCATTGTTTACCTTATCAATCTCCTTCCCATTAATGTCCTTAATCGCCATCATCATATGGACTTTTATTTTTATTGTTTCCATCTTTGAGTGTTTTTTTGTACTTGTTTCTCATTCCTTGGTTTATACATTGACAAATTTACCCCTAAATTAACACATTATTTTCTTACAGGCTACTTTCCTATTTCATAATGGTTACCACTATTTTAAGCCACAAACATCAAAATTTTACATCTATCGTTATGTCAGTTTCTTGAAATTGACTTTCTGTTTGCAAAACCCTCTTACTCTAATGACAGTCCATATTTTGCATGTTTGTAGGGGCTAAATTTAGTTATGATTTAACAACTTTATAACATGCTTTATATATGACATTTTCCTATATTTGGTTTATTATCTTATAAGTGTTAGGGGATAAGGTTGCATACTTCTAGACCTCCCCAGGCCCTGCGATCAGTGGGACTTTCATTAGGTTGTTATTGTTGTTGTTGTTGTTATCTTGTAGATGATGGTTTTGAGGGAAAATCACATATTTGAGTGTAATTTTCTTTATAGTTATTCAATTGAGGTGATATTGGATTCATTTGAAAACTATCTTAAAGAACAACTTGAAGTAAATCACTTATTAGTATAGACTTTACGTACAATATACAAAATGCACAAGAAGGGGGAGGGGGGGTTGAATTGTATATCCTTTTCGTGAATATGATCCCCTTTGATATTTCTTTGAAAACTAACTTTTTCAAAGGTATTAAGTGAATATCACAAATGCTTATACGAAAATATCTACGTGATTGAATTGCAATTAACTTCTATATACTTGTATAAAAACAATAGAAATTAAAGTAGAGAGTTAGAAGATGGACACGATGATTTTATCCTGGTTCACCCCAAATCTTGGGCTACGTCCAGTCCTCAGAATTCTTTCTGAGATTTCACTAAACTTCTCCAAAGTTACAAGTATTCTTTTCCTCTCAAAGCCTCTTCAGGTCTCTTACATAAAGTATTATTTTCACTCTCTTAACCTCTTCAGGCTTTCAACTTTTCCTTTCTCTCACTAGAAAGATATTGCGAGCTTTGTTACAGTAAAGATTGCTCTCGTGTTTCGCACAACGAATACAAAATTTTTAAAGCTCAACATTGAAGTTCAAAAACTAAAGTTCTCAGAAAAACTAGACCAGTCTTTGACTACGACTTGTATTTATAGTCTTTGTCTCCAACTGCTTCTTGTTTCTTATAGAAACCGATATTCAGTTGAGTTCTTTAACTAACTCCAACTGACTAACCGTCCAATGTACTATCATGTCTTCGTCTTCGTATCGTCTGTGTTTTTTACTCTTCTTTTGTGTTTTGCTTCTTCTGTGTTTTTCACGCTCCTTCTGTGTTTTGTATCTTCTGTGTTTTTTTTACGCTTCTTCTGTGTTTTGCTTCTTCTGTGATTTCCGTGGTCCTTCTGTGTTTTGTATCTTCTGTGATTTGCTGCACGCTTAACACACTTATCAAAACAGTTCATTTATTTCTAATATTATTATTATTTGATTGTCACCAAAATTATTAGACGTGAATTCATTTTGACATAACAATCTCCCCCCTTTTGATGATAACAAATACTCATAATTTTAGAAAGATAATCGAGTATTATTTATATACCGACTCAGAAGAAATACATAAGTGAAAACTTGTAAGAAATACTATCTCTTTTTCTTGTTTCTGGTCTCCCCATGTACTTTCTTCTTTTGCTTCTGCTCTTCTCCTATCTTTCTTCTGCTTCTTCTCTTCTCCCATCTTTCTTCTGCTTCTGCTCTTCTCTTCTCCTATCTTTCCCTTCTTCTTCTCTTCTCCCCCTATTTGTTATTAATCAAAAGTCTTTATCGAAGAGGCTTCATAATTTCAGAAAACATTCGTTGCATATCAGTGCGGATTAACTTGAGGTCTTCTTCCATAGAAACTCGTAAATGAGCTACTTCCTCATTGAAATCACCCACTGAGTTATGCAGATCATCAAACTAGTCATGAATTTCTTCAACTTCCTTGACTAAGGCTTCATGACTCCCCTGCTGTATGTGACTAACTTCTTCCAAAACAGTAGTAAAATCCTATTGAGGTGTCTTCGGTGGAAGGAAGTTTGTAGCAACAAATAGTTCTGAAGGTAAAACATCCAATTCAATGATTGTGAAAACAGGAGGTTTGAACCATAGGTTTCCTTCAGGGAGATCAAGGTCATCAGGTCTAGGTAGCTTTGGAACTGGTTTTCCAAGAAGGTGTAGTACATCTTTTATTGAAGATATACAACTCAAGGGTCTAAAGTGCATAATCAGATGCACAAGAGTCTCTAAATTGAAATGAATACCTTTAACCCTGATAGTTTTGTGCCGCCCTTCTGTTATTCTGCCAACTACCTGAAAAGTTTCATCTGTGGTGAAGTGGCCACACTGACTTCTTGATGCTTTTGATATATGATGTGAGACACAGATTCCTCTCGGTTGAGCTGCATAACATGCCTCATCTATGTTCCTCACTTCTGCTTCCATCTGATCTTTTGTCAGATCACCTGTAATTCCTTCTGGATACATTTTCTTCTTCCCTTTATCTTCATTGCGTACAATTGAAGGTCTTGGTTGTATGTCAGGTACAATCTTGATCACTGTTCATTTTGTAATTGGGTAAATAGTATATCACTCCTTGGTCATCTGTGTTGGATATGGTTCTGACTTCTCATCTCGCAGAACACCATACAACCTTTTCTCTCCATGATTTAACAGATGTATTGATCGACTAGTTACCAATATTGGTTCGAATTATACCTTGACCAACCTTCTCCAAGGTTCTCTTATAATTATTGAACTTCTACTCGTTACTGGTACAGTTTTTTCAATCATTTTCAGTTTCAAATCCTCTTTTCTCATAGGTTGAGAAGGATTCATCTATGTTGAACTGTGTTCAACTGACTTTTTCTTTTGTTGAACATCAGTTGGAGTATTCTTTTTCTGACTGGTCCTTTGCTTCTTACTTTATTCTATCAGTCTAGATGGAGGTTGTTGTTGAGGTTTAAACACTAGCTTTCTCTTAATTTCTATTTTTTTTGTTGATTTTGCTGGCTGCTCTTACAAAATTGAGACCAAAGATCTAGTTGCCTGTGGTGTTTTCTTTCCAGAATCTCCACCATGAGTCAGACCTTTCCTTTTCTTCTGTTCCTGTTGACTCAGGGTTAATAGTCTTGGTGACCTTTTTGCTTGTTTGGATTTTTTGGAATGAAGTGTCTCGCCCTTTCTCTTCAAAGACACTTGTTTCTCAAACTGTTGCACCTGACTTTCTTCTTTGTGGGAAATCATCTTAACTTTCATTGATTCATTTGACGGTTTCTTCTTTTCTTCTGTAGATCTTCCAGTGGATTGAGTTTTTTTTTTCCTTGTGGGAGTAACCTTTCACTCAAACTGCGTTTGACAACACGCTCCCCCTCAATCATTGCTTTCGCCATAGACTCTGTATCCTCCTTTTCTTGATTCTGCAAGCCCATTTTACTGACAGTTGTCGCGTTAATGACGCTTTTAATGTTCATCTTCATTCTGTTTCCTCTCTCAAGAAAAATTCCAGAATCTCTGAAGATTCTTGTCAGTAGTATACCATACGATAGGGCATTCGAGTCTCTCTTTGACTTCATCATGAAATTGAGGATTAGGTGTGGAAGATCTATGGGCTAATGGTTGAGTAGATAGAACAGGCATTGCTCATCTATCGTCGTCACCACATTCTTCGTTTGTATTCTTAGTAGAAAATAATGGAAGAGTAGCGCATGTAGAACCGTAGCCTTCGGCACAAGAGTTGAGGCCTTCTTTTCCTTTGGGTCACTACATCCATAGATTTGTCAATTGATATGTGCCTTCTCTACACTGGCTTGAGTCATCCATCTTGTTTTATGAGCCACCTTTGCTCCAACACATGGACATTCACTAGCTTTCTCGATTGACTCCAGTGTCACAATGACAGACAATCTATCTACCACTGATACTAAAGTATTGTCTACTGCTTTTGCATTCTTCCAGAACTCATATACTTCATTCGGGTAAACTGTTTCATGGACCTGAAAGAAGTTCTTCCATCCAGTTGCATCAATCTCTAGTTCGATGTCCATCTGGTTCTTCTTTAAGGAATCGAAATCAATGTGTCTTCCATAAGTCATTGATTGCTCCATTTTTTTCTGTAGGCAACAAAAAAACTAAATGCACAAATGTATTTCTCAAGGTGATGATGATACTTTCTGAAGTTGAGAGTGTGAGGAAAGAGAACGTGATATCAAGAACAGAGTAATGAAATGTTTTGTTAAGAGTTCTATAAAATTCGATTTCAGGGTATTTCAAGAGTATTCTAGAGTAGGTGATATTCTCAAGGCTTTGAGAAGATTTCCCTCCAAAATTTTCTCATGAAAGAAATTACTGTCTGTAACTTACTATTACTGTTACCTTGAAAACTTACGACTTTTTATCTTCTTAACTAAAAAGATCATCTAGGTCATGACGTGTCAGACAATTGATCACTCAACACTACTATATTCAGGTTTCGTCTAATTTCTTTGAATCTTTCTTCACTCAACGACTTAGTGAAGATATCTGCCTATTGATAATTTGTCTCAACAAACTATAGACTGACGATCTTCCTCTGTACGTAGTCTCGTAGGAAATGATATCTAACTTTAATATGCTTTACCCTCGAGTGTTGTATTAGATTCTTCGATAGGTTGATAGCACTTATGTTCTCACAGAAGATTGTGATTTGTTCTTCTCGTATTGAATAATATTCTAACTGATAATTGATCCACAACGTCTGTGAGCAACAACTTGCAGCTGACATATATTCAGCTTCTGTAGTGGATAGAGCAATTGAGCTTTGCCTCTTACTTGACCAGGAAACTAGGTTGTGGCCAAGAAAGTGAT
>JAOTAX010000003.1:9853202-9864554 GCA_025629825.1 Erythroxylum guanchezii | reverse complement strand
TTAATTAATTAATTAAGATGGGGTATGAATCCCATTCCTCCCAATTATGAGGGGAATGGAGTAATACCCCAAAATGGATAATCAAATTCATACCCCTCCAATCATAATTCCCTACTAAGCATCCATCTTCATTCCATTCCTATTCCTTATTTCTCATACCTATGAAACAAGCACCCCCTAAACCCCTTTTCCACCAAACCCATCTAGCCCTAGTCTTTTTTAGCCACATATAGATGACTCTTGATAAAATTAACTCAGACCTCCTCACATTTTCTAAACCTGTAAAAACTGGGTACATATAATTGCCTACTATTGATTCAAGTAATCACATTTTTACAAATAGTTAATTTAGTCCCTAAAATGACCAAATACCATCACTGTTGCGTCCTCTACTATAAATATCCAATCTCAGTGTACCTCCAACAATAATGCTAAATGGCTACTTGACATTGGTGCAATCTCTCGTACGAATCCTAGTTCACAATTATAACATCATATCAAGGTCCAAATTGGTAATAGCAATATTTTACCTATCCCTTCTATTGGTATATAAACACTCACTAAATACCCCAAACCATTTTGTATTTTTGATATTTAATTATTTCACAGCTACAGGCTAAACTTTTATTCATTGCCAAATTTGTTAAAAGACTATTCTTGTTTGATATAATTTAACTCGTTTGTACGAAGGACATTAAAACTAAGATATCACTTATCACATAAAGCATCCTTGATAATCTATGTCCTTTGAAGATTTTATCATATTTCCACTAATCTTGTCATTTTCATAACTCATCATGCCCTTTCTAGTCTTTGACATAAACGTTTCGGTCATCTTTGCAACAAAATATTTTATAATTTGTGTTGTCTTTTACCTATTAAGTATCATATACTACATTATTACAATTCATGGATTTTATACAGAAGTACTTGTCTTTAATTATTTTTAATCATCTCGTGTGTTAACAAAGTTGTTACAACTAGTTCACTATGATATTAGGGGAGTCTTTCTATCTCATTCTCACTCTGGTTGATGATATTTTATTATTTTATTGACTATTACAGTCTGTATTCTTAAATTATTCCATTCACATAAAATATCAAGTAATTGATCATTCTTATCAATTTAAAGCAATGACCAAAATTTTATTTTTAACAACTATCAAAACCTTTTAGTGTTAGAACTCAATAACTCATTAAAGGCATATTTTAGTTATAACCTTACTTCCTATAGCATCTCTTATTATGATTTTTTTTTCTCTTTTATACCTTAATAAAATAAAATTATTAAACTCAAAATACGTCATATGATTAAAATCAGTCTCACTTTGCTTTTTGATGCTTCACCTGCCAAGTCTTTTTAATTTGAAGTCTTCTCTATAATTGTTTACCTTATCAACCTCGTTCCCATTAATGTCCTTAATCGCCATCATCATATGGACTTTTATTTTTATCGTTTCCATCTTTGAGTGTTTTTTTGTACTTATTTCTCATTCCTTGGTTTATACATTGACAAATTTACCCCTAAATTAACACATTATTTTCTTACAGCTACTTTCCCATTCATAATGGTTACCACTATTTTAACCCACAAACATCAAAATTGTACATCTATGGTTCTTGAAATTGACCTTCTGTATGAAAAACCCTCGTGCTCTAATGACAGTCCATATTTTGCACGTTTGTAGGTGCTAAATTTAGTTATGATTTAACAACTTTATAACATGCTTTATATGAAATATATGACATTTTCCTATATTTGGTTTATTATCTTATAGGGTAAGGTTGCATACTTCTAGACCTCCCTAAACCCTGCAATCAGTGGGACTTTCATTAGATTGTTATTGTTGTTATCTTGTAGATGATGGTTTTGAGGGAAAATCACATGTTTGAGTGTAATTTTTTTTATAGTTATTCAATTGAGGTGATATTGGATTCATTTGAAAACTATCTTGAAGGACAACTATCTTGTGCTAGGACATTAAATATTGATTCTAGCTCGAAGATGGCAAAAAAATATTGAAAAGTGCAAAATTAGGGCAACACAAGATCGACGCATGTTTATGTTGGACCTATATTGGTTGTACTATTTGTCTAGAACAAAATTGGTGCCAAATGTGAATTGGAACTGGCACCAGACTCTTTATATTTGCAGTTGCAAAGTTTTAGAACAAAAGTTGCACTAGTAGCAAAGTGTAACATACATTGAACTCATGATTTAAAAGTCGAAGATGCACATAATTATAAGTTTAACCACCGTAGAACTCTTTTACGTAACCTTAGCTCATAGATACCATTATTAGGATTCTTTATAAAGGACTCTAGAGGCCAATGAAACCTCTATCACTAAGTTGTTGGTTTTAGATTTTAAACATCAAGGATTTAGAACAAGATTGGAGGAGCTTGTGACAACTTTTGTAGTTCTTTATTTCTCTTCTTTCTTTTATTCTAAGATTGTCTTGTTTTATTTTTATTTTCGTTATGTCCTGTAGTTGAAATTCTAGTTAAGATTAGGGATGTAGCTTATGATGAATCTTTAAATTATCAAAAGATGATTTGATTATTTGTTGGTTAATTTATTCTTTTTGATTTTAATATTATATTTATGTTTGATTAGCATAAATTCAATCTTAGGGATTGTAAGAAGGACTGAAAGGCGAAGTATGATCTGTGTACTAAGAGAATAAACACATTAGATCTAGAGAATAAAAGTATCATAGACTTTTATGATAACAAAAAGATTAACTAGGATTTGTAATTTTGATTAAGTTAAATTATATATCGTGAGGTGGTAGTTACCTAATTAGATATACCTACATACCTCAAGAGAAAATAAATACTTTTAATTAAATTTTATTTTAACCTAGATAATTAATCTTGCATAATGATTAGAATTTTGTTTAAGTGAATCCTAAAACCCTAACATTTGATTACCTTGATTTTTCATTCATTATCTTACTTTCATTAGTTTAGCAACTTATTCTCCTCCGCTAGATATTGTTTCTTTAGTTTTATTGTTCAATTAAGATTAATTAATATAGTAGTATAGTCCTCGCGAGATCGATAATCTGGATTACTCTAATATTAATAACTTATTACGATTAATTCTGTACATTTGTGGATAGATTTAACCAAAAATTTGACTTTGTTATCAGGTATTATATATTTACTAGTTTATTAAACTTAGCTTTCTTTTAATTTTTTTTATTATTTTTAATGAAATTTTATTTGGATTTCCTATAGGGCAACTTTAGAATTGACATCATGATAAAACATTTATAGAGTAACATCAAAAGTAGTTGATCTTTTAAATCATATAAAGATGTTAAATCATGACATAACCTACAAGGAGGTGTGTTATCATTATGGCATGTACGAGCATCTTTTCCATATGAATGTGGGGCCTAACCCATGTTAGTACGAATATGATAATTTATATAGTTGCCTATGGGATAATTAGCAAGAATGAACCTTTCTACAATATTTATAATTTGAGATGGAGAAGCCATCCAATTTTTTTTTTGAGGAGAGCAAGAAATTTTAGTAAGAAGATAAATGGGATCAATTGGGTACTAAAAATGACCTCAATTTTGACAAAAACCACCTTCGCAAAGCAATGAGATGGAAGACTTGAATAAGATAGAAGAGATGCTTAAGTAATTTATATCTTCTGTCAATCCAAAATTGGATAGATTGGAAAAATTTAAATCTCAAGTGGACCAAGTCAAAGAGATGACTTAATCTAATTGTGCATCTATTAATAATTTAAAGATCCAAGTGAACTAAATAGCCGAGATGGTAGGACAAAGAGATTAGAGAAAAAATCTTAGTAATACATAGGTAAAACTAATAGATTAAGTATAGCCATTCCACTTAGGAGTGGCAAAATATTTGATGCTAAAAATGTTAAAAAGAAAGAAGTGCTAAGATTAGCCAAGGATAAGGAAATGGACGAGCAATAATGAGTAGAAGCAAATTGATACCAGTCTCATCTTTATCCGACATCAGTCATAGTTCTAAGTTAGAATATGATTTAGACATGAAAAATCAACATCGATCTTTTAGTTTTGAGTTAGAGGATGATTTAGACATAAACAAATCAACATCTGTCTCTTTTATAATAGGCATTATTCTAGAGTGAAAGACACCTTAATCGATTATGACACTGATTCTATAACCGAGGAGGGTGAATTTTTGAAAATCTAATTTTATTTTATTTTCTTTAGGTTTAATGTTCTAACTAACTCTTTTTTAAAGTTATTTGTTTAATGTGTTTTAGGTTTAGATTTTTAAATTTCTTGTTATTCTCATTACTTACTTTAGGTTGATGGCATAAGTTTATTTATGATTCTTAGTTAAGATTGATTGTTAAAGGTTAAGAATATAATATTATTAAAGTGAATTACAATGCAATTATAACACTCTGTATACGAAGTCTACAACCATCCACATAGATAGCAACTAAATTCCTGTACATGCATTCAAGGTATATAATTCTATTCAATGCTATACATATACACATTACAAAATTCTTTAATGCTTAACATTATCATTTAATAGTAGTAATACATCTTTACATTTACATGGTAATCCAAAAGAAAACATACCATTTCCTTTCTTCATTATATGTGGAATCGTCTGTAACTAAAAACATTCCAAATGTAATTTTTCTTCTATCTGTTGGCCTTGGTTCTTGCAGATGTTCCCTGTATCTCACTCCTATAACTTGGACCTACATGGATTAACACCCGTGCTAAGCTTGAAAGCTTAGTGGGGAAAACACTTAGTTTGGATGACCACTCACAAAAGTCATCCGCCAAGCACACACATTCAGAAATATCACAACTCATATACTATAAATTCACATTCATGAACCAAACATTGATATTCAACGCTCATGTAAACAATGATGACATACTTAAGCAAAGTATATAATGCAAATATGATTCAACATATTATCCATATACCGAAAATGCACATTTATAAGCTAAATATTGATATTCAACGCTCATTGATACAAATTATCAATATAATTGCACATCATTACAACCAATAAAAATGCTCATCAAGACCAATTATTCATTTTGTCATGTTGTATTTCTTATTTATGACTGTTAAGTTTCCTTTCTGTGTTAAGCCTGCACATTTTCTGTAGGTGTGGATAACAGGTGCTGTAGATATTTGAAGATATCAAACTGTAGATACTCGAAGGTATCAAATTGTGGATACCTGAAGGCATCAAACTGTGGACATCGGTGGTGTCAAATTGTAGCAGCTACACTATAACCCTATAGGCATGCCTATCTATTCATAACCAAGACAATAGAACAGACACTATAACATTTCCTTTAACCATTTGCAAATTTCGCGATTCATTTATTAGCGAATCATATGATATACATTTCAAGTCATAAAATCTGTATATGTGTTCATACATGCAATTTATAACTTATCACCATTAGAAAGCTGTCAAATCACACTCTTATAGTCATATTATACACATATGAGCAATAAATACGCAAACAAATCATTTATGTACATGTAAGTTTTCTTTGGAATGCATTATGCTCAATCTTGAATTCCAATGTTCAATTACCCAATTCACATATGGTAAGTCTTATTTCATTTATTTGTAGTTGTTTGAAAAGTTTCATACACATTCAAAAAGATTTAGATAAGATTTGGTAAAAATTGGGAATGAAAACAAACTCAAAACAGTGCAATTTAAGCTGAACCCTAAAAGTGGTCTAAAAAATAGGCAAACTATCAGTCCGGGAACAAATCACATGACGGACTCTAGTTGTTCCTTAATATTCGTATAGAAAAAATCAGAACTAGATTTTGTGATCTTCTAGACATTTGTCCATCTATGTCTCTAGTTTCTAAAAAACTAAATATCAGGCCATTTGGACTTTTAACACATGAGTTATCACTCACTGCTCCAAAACAGGGGCAACATGAAGTCACCATTTTCTATCCCAATTGTCAACATTATAAAACCAGAATTAAATTAGATTCTCTTCTAGATATTTCTATTTATGTGCCTTAGTTTTTATATGCAACTAAAATCACACAATTTGGAGGTATATAGGCTGAGTTATGACTCAAACAATGTGATAGACTTAAACAAACCCTAGACAAAATTCCACTATATGATACTCTCTTGTCGTATACAATCAAGTTCATGCAAAGTATCACCAAAATAACACCAAAGCAACATCCTAGCAACAATTCCACATCCAAATGAATCTTTATATCCATTCAATCATACACAAATATAGAAATCAACTAAGTGAAGTCCTAAATCTTAAAATTGGCCAAGTATTTCTTCTAATGCGTTTTTTTCCCTTCCTCTTTGACTTTGCTTGAATCACCAAGTGAAAAATAATGGGATGAAGAAGGTAAAATGGTGAGGAGAAAAATATGAATTTAAATCAAAGTGTTGTCCATGTCCCCTTTCCATATGCATTTTCTTGAATTTTTTAGTCTTAGACATATGTTTCAATCTCATTGGACCATATGACAATCCTATTGGACCATGTGTTACAATCCCATTAGATCATGTATTACAAATCTATTAGACCATGTGTTACAATTCTATTGGACTATGTGTTAAAAATCTATTGGACAAACATGTTACAATTCTATTGGACACACATGCTTTAATCTTATTGGTCCATGATTTGACTTTAGGAAAATTATGTATTGGTCCTTCTTCTTCCTTTAATTCCCACATTGACCTATAATCTTATCATTTTATTTCATTCCCCTATGTATTACGTTTCTAATGGCATAAATTTCATACAATTTGGTTAATTAAATCAGGAGTTATACCCCAAAAACTACAGGCTATTCGAAAACAAGGACAATAGCCAAAACTCAACTTCAAAACATAATTCAAAACTCTTAAAGGCAGAATCATATTTTGGTTCCTTCATAAAAGTTTTATATCTATGTCTCTAGTTTAATTTTCAACTGAAATTATCTAATTTTGAGGTCTACAGGCCAAGATATGGCCAAATTACAGAAATCTATTCACTGGAACCTATCCATTCAGCGAGGTACACATCCTAAATCAACTAACTTTGGTTTTATCATGCAAGAGCAACACAAAAACACATCCAATTTAAACAAAAAAAAATCCATAAGCAAATGGGATACTTCTTCTACCAATTCCCCTCACATCACATTCATAAATGCAAGCAATATATCAAAAATTCCTATACATATTTCACATCTAAGTATGTATGTCCATGCCAAAATGAACAAATTAGCCATTAACCCATGTCTTTTACAATAAGTACCATACTGTGTCTTACTAAGATGCATTTAATTCATTATTCACTTCTTAATACACCCTAGACATGTTATAATACTTCCAGGGTATATATTGGGGTGTTACAGCAATAATGACTTTGTAAACGCTAGGAAACTATATTCGTCAAGTGATAAATCTTTAATTTGATTTAAGTGATCCTATGAGAAATTAAACTTTATTGTAGATTTTTTTAAGATGGATACTCCAAAGAACCTTGAGCCTAAAAGAAAAATAATCATCTACACTTAAACTTATGATTAATAGAGCTTTTTCTTGTGATTTAATGTTTTTATTGGGTTTAATATTGAAGAAAATAAGTGGGTTTAAATATTATCATAAGTTATGTATATTCTTCCCTTGAGAGTATTGAACTCGATGCCTTGATTATGAGTTATATACGAAAGACTTATGCTAGCTCTTAGAATAAGTCTTAGTAGATATGGCACGTGCTTATGTATGCTTAGATGTGGATACTGTATACTCATTTTTCATATTAAGAAACGGTTCCCCATTATGCAAATATTTTTCTTTAAGAAATATGATTTTAGAATTGGCTTCATTTCTATTGTTGTATCTTATTCTATTCCTATTATTGGAATTCTTTTGAGCTCCTAGTATGTTCTATAATTTTTCACTCCTTTTAATAAACTTAGATAGACACTATTTAAGAGCATTTATTTCCTTTTTTAATATCTCATTTTTAGTTTTAGTGTATCTAATGTAGTATCAACGATCACTTTCTGATATGCCTCAATGTTATACAATTCATTTACCATCTTCTCCTTCTCATTTATACATAAATCTAATTATTTTTAGATTTGTTTAAGTTTGGAAGATGACGTCTTCTTTTTCATATTGATCTTTAAATCTTCAACTAGTTCATCATATTTCAAATTGTTATCACTATCACAAGGTTAGAGTTTGATGTTATATCATTGTTATCTTTATCTATGAAGCACATTTGGGTTATCTCTCATTTTGAGTGCTTAATTAGATTATTTTGAATCGTCTCAAGTTGATGATTTAAAAGCTTTCTTTTTATTTTTTCCTTTCTTATGCTCTTTTTTTAGTTTCTTAAGAATTATTATATGTGTAAGTTTTAAAATTCAATTAAGGCGTGAATATGTGTATATCTTGTGTTATTAACTATAAAGTTAACTAATTTGTGCAGATAGATGTTTGAGGAAGTGGAATTAGTTATTTTTTTGCTAGGAGTGCTTAATTAGTTAGGGTTTCATGTTCTTAATCGATTGAGGCAAAATAATAATTTAAGTATGAGAGAATTTGATATGTCCATATTTTGCATGTTTATAGGGGCTAAGTTTTGATTTAGCATTTCTATACAACATTTTTTTATATAGAATTATATGTTGTTTTCTTATATTTGCTTTATTATCTTACAGGCGCTGATTTTTAAGGAGAATGACATATTTGAGTGCAATTTTCTCTATAGTTACCCAATTGAGGTGATATTAGAGTGATCTGAAAGCTAAATTAAAGAGCAACAACTTTATAATGGACGTTAAAGACCAATTCTAGCTTTAAAATGTCAAAAAAAATTATAGAAAAGCGAGGAATTATAGCAATATGAGATTAACACAGGTTTGTGTTAGACCCATATTGGTCATATTGTTTTTCTAAAAATAATTTACACAAACAATAAAGTGGAATTAGTGTCAAACTCATTATATATACACTTGTAAAGTTCTAGAAAAAAAAATTATTACTAGTTTAAAAGAGTAGCATACGTCAAACTCATAATTTGGAAATTAAGGATGCACCAAAATTTTAAGTTTAATCACCTTAAAGCTCTTTTATACAATCCTATCTTATAAATAATATTATTAGGGGTTCTTTGAATAGGAATTTGAAGTTGATGACAACCTATTTTGTCATTAAGTTATTATTTTTAGGGTTTTTAACATTAAAGAAGGATTTGGAGAAAGATTGCAGGAGTCTGTAATAATTCTTCTAGTTTTTTCTTTTACTTCTTTCTTTTATATTAAGATTGTCTTGTTTTAATTTTGTTTTATTTATATTCAGTAGTTAAAATCCTAGTTAAGGTTAGGTATATAACTTTTCAATATGGATTCTTAAATTATTGATGCTTAATTTAATTATTTTTTAGTTGAATTTATTCTCTTTAATCTTAATATTGGATTTATCCTTAATCACCATAGATTAAATCTTAAGAATTGTATAAACGACTGAGAGGAGAAGTATGATCAGTATACTAGGAGGATAAACACCTTATATCTAAAGAACAAAAGTATCATATATTATTGTGATAACAAAAAAATTAACTAAGAAAAATGAGTTTGATTAGGTTGAAATACACACTAAGAAGTGGTAGTTATCTAATTAAATATACCTGCGTGTCTTGAGAGAGGACATAGATACTTTAAGTTAATTTTTATTTTATCCTAGATAATCAGTCTTGCATAATAATTAGAATTCCACATAAGTGAACCATGAAATCCTAATGTTTAATTATCTTGATCTCTCTTTGATAGTTTACTATCTTATTTTTATTAGTTTAGCAGCTTACTTTTCTTCTATTAAATATTGATTCTTTAGTTTTATTATTAAACTAGGATTAAATAAATCTAGTAGTATAGTCTTTATAGGATCAAAACTCTATATTACTCTAATTTTAATAACTTATTGCAATTAATTTTGTACACTTGCAAATATATTCGACCTTTAGCTTCCCTATAATCTTTGCCTTCTTTGCCTTCTTAAATATATACCTCTACCTCTCATTTTCCACCTCCTCCTACAACTCAACTACCTTAACTTCCACCAGATCTATCCCCTTTACTACCCTCACCATTTTAACATTCTATCACCACTTGTACCCATGATCATATTCGCATTCCTTGTTGTTTTTCTGACTATATGATCTATAATGCTACTATTCATAACTCTCATGATCCTGATTCTACTTCTTTCACACAAGTTAATAAGTTTACTCACGAGCACCAAGCTATACTTAATAAGTTTATAGCTTTTCATCACAATCAAATATGAACCCTTGTTCCTCCATTCCTAAATGCTAATATTGTAAATAAGTTTTTATAACAAAAATTGAGTTTGATAGTTATATTAATCACTACAAGACTTGTCTTATTGTTAAGAGAAATTATTAAGCTCCTGACTGTTGGACCCCGTTTCTGAAGCTCAACATTCGGGGTCATAAAATGTGAGCATATTACCCTATAGGGTTATTTTAATGAAATCTCGAATTTAAGAAAAGCATCAATGAGCCCACAATTAATATATCAAGATATGATAAAAAATCCAAGGTATGTTCATAACCAAGTTAGACCCTTCCAACTGATTCCCTCACTTCCTTTTCGTCAATCTTTTTCAAATCAATACCAAAGGCTACCAATTTTCATGGAGAGATAGAAAAATGTGTTAAGAATATATTGCTTAAAGAATCACTTCATTCGGAGGTCGGATGATGAAGTTATGGCCAAAAGAATCATACATGATTATGTCCTCAGTCATATTGTATCTGTTTTGGGAAAATTCGTATAAATTTCACTATAGATTTCTGATTGAGATCATTTTAGGATGCTTTCAAAGAGGACTTTGAGATTTATAATTTTTGTGAAGACCCCAAAGAGAGATTCTGTCATTTAGAGGTCACAAACGTGACATTCCGAAAGTGTACAGTGTATGTCCGTTAAATGGACATACACCTCCACCTAACGGACATACACGGGGCTGGGGGTCTTTCCAGTCCTAAGAAGGTCCATTTTGTTGGACCCCGAATTTTCTTGGGCGATTGAAATGATGGTAAGTGATTCATGTGCAAAGAAAAAAAAGGGAAATTCTTGAATTTGAATTGACAATTTTGGAGGATTTAAGTATGGATGATGAGCTTTGAATGTGAACTATTGTTAATATGTATATATATATATATATACGTGAGACACTATGGAAAAGAAGGATAGAATGTGTGGTGAATAATAGGATGTTCTTGAATATGATGAGCCGTATGAATTGAGGTTGATTGTTGAAGAAGA
>JAOTAX010000003.1:9836178-9853102 GCA_025629825.1 Erythroxylum guanchezii | reverse complement strand
GTCGCGAGCATCCACTGTCCAAATACCATTGGTGCTGGTTGCTTTTTCCAAGGAAGGAGATCTGTAGTAGATATTATGTTTTTCTTAGGTACCCAGATTTTCTTGGGTCTTATGGGGTTAGTCTTATAATAATTCATATAATGATAATAAGACGACTGGTGATACTTCTTTCTATATGGAACAAAAAAAATTTTAAGACGAGTATCGCTTCTAGTAAACCCTAGACCACTCTTATCATTAGGGTGTCTATATCTTCAAAGCATGTCATTCATTTTCTTCGTACTTTTGGTGAAAGTTGATAGATCTGCTGAAAGAGTATTAATTCTTTGTTTCAGCTGACTAATTTCTTCAGATATATCTATAATTACTCTTTTCTTCATATCATCTACTTGTTTCTTTAGGCAGACATTTTCTTTCTCTAACACTTCTGTGTTTTTCAAGTTTTCTACAAACTTTTTCTTTAACGATCTATACTGCTTTATTATAGCATGTAAATCTTCTAACAATGCTAAATATGCATCTTGTAATTCATTAAAGTTAGAAGTTACCTCCTCGTCACTGTCTTTTTCGACTACCAAGCATATATTTGCTTGAACAAATGCTTCTAAATCAAAATCAGATTCTGACGAACCCAAATCTTCCGATGTTGCCATCATGCTCTTCTTATTTTCTTTATTTTTCTTTAGTTTTCTTCTCAGTAATGGACATTCAGACTTATAGTGTCTTAGTTTATTGCACTCGTAGAAAATGATAGAGGTTTTCTCGTTCTTGACTTCATCTTTGCTATTTTTCTTAGAAGAAAAGTCTTTATTTCCTTTTTCTTTCTTCTTCTACATTCACCTGATCTTTCTCAAAATGAAAGATAATTCATCATCTTCTTCACTTGAATCTTGTTCAGATTCATTGGTATCGTCATTCTTGATTTCTTCAATCTTTAACGATTTTGATGATGAACTTCTCTTTTTCTGAGTCTTGTGATTCTTTTGTCTAGGCTTTAATGCTATAGATTTGTCCTGTCTGGGTTTATCTTCTGCATCGAGCTCCACTTTGTGTATCTTCAAAGAACCAAGCAATTCATCAAGCTTTAATATACTCAAGTCCTTGGCTTCTTGTATTGCAGTGACTTTAGGTCTCCATCTTTTCGGTAAACTTTTGAGAATCTTCCTGACATGGTCTTGATTATCATAGATTCTCCCAAGAGCTTTAAGTCCATTAACGATAGCTTGAAATCGTCCAAATATCTGATCGATAGACTTATCTTCCTTCATTTTAAACAGTTCATACTGGTGTACAAGAATGCTTATCTTAGACTTTTTCACCTGGTTGGTGCCTTCATATGCAATGGATAGAGTGCCCCACATCTCCTTTGCAGTGTCGCATCCATGAACTTTATTGTAATCACTTCTGCTTAAGGCACAACTCAGAAAAAACTTGGCCTTTGAGTTAAGTTGGAATCTAGCTTTTTGATCAGCTGACCATCTGGAACGTGGAATGGAATTCCCTTCATCATCCATTGGTATATACGGTCCATTCTTGATAATCTCCCCAAAGATCAATGTGTATTGATTCTATGAAGAGTCATATCCTGTCCTTCCAATAATGATAATCTTCACTATTGAACGCAGGAGGTCTTGTGACGGAGGCGCCTTCAGCTATAAAAACATGTGATTCAGCCATGGATCTTTATTTTCACTTTGTTTTTGGAAACCAAGCTCTGATACCAACTGAAGTAAATCACTTGTTAGTATAGACTTTACGTATAATATACAAAATGCATAAGAAGGGGGGTAGGGGTTGAATTGTGTATCCTTTTTGTGAATACAATCCTCTTTGATATTTCTTTGAAAACTAACTTTTTCAAAGGTATTAAGTGAATATCACAAATGTTTTTACAAAAATATCTACGTGATTGAATCGCAATTAACTTCTATATACTTGTATAAAAATAATAGAAATTAAAGTAGAGAGTTAGAAGATGGACACAACGATTTTATCCTGGTTCACCCCAAATCTTGGGCTACGTCCAATTCTCAGAATTCTTTATGAGATTTCACTAAACTTCTCCAAAGTTATTAGTATTCTTTCCCTCTCAGAGCCTTTTCAGGTCTCTTACACAAAGTATTATTTTTACTCTATTAGCCTCTTCAGGCTTTCAACTTTTCCTTTCTCTCACTAGAAAGATATTGTGAGCTTTGTTACTATAAAGATTGCTCTCGTGTTTTGCACAACGAATACAAAATTTTTAAAAGCTAAACGTTGAAGCTCAAAAACTAAAGTTCTCAGAAAAACTAGATCAGTCTTCGACTACGACTTCTATTTATAGCCTTCGTCTCCAACTACTTCTTGATAATTTCTTCTTGTTTCTTGTAGAAACCGTTATTCAGTTGAGTTCTGTAACTAACTCCAACTGACCAACCGTTCGACGTACTATCATGTCTTCGTCTTCGTATCGTCTATGTTTTTTACTCTTCTTTTATGTTTTGTATCTTCTGTGTTTTCCGCGCTTCTTCTGTGTTTTCCGCGCTCCTTCTGTGTTTTGTATCATCTGTGTTTTCCGCGCTTCTCCTGTGTTTTGCTTCTTTTGTGTTTTCTGCGCTCCTTCTGTGTTTTGTATCTTCTATGTTTTCCGCGCTTCATCTGCGTTTTGTATCTTTTGTGTTTTTTCACGCTTCATTTATGTTTTGTATCTTCTGTGTTGTCCTTCTTCTGTGATTTGCTGCACGCTTAACACACTTATAAAAACAATTCATTTATTTCTAATATTATTATTATTTGATTGTCACCAAAATTATTAGACGTGAAGTCATTTTGACTTAACACAACTATCTTGTGCTAGGACGTTAAATATTGATTCTAGCTCAAAGATGACAAAAAAATTATTGAAAAGTGCAAAATTACGGCAACGCAAGATCAACACATGTTTATGTTGGACCTATATTGGTTGTATTATTTGTCCATAACAAAATTAGTGCCAAATGTGAATTAAAACTGGCACCAGACTCTTTATATTTGCAGTTGTAAAGTTTTTGAACAAAAGTTGCACGAGTAACAACGTGTAACATACATTGAACTCATGATTTAAAAGTTGAAGATGCACATAATTATAAGTTTAACCACCGTAGAACTCTTTTACGTAACCTTAGCTCATAAATACCATTATTAGGATTCTTTATAAGGGACTTTAGAGGCCAATGAAAACCTCTATCATTAAGTTGTTGGTTTTAGATTTTTAAACATCAAGGATTTAGAACAAGATTGGAGGAGCTCGTGACAACTCTTCTAGTTCTTTCTTTCTCTTCTTTCTTTTATTCTAAGATTGTCTTGTTTTAATTTTATTTTCGTTATGTCTTGTAGTTGAAATTCTAGTTAAGATTAGGGATATAGCTTATGATGAATCTTTAAATTATCAAAAGATGATTTGATTATTTGTTGGTTAATTTATTCTTTTTGATTTTAATATTAGATTTATGTTTGATTATCATAAATTCAATCTTAGGGATTGTAAGAAGGACTGAAAGGCGAAGTATGATCTGTGTCCTAAGAGAATAAACACATTAGATCTAGAGAATAAAGGTATCATAGACTGTTATGATAACGAAAAGTTTAACTAGGATTTGTAATTTTGATTAAGATAAATTATATATCGAGAGGTGATAGTTACCTAATTAGATATACCTGCATACCTCAAGAGAAAATAAATACTTTTAATTAATTTTTATTTTAACCTAGATAATTAATCTTTCATAATGATTAGAATTTTGTTTAAGTGAATCCTAAAACCTTAACGTTTGATTACCTTGATTTTTCATTCATTATCTTACTTTCATTAGTTTAGCAACTTATTGTCCTCCGCTAGATATTGTTTCTTTAGTTTATTGTTCAATTAAGATTAATTAATATAGTAGTATAGTCCTCGCGAGATCGACAATCTAGATTACTCTAATTTTAATAACTTATTACAATTAATTCTGTACATTTGTAGATAGATTTAACCAAAAATTTGACTTTGTTATCAGGTGCTATATATTTACTAGTTTATTAAACTTAGCTTTCTTTTAATTTTATTATTATTTTTAATGAAATTTTATTTGGATTTCCTGTATGGCAACTTTATAATTGACATCATGATAAAGCATTTATAGAGTAACATCAAAAGTAGTTGATCTTTTAAATCATATAAAGATGTTAAATCATGACGTAACCTACAAGGAGGTGTGTTATCATTATGGCATGTACGAGCATCTTTTCCATATGAATGTGGGGCCTAACCTATGTTAGTATGAATATGATAATTTATATAATTGCCTATGGAATAATTAGCATGAATGACCCTTTCTACAATATTTATAATTTGAGATGGAGAAGCCATCCAAATTTATTTTGAGAGGAGCAAGAAATTTTAGTAAGAAGACACATAGGATCAATTGGGTACTAAAAATGACCTCAACTTTGACAAAAACCACCTTCGCAGAGCAATGAGATGGAAGACTTAAATAAGATAGAAGAGATGCTTAAGTAATTTATATCTTCTGTCAATGCAAAATTGGATAGATAGGAAAAATTTAAATCTCAAGTGGACCAAGTCAAAGAGATGACTTAATCTAATTGTGCATCTATTAACAATTAAAAGATCCAAGTGAACTAAATAGTCGAGATGGTAGGAAAAAGAGATTAGAGAAAAAATCTTAGTAATACAAAGGTAAAACTAATAGATTAAGTATAGCCATTCCACTTAAGAGTGACAAAATATTTGATGCTAAAGATGTTAAAAAGAAAGAAGTGCCAAGATTAGCCAAGGATAAGGAAATGGACGAGCAGTGATGAGTAGAAACAAATTGATACCAGTCTCATCTTTATCTGACATCAGTCATAGTTCTAAGTTAGAATATGATTTAGACATGAAAAATCAACATCGATCTCTTAGTTTTGAGTTAGAGGATGATTTAGACATAAACAAATCAACATTTGTCTCTTTTATAATAGGCATTATTCTAAAGTGAAAGATACCTTAACCGATTATGACACGGATTCTATAACTGAGAATATTTGAAATGGATAAAAAGGAAGATAGGTTTGTTCTTGTGTACATTCTAAAGAATATCAAATTCCTAAAGGATATTCTTTCAACAAGAAGAAATTTTAGGAGTAATTGATAGCTAAGTGAAGAGGGCTCCTGTATCCGCAAGGAGAAGAAGGGGAATAAGGCAACCCAATCCTAACGGAATGAGGGAGCTAGGTAGCCTGAATTTTGAAGAAGAGTTAAAGCAAGCTTCTAATTACATATTCAAGATAAAAGGCTTAAGTAAGAAATCTAGCTAAAGAACTAAAAAGGAGCTTGTTGAGAGGTAACATAACCCTAGTTTTATTAATTTTTTATTCTTAGTAATGTTTAATTTAATTTTTTATAGGCATTTTTGTGATGTACTTTTGTGGATTCGACCATGGTAACTAGGTATGGATAAAGGGAGAGTTTTTTTTTAATGTAATTATCTTTCACGATTGCTTTCATTATCTTAATTGTTTAACATTGAGGACGAAGTTATGTTTAAGTACATGAGGGTGAATTTTTGAAAATCTAATTTTATTTTATTTTCTTTAGGTTTAATGTTCTAACTAACTCTTTTTTAAAGTTATTTGATTAATTTGTTTTAGGTTTAGATTTTTAAATTTCTTGTTATTCTCATTAGTTACTTTAGGTTGATGGCATAAGTTTATTTATGATTCTCAGTTAAGATTGATTGTTAAAGGTTAAGAATATAATATTATTAAAGTGAATTACAATGCAATTGTAACACTCCCTAAACGAAGCCTACAACCATCCACATAGATAGCAACTAAATTTCTGTACATGCATTCAAGGTATATAATTCTATTCAATGCTATACATATACACATTACAAAACTCTCTAATGCTTAGCATTATCATTTAACAGTAGTAATATATCTTTACATTTACATGGTAATCCAAAAGAAAACATACCATTTCCTTTCTTCATTACACGTGCAATCGTCTATAACTAAAAACATTCCAAATGTACTTTTTCTTCTATCTGTTGGCCTTGATCCTTGTAGATGTTCCCTGTACCTCACTCCTATGACTTGGACTTACATGGATTAACACCCGTGCTAAGCTTGAAAGCTTAGTGGGGAAAATACTTAGTTTGGATGACCACTCATAGCACTCATCCGCCAAGCACATACATTCAGAAATATCACAACTCATATACCATAAATTCATATTCATGAACCAAACATTGATATTCAATGCTCATGTAAACAATGATGACATACTTAAGAAAAGTATATAATGCAAATATGCTTCAACATATTATCCATATACCGAAAATGTACATTTATAAGCTAAATATTGATATTCAACGCTCATTAATACAGATTATCAATATAATTACACATCATTACAACCAATAAAAATGCTCATCAAGACCAATTATTCACTTTGTCATGTTGTATTTCTTATTTATGACTGTTAAGTTTCCTTTCTGTGTTAAGCCTACACATTTTCTGTAGGTGTGGATAACGGGTGCTGTAGATATTTGAAGATATCAAACTGTAGATACTCGAAGGTATCAAACTATGGATACCCGAAGGCATCAAACTATGGACATCGGTGGTGTCAAATTGTAGCAGCTACACTATAACCCTATAGGCATGCCTATCTATCCACAACCAAGACAATAGAGTAGACACAATAACATTTCCTTTAACCATTTGCAAATTTCACGATTAATTTATTAACGAATCATCTGATATACATTTCAAGTCATAAAAACTATATATGTGTCTATACATGCAATTCATAACTTATCACCATTAGAAGGGTGTCAAAATCACACTTTTATAGTCATACTATACACATATGAGCAATAAATATGCAAACAAATCATTTATGTACATGTAAGTTTTCTTTGGAATGCATTATGCTCAATCTTGAATTCCAATGTTGAATTACCCAATTCACATATGGTAAGTCCTATTTCATTTATTTCTAGTTGTTTGAAAAGTTTCATACACATTCAAAAAGGTTTAGATAAGATTCGGTAAAAATCGGAAACAAAAACAAACTCAAAACAGCGCAATTTGAGCTAAACCCCAAAAGTGGTCTAAAAAATAGGCAAACTATCAGTCCGGGAACAAATCACATGACGAACTCTAGTTGTTCTTTAATATTCGTATAGAAAAAGTCAGAACTAGATTTTGTGGTCTTCTAGACATTTGTCCATCTGTGTCTCTAGTTTCTAAAAACTAAATATCAGGCCATTTGGACTTCTAACACATGAGTTATCACTCACTGCTCCAAAACAGGGGCAACATCAAGTCACCATTTTCTATCTCAATTGTCAACATTATAAATCTAGAATTAAATCAGATTCTCTTCTAGATATTTCTATTTATGTGTCTTAGTTTTTATATGCAACTAAAATCACACAATTTGGAGGTATATAGGTTCAGTTATGACTCAAACAATGTGACTGACTTAAACAAACCCTAGACAAAATTCCACATTCAAATGAATCTTTATATCCATTCAATCATACATAAATACAGAAATCAACTAAGTGAAGTCCTAAACCTTAAAATTGGCCAAGTATTTCTTCCAATGACTTTTTTTCCCTTCCTCTTTGGCTTTGCTTGAATCACCAATTGAAAAATAATGGGATGAAGAAGGTAAAATGGTGAGGAGAAAAATATGAATTTAAGTCAAAGTGTTGTCCATGTCCCCTTTCCATATGCCTTTTCATGAATTTTCTAGTCTTAAACATATGTTTCAATCTCATTGGACCATATGACAATCCTATTAGACCATATGTTACAATCCCATTGGACCACATATTACAAATCTATTGAACCACTTGCTAAAATTACATTGGACCATGTGTTACAATTCTATTGGACTATGTGTTAAAAATCTATTGGACAAATATGTTACAATTCTATTGGACACACATGCTTTAATCTTATTGGTCCATGAGTTGACTTTAGGAAAATTGCATATTGGTCCTTCTTTATCCTTTAATTGCCACATTGGCCTATAATCTTATCATTTATTTCATTCCCCTATGTATTAAGTTTCTAATGGCATAAATTTCATACAATTTGGTTAATTAAATCAGGAGTTATACCCCAAAAACTACAGGCTGTTCGAAAACAAGGACAATACCCAAAACTCAACTTCAAAACATAATTCAAAACTCTTAAAGACAAAATCAGATTTCAGTTCCTTCATAAAATTTTTATATCTATGTCTTTAGTTTAATCTTCAACTGAAATTATCCAATTTGGAGGTCTACAGGCCAAGATATGGCCAAATTACAAAAATCTATTCAGTGGAACCTATCCATTCAGCGAGGTACACATCCCAAATCAACTAACTTCGATCTTATCATGCAAGAATAACACAAAAACACATCCAATTTAAACAAAAAAAATTCTATAAGCAAATGGGATACTTCTTCTACCAATTCCCCTCACATCACATTCATAAATGCAAGCAATATATCAAAAATTCCTATACATATTTCACATCTAAGTATGCCAAAATGAACAAATTAGCAATTAAACCATGTCTTTTACAATAAGTACCATAATGTGTCTTACTAAGATGCATTTAATTCATTATGTTCACTTCTTAATACACCCTAGACATGCTATAATACTTTCAGGATATATATTGGGGCGTTACAGCAATAATGACTTTGTGAATGCTAGGAAACTATATTCGTCAAGTGATAAATCTTTAATTTGATTTAAGTGATCCTATGAGAAATTAAAACTTACTGTAGATTTTTTTTTAATATGGATACCCCAAAGAACTTTGAGCCTAAAAGAAAAATAATCATCTACACTTAAACTTATGATTAATAGAGCTTTTACTTGTGATTTAATGTGTTTATTGGGTTTATTATTGAAGAAAATAAGTGGGTTTACATATTATCATAAGTTATGTATATTCTTCCCTTGAGAGTATTGGACTCGATGCCTTGATTATGAGTCATATACGAAAGACTTATGCTTGCTCTTAGAATAAGTCTTAGTAGATATGGCACATGCTTATGTATGCTTAGATGTGGATACTCCATACTCAATTTTCATATTAGGAAATGGTTCCCCATTATGCAAATATTTTTCTTTGAGAAATATGATTTTAGAATTGGCTTCACTTCTATTGTTGTATCTTATTCTATACCTGTTATTGGAATTCTTTTGAGCTCCTAATATGTTCTATAATTTTTCACTCCTTTTAATAAACTTATATAGACACTATTTAAGAACATTCATTTCCTTTTTTAATATCTCGTTTTTAGTTTTAGTGTATCTAATGTAGTATCAACGATCACTTTCTTATATGCCTCAATGTTATACAATTCATTTACCATCTTCTCATTCTCATTTATACATAAATCTAATTATTTTTAGATTTGTTTAAGTTTGGAAGATGACGCCTTCTTTTTCATATTGATCTTTAAATCTTCAACCAGTTCATCATATTTCAAATTGTTATCACTATCACAAGGTTAGAGTTTGATGTTATATCATTGTTATCTTTATCTATGAAGCACATTTGGGTTATATCTCATTGTGAGTGCTTAATTAGATTATTTTGAATCGTCTCAAGTTGATGATTTAAAAGCTTTCTTTTTATTTTTTTCCCTTTCTTCTGTTTTTTTAGTTTCTTAAGAATTATTATGTGTCTAAGTTTTAAAATTCAATTAAGGCGTGAATATGCGTATATCTTGTGTTATTAACTATAAAGTTAACTAATTTGTGGAGATAGATGTTTGAGGAAGTGGAATTAGTTATTGTTTTAGCTAGGAGTGCTTAATTAGTTAAGGTTTCATATTCTTAATCGATTAAGGCAAAATAATAAGTTAAGTATGAGAGAATTTGATGTGCCCATATTTTGCATGTTTATAGGGGCTAAGTTGTGATTTAGCATTTCTATACAACATTTTTTATATATAATTATATGATGTTTTCTTATATTTGCTTTATTATCTTATAGGCGCTGATTTTAAGGAGAATGACATATTTGAGTGCAATTTTCTCTATAGTTACCCAATTGAGGTGATATTAAAGTGATTTGAAAGCTAAATTAAAGAGCGACAACTTTATAATGGACGTTAAAGACCAATTCTAGCTTTAAAATGTCAAAAAAAATTATAGAAAAGTGAGGAATTATAGCAATATGAGATTAAGACAGGTTTGTGTTAGACCCATATTGGTCATATTGTTTGTCTAAAAATAATTTACACGAACAATAAAGTGGAACTAGTGTCAAACTCATTATATACACAACTGTAAAGTTCAAGAAAAAAATTAGTACTAGTTTAGAAGAGTAGCATATGTCAAACTCATAATTTGGAAATCAAGGATGCACCAAAATTTTAACTTTAATCACCTTAAAGCTCTTTTATACAATCCTATCTTATAAATAATATTATTAGGGGTTCTTTGAATAGGAATTTGAAGTTGATGATAACCTATTTTGTCATTAAGTTATTATTTTTAGGGTTTTTAACATTAAAGAAGGATTTGGAGCAAGATTGCAGGAGTCTGTAATAATTCTTCTAGTTTTTTCTTTTATTTCTTTCTTTTATATTAAGATTGTCTTGTTTTAATTTTGTTTTATTTATATTCAGTAGTTAAAATCCTTGTTAAGGTTATGTATATAACTTTTCAATATGGATTCTTAAATTATTGATGCTTAATTTAATTATTTTTTAGTTGAATTTATTCTCTTTAATCTTAATATTGGATTTATCCTTAATCACCATATATTAAATCTTAAGAATTGTATAAACGACCAAGAGGAGAAGTATGATCTGTATACTAGGAGGATAAACACCATATATCTAAAGAACAAAAGTATCATATCTTATTATGATAACGAAAAAATTAACTAAGAAAAATGAGTTTGATTAGGTTGAAATACACACTAAGAAGAGGTAGTCACCTAATTAGATAAACCTGTGTGTCTCGAGAGAGGACATAGATACTTTAAGTTAATTTTTATTTTAACCTAGATAATCAATCTTACATGATAATTAGAATTCCACATAAGTGAACCATGAAATCCTAATGTTTAATTATCTTGATCTCTCTTTGATAGTTTATTATCTTGTTTTTATTAGTTTAGCAACTTACTTTTCTTCTATTAAATATTGATTCTTTAGTTTTATTATTAAACTAGGATTAAATAAATCTAGTAGCATAGTCTTTATAGGATCAAAACTCTATATTACTCTAATTTTAATAACTTGTTGCAATTAATTTTCTACACTTGCAAATATATTCGAACTTCAGCTTCCCTATAATCTTTGCCTTCTTAAATATATACCTCTACCTCTCATTTTCCACCTCCTCCTACAACTCAACTACCTTTACTTCCACCAGATCTATCCCCTCTACTACCCTCACCATTTTAACATTCTATCACCACTTGTACCCATGATCATATTTGCATTCCTTCTTGTTTTTTTTTTTTCTGACTTTATGATCTATAATGCTACTATTCATAACTCTCATGATCCTGATTCTATTTCTTTCACACAAGTTAATAAGTTTACTCACTAGCACCAAGCTATACTTAACAAGTTTATAGCTTTTCATCACAATCAAATATGAACCCTTATTCCTCCATTCCCAAATGCTAATATTGTCATTTATAAATAAGTTTTATAAAAAAGTTGAGTTTGACAGTTATATTAATCACTACAAGACTCGTCTTATTGCCAAAAGAAACTATTAAGCTCCTGGCTGTTGGACCCCTTTTTGGAGCCCAACATTCGGAGTCATAAAACGTGAGTGTATTACCCTATAGAGTTATGAAACCTTGAATTTAAGAAAAGCATTAATGAGCCCACAATTTAATAGATCAAGATATGATCAAAAATCCAAGGTACGTTCATAACCAAGTCATACCCTTCCAACCGATTCCCTCACTTCCTTTCCGTTAATATTTTTCAAATCAATAGCAAAGGCTACCAATTTTTATTGAGAGATATAAAATGTGTTAGGAATCTATTGCTTCAAGAATCACTTCATTTGGAGGTCGGATGATGAAGTTATGGCCAAAAGAATCAAACATGATTATGGCCTCAGTCATATTATACCTATTTTGGAGAAATTGGCATAACTTTCACTAAATATGTCTGATTGAGGTTATTTTAGGATGCTTTCAAAGAGGACTTCAAGATCTACAACTTTTATAGAGACCCCGAAGAGAGATTCTGCCATTTAAAGGGTCACAAACGTGACATTCCGAAAGTGTACAGTGCATGTCCGTTAAGTGGACATACACCTCCACCTAATAGACATACATGGGGCTGGGGGTCTTTCCAGCCCCGAGAAGGCCTGTTTAAAGGACATGGGTAAGGCTGGGGGTCCTTACAGACCTGAGAAAGTCTGTTTAACAAACCTATTGTCTGTCTAATGGACATAAGTGAAATTAAGCCCCTCCAAAGTCTCTCCAATGGTTCCTACATCCATTTTAACATCACTTTCACTCATCATCTTCTCAAATTCACCTCTTCTAGTGTAATATCACTTCATATCAATTCAACCATCAACTTTGTTTCATTAAACTCTCTAATCTCTACTCATTTGATTCATCATTACAACTAATTCTCATCATTACTATAGCTGCCCTGTATATACATCCTATGCAGCATTACTAACTTATAATGGTCATATCTCTCAACTCTGACATCCAAAAATCTTATACTTTATACCGTTGGAATGCTAAGAGGATAAGCCACAACTTGCAAGAAGACAACTTTGTCTAATTCAGCCTAGATTAATCAAAATTTTCCCTTGAAGTCAGAACACCATTTTTTCCCATATGAAAAGTTTGAAAATGCCATGTAAAGACTTGGAAAGTCATGAGCAAAACATAATGTATATATATTTCATCAACATCAAAAGATAAGAGTTTACAGAGCTTTAGTTACATATCAACATATACATTAATATCTTAATACAAATACAAATGGATGCTCAATGTTTGATATGCTTATAAAGCTATCCAAAAGTCTAGTCACTAACTTAGTAACAAAAGTCTCTATCTTGGAGTTTCCGGATGCCTTGCAAGGATCAACGATCGTCTCGTTCTACACCTGAGGAGGGAAAAATGATGGGTTGAGCTACACAACTTAGTGGCTAATATATTTATAGCCAACGACAATGAGCCACACATTCAAACATATATATATACACCTATACATCCATATCTCATTTACATCTAGCAATCCAAACATTCATAATTCTAGTTCAAAACTCAAAGTCAAGCATATTATCACATAAACATTTCATACTTCAACTATCCACGCACAACACTCAATTATTCATTATGTTCAACAAATCAAACGCAATGCACAAACAAATTGGCTCGAGGGTTCCATGAAATGAAATGGCGAAATCAAAGTTCACACCATGAACAAAATGAGTCATTTTTCTTCGGATCTCATATGCCACAAGTGGGCAGCCAGGAGAAGGCTCTTATCAACATGCACGTGACGAACGAAATGGTTCTGCTCTTGCCCATACAAAAGCACATATTTATATGCAATTCAATTCATCGCATACTCATATCTTATGCCTTTCTTCTTTTCATTTATAAAAAATGTCATAACCTTTTTCAAGGCAAAACATAATCATAATTTATCATGCATTTTCAAACATTCACAACAATTTCAATTTCAAGCAATTTAAACATACGCACATAGGTAAGAATTTTCCCAATTACACAATAACCATAAATACATCACCCACCTAAATCGTTTGCAAAAAATCCAACTCAAGGTTGTCTTTCCTCTTGCTCTTGGGTATGATTCTCTTGGTTTCCTAAAACAATCAAGATTCCATTCAAAACAATATTATAATAAAATTCATAAACTTCAATAATCACAAAAATGCAATAAACACAAATTAAGCTTAAACCTAACCAACCTATAGTCCATCTAGGTTAGAAAACCCAAGACCTAGTTTAGAAACCCTAGGAATCAAATGGGTTCCTTCTTCCTCTTCTTTCTTCCAACACTACTGTTATTCTCTCTCTAATCCCTTCATTCTCAACACAACCCATTTCTCTAATAAAGCAAGAAGAAAAGATGATTAACTTACCTTAACAAGCTTGATTTCTCTTCTTCCCACGTTTTATTCTTCTTTCCTAGCTCCTCCCTCGATTTCTTCTTTCTCTTTTCTCTTCTTTACGTTTTTTTCTCTCTTCTCTTCGCTTCTCACGATTCTCTCCTTCTTTCTAACTTATTCAAGACACATTTTTAGGTTGTCTTCCCACTTTGCCCTTCACTTACTTAGCCGTCCCAATTTTACCCTCCTTCGTTTATTTCCTTTACTAACTCCTTAACTCTCTTAACACCATACCATACTCTAATTTAAATCTAACAATCCCATTTTAATTTGTAATTCCTTCTTATGCCCACTAAATTAATGACTAAATTCTAAAAATAATTAAGCAAATAAATCAATAATAATTGAAAAAAAATTCAGGGTCCAACACTAGCAATAACTATATTGAAATTTTTAGTCTTATCGTTAAACCCACCATTAGTTGTATCATTCTTTTTGTTACTCTTACAAGAAACTGGCTTGTTCATCAATTTGATGTCAATAATGTATTCCTTCATGATACTCTTTACGAACCAATTTTTATGCTTTAACCTTTTAGTTTTGTTGATACTCATCATACATACTACATTCTTCGTCTTCAAAAAGCTCTTTATAATCTCAAATAAGTCCCTCGTGCTTGGTTTCATACATAAGTTATAAACTTCTTAAACTAGGTTTTACCTCTTCCAAATCTAACACTTCTCTCTTTGTTCAGACAACACCATTTTATAAAACTTTTCTCTTTGTTTTTATGGATGACATCTTGGTTATAGGCTCTTTAGCTACCTTTATTTCATCTTTAATCGTTGAACTTAAGACCATCTTTTTTTTATTATGAATTTTGTTCCTATTCATTAATTTATTAGTATTGAAATGATACCTACACTTCTTCGCCTTCTCCTTATCTAAATCAAATATACCTAAGATCTCCTTCACTTTACATATCTTGGCACCTCTAAATTTGTTTCCATTCCTATCACACCTGCCATGCCTTTCTCTAAAAATTATGGTCACCCATTTATCAAATTCTATTAAATATTGTAGCATAGTTAGAGCCCTATAATTCATTGTCCTAATTCATCCTAACATTTAATTCACTCAAAATAAAATATCTCACTTCTTTTATTGTCCTATTGATGTACAATAGACTATAGTTAAGCGCATTCTACGTTATTTGTAAACTACATCCTTATATGATATTCACTTAACTAAAGTCACCTTTCTCATCATTAATTCCTAATATGATGCTAATTAGGTTCGTTGTCTTGATAACTATCAATCTACCTCTAGTTAGTACATTTTTTTTGGATTGTAATGTTATCTTTTGGAGAGACAAGAAACATCCTACTGTTGATTGTTCCAAAGCGTTGCACTTGTCACTGCTTAACTACATTGGATCACCTCCTTGCTTGAAAAAATTGGTATTTCTAATTTGTAACCCATTGTATGGTGTGACAATCTTGGTTCTATTTTTTTTTTTGTTAATTTTGTCTTTGATACATGCACCAAACATATTGAAATTAACATCAACTTTGTTCGTGACTTGGTTTCTAAGAATACTCTCATCATAAAAAATATTCCTTCTTTTGGTTAAATTGTTGATGTCTTAACTAAAGCCTTAGCTTTGTCTACCTTCCATCGACATCGACTTAAGAGCAAGATCACTCTTATTGAAACAGTGAGCTTGAGGGGAAATGATAAAAACTTCAGAATTACTAGAGATTGCTATCTATCTTTGTTCTTGTTAGAATATATTTTATATATTCTTTGTTTGGTTTTGACATTTTGAATGGACATATAAGAAAATTAGAATTATTATATGGATTAATGAAGATGGGTGGAGATTGTGTTTTAATATAAGTTCAAATCATGCATGTGGATATGTAGTAGATGTGCAGATTGTATTTACTGCCTACATGTGTGCTGATTTAGAAGTTGAGACAAAAATGCCAAAAAAAGGAGGAGATTGTTAGGATTTATTTTAAATATATCCTATCTTTGTTTTAGGCATTTTTATTGGACATGGGAATTATCATAAATCTTGAAGATTTGCTTTAATTGGAGATTATGTATAGGAGATTGCGTTTTTGAAATTGGTTTATTCACTTTGCGTGGTCAATGTGGAATTGGTGTCATATACCACATAATTAGAATTTATGTTTTAATGAATTTCAATAGTCCATGTTTGGAAAGGAGTCTATTAAAAAGAAACCTAGCATGTGTGGGAGTACTACTGTTGTCGTATGTGTCATGTGTTCCTAAAGTGAGTGGTAGCTTGGCTGCATATATGAGCTTTTGACTATACTGGAGAATAACGCATGATTGTGGAATTTTGGCTGCTGCCCTGTTTTTGCCTTTTTGCTGGGTTGATTGCGTGGGGTTCTTGGTGAGCAGTCTTTTTCCATTCACAATTATGTTGTTGCTGTGGAGTTTACGTGAAAGGTGTGTGGAGAGTTTTGTGGCTGCGCATATGTTCTGATTTTTGGTGAAAAAGAGTGGTGGATTGTTTTTTCAATGGTTTTAACTCTAACAAGCATTCGACGTTGTATGCGAAATTGAAGATTTTTCTGGGCTCTTGAAGGTGTCTGTTAGTTGCTGCACAAAAGAGGAATATTGTTAAAGGCTGCGTGATCTTTTTAGTGGAGCAACTTGGTTATACTGGTGAATGATTTCAGAGATGAAAAATTGTTATTTCTTGGTTTATTTATTTTTGTTCTCAAGTAAGAATAGTTAGGAAAATCCTCTGACGAGGTTAACACGAGTCGGTCGTGTTATTGGG
>JAOTAX010000003.1:9803479-9817320 GCA_025629825.1 Erythroxylum guanchezii | reverse complement strand
TTTTCAATTTCCATTTCAAATCAACTCATTCTCTTAAACTTTCATAACCCATACAAATCGACTCAAATATTGAAGTCATCACTAAACAATTTTTTTCTCATAAATTTTTTTTAAATTCATCAAATTTTCTTAAATTCATAAATTTTCTCACCAATTTCTTTCTCATTTAAATTCATTTTAAAATTTCTAATTTTTACCAAAAGTTCGGGGTCCAACACTTAGTTTAGATGAACACTCATAATAGTCATCCACCAAGCACACACATTCAGAAATATCATAACTCATATACCATAAATTCACATTCATGAACTAAACATTGATATTCAATGCTCATGTAAACAATTATAGTATACTTAAGCAAAGTACATAATGCAAATATGTTTCAACATATTATCCATATACTGAAAATGCACATTTATAAGCCAAATATTAATATTCAACGCTCATTGATACATATTATCAATATAATTGTACATCATTATAATTCATTATTACAACCAATACAAATGCTCATCAATACCAATTATTAAATTGTCATGTTATATTTCTTATTTATGATTGTTAAGTTTCCTTTCTATGTTAAGCCTACACATTTTTTGTGGGTGTGGATAACGGGTGCTGTGGATATTCGAAGATATCAAACTGTAGATACCCAAAAGAATAAAAAAGGTATCGAATTATGGACACCAGTGGTGTCAAACTGTAGCAGCTACATTGTGACCCTATAGGCATGTCTAGCTATCCACCACCAAGACAATAGAGCAGACACTGTAATATTTCCTTTAACCATTTGCCAATTTCACAATTCATATATTGATAAGCCATATGATATACATTTCAAGTCATAAAATATATATTTGCTTTCATACATGAAATTGATGGCTTAACACCATTAGAAGGATATCAAAATCACACTTGTATAATCATACTATACACATATGAGTAATGAATATGCATACAAATCACTTATATAAATGTAAATTTTCTTTGGAATGCGTTATGCTCAATTTTATATTTCGATATTCAGTCTCCCAATTCACAAGTGGTAAGTCCTATTTTATTTATTTCTAGGTGTTTCAAAAGTTTCATACACATTTAAAAGGTTCAGATAAGATTCGGTTAAAATCAAAAATGAAAAAAAAAAAACTTAAAACAGTGTAATTTGAGCTAAACCCTAAAGTGGTCTAAAAATAGGCAAACTATTAGTCCAGGAACAAATTAGATGACAAAGTCTAATTGTTCCTTAATATTTGTATAGAAAACGTCAGAATTGGGTTTTTTGGTCTTCTAGACATTTGTCCATATGTGTCTCTAGTTTTCAAAACACCAAAGATCAAGCCATTTCAACTTCTAACACATGAGCTATAGACCAAATATCACACACTGCTCCAAAACATAGGAGGCATCAGGTTACCATTTTCTATCCTAATTTCCAACATCATAAAGCCATAATTAAGTCAGATTATCTTCTAGATATTTTTATTTCTATGTCTTAGGTTTCATATGCAACTAAAATCACACAATTTGGAGGTCTGTAGGTTGAGTTATGACTCAAAAAATGTGACTAACTCAAACAATCCCTAGACAGAATTCCACTACACAATAATCTCTTATCATATTTAACTAATTACATACAAGATAACACTAAAAAAAGCATCAAAGTATCATCCCAATAATCATTACACATCAAAATGAATCTTTTTACACATTCAAATGTGCATAAATTAATAGAGAAATTAACTAAGTGGAGTCCCAAACCTTAAAATTGACAAAGTAGTTCTTCTAATGCATTTCCCTCCCTTAGTCTTTGGCTTTGCTTGAATCACTAAGTGAAAAATGATGGGATGAAGAAGGAAAAATGGAGAGGAGAAAATTTTGAAGTTAAGCCATCAAAGTGTTGTCCATCTTCCCTCTCCATATGCCCTTTCATGAATTTTCTAGTCTTAAACACATGTTTCAGTCCCGTTGGATCATATGTCACAATCTTATGGGACCATTTGTTATAATCCCATTGGACCACATGTTACAATTCTATTAAACCATGTGTTAAAATTATATTGGACCATGTCTTACAATTCTATTAGACCATGTGTTACAATTCTATTGGACACACATGCTTTAATCTTATTGGTCCATGAGTTGACTTTAGGAAAATTGCATATTGGTCCTTCTTCTTTTAATTCCCACATTGGCCAATAATCTTATCAATTAATTCCATTCCCCTATATCTTAATTTTCTAATGGCATAAATTCCATGCAATTTGGTTAATTATATCAGAAGTTATACCCCAAAAACTACAGGCTATTTGAAAACAAGGACAGTGGCCAAAACTCAACTTCAAAATAGAATTCGAAACTCTTAGAGGCAGAATCAGATTTCAGTTCCTTCATTAAAGTTTTAGACCTATGTCTCTATTTTAATCTCCAATTAAAATTATCCAATTTGAAGGTCTACAGGCCAAGATATAGCCAAATTATAGAATTCTATTCAGCGGAACTTATCAATTCAATAAGGTACACATCCTAAATCAACTAACTTCAATCTTATCATGCAAGAGCAACACAAAATACATCCAATTTAACCAAAAGCATCTCATTTACTTATGAAATACTTCTTTTAGAAATTCCCCTCACATCACATTCATAAAACCAAGCAATCATATCAAAAAGTTTCATACATGTTTCATGTCTAAGTATGTATGTCCATGCCGAAGCGAACAAATTATCCATTTACCCTTGTCTTTTACATTAATTACCATTATATCTCTTAATATACTTAGATGTACTTAAATCATTATGTTCACTTCTTAATACATCCTAGACATGCTATAATACATCTAAGGTATATGTTGGGACATTACATCATTAATGAAAATGTAAAGGCCATTGTCCCTATAGTGTACGGGTCAAACTTCTTCTTTCAAAGAAAATGACTATGAAGTACCTTAGAGACTCTTCATGCTTAGATTAGAGACACTTAATATATAAGAGTACATTAAGAGGATTGAAGTTACTGACATAAAAATGGAGGGAACATTCTTCACATAAGGCAACAAGAAATCTTCAAAGTGGCACATTAGAAAGAAACTAGATATAGCATTGGTGAGTAAGGCATGGTTATCAAGCTTTTTAGAGAGGAAAGCTATATTAAAAAAAACCTTTATTCTTTGAACACTCTTTAATGGTAATTCAGGATATGTGTTAAGAAATAGAAGGCACTATCCAGGGGTAAGTTGCTTTCTCTAACAAGGTTGGGTTTGAGTTTATTAAGAATTTGTATGATATTGATGTTGATTTTGGACAAGTGGCTTGCATGTTCTAAGTGTACATATGGTGACTTTTATAAGCATGATAGATTTTTTTCAAGAAAGATAAACATTATGTGACTAACTGTTCTATGCGTGAATTGCTTGTTAGGGAGATTCATAAAGGCGTGTTAATAGGGCATTTTGGTATCAAAAAGACCTTTAATTTATTACATAAGCATTTTTATTGGCCCAACATAAAACATGATGTACAATATGTATGTGAAAATGCATAACCTATAAATCTAAGTCAAAAGTAAAGCCTCATGGGATATACTCCTTTACGTGTCCCTAATCAATCATGGATTGACATATCTATGGATTTTATATTGGTTTACTTATATCTCATAGTAGTAAGGACAACACATTTGTTGTTGTTGATAAGTTTAGTAAGATGACACATTTTATTGCACATTTTAGTTCTTTAAAGAGATACAACGTTTGCATGGTCTTCTGAGAACAATTGTGAGTGATAGAGACGTTAAGTTCTTAAGTCATTTTTAGTGCACTTTGTGGAGTAATTAGGAAATAAACTATTATTTTCTATCATTGTACATCCTCAAATAGATGGACAAACTGAGATAGTTAATAAGACTCATACTACATAATTGCATATCATCATTCAAAAAAAAGTTGAAATCACAAGACAAGTGTTTACCACATGTTGAGTTTGCGTATAATAGGGCTATGAATTCTACTACATCTTTTCACCTTTTAAAATTGTGTATAGATTTAATATTTGAATACTTTAGACGTTTTACTTTTACTGACTAATGACTGTGCTAATTTTGATGAAAAGAGAAAGGCAAATTTTGTTAGGAATTTGTATACCAAGATTCGAGCTAATATAGAGATAAAAATGATCAACATACAAAGCAAGACAACAAAGGGTGCATGAAAGTTACCTTTAAGCCTGAAGATTAAGTTTGGGTTCATATATGTAAAGAAATATTTGTTGCCTAAAGTAAATGAAAATTGTAACCTAGAGGAGATGGACATTTCCTAGTGTTGGAGCGAATAAATGACAATGCCTACAAACTCGATTTACAAAGTCATTATGGCAATATTAGTGCTACTTTTAATTTTGTTGACTTATCTTTATTTGATGTAGGTGATTAGAAGACACATCTTTTTAAGGGGAGAGGGAATGATGGAGATCAACTTGCATCAACACTCACCAATCCTTTACAAGGCATTAAAGATCTTATAATAAGAGTAAGAACTAAGTGTATGAAGGAGGCTTTGTAATGGTTGATTATCGACATTCAAGATAATGAGGTTGTTGTTGAAGATTCTAAGGCGTTACAAAGATTAATTACTTATCTTCAGGTCCAAGATGATAGAAAAAGCCTAATGCATGAAAAATAATGCTTAAGGCCTAATATGTAAGGATGACCCATATGTTTGTTTTTAATTAAGCTCAATCTACATATTTACCTTTCGAAAAGGTTAAAGATGTGGGATTATACAACAATTTCATGTTTTGACTTCCTTTCATCATTTATTTTTAGTTGTTAAGTTATTTTGGAAGGATTTCAAATTTAAGGCTAATTAAGGCTAATTTATATTCATTAGTTAAGGGAATCATTCTTTGTCAAATCTTTCCTATGTAGTTATGTTTAAGAATATTCCATAAGACATTTCCTTTTAAGATTTTCAACATTTGGTGTCTATTTAAATAGGTAATATGGTGTATTATGAAAATCATCGCATCATCAATAAAATTTGAGTATTTCTCTATTATGAGAGCTTTCTCTTGGTTCTTTAGTCAATAACTAAATCTAGTCTCTTAAAGTTAACTTGTAGTGATCAACTTATAACTTTGGTTCTAATCAATAACTTTGGTTGGGGTTGAGTTCTTTTCTTGATTCAAAAATAATTCTGGAGTTTTCTTTTCTTTACATATTTCAAATCTTAAGTGTTCCTTCACCAAGGTTCATATCCAATACCTAAAATAAAATTATGAGGTAGCCATTAAATAGCTTCCCTTAGGTCCATAAAAGAAAGACTCTCCAATGTTATCATCAAATGCAATAAACAAGTTATTGCGTCAAATTTTAAGTCTACAAAGTTAAAGATTATTGGGAAATGGCAATGAGAAGTGGCCAACACAGTCGATGATTAGGCCAAACTTACCAAAAACACTGTGACAAATTTCACAAATCTTATAGAAATTAGGTTTGATTTTTATGCAACAAAAATAACTTTAAATTGACATAATTGATATGCCTCAATCAATTAACCAAAATTCCATAACTTTAAGCATGTAAAAATTATAAGATTAAAGGATTACCTTTTAAAAGATGGTGAAAATTGATTGAAATTCATGATTCCATAATAGTTGCTGCAGCACAAGATCAAACCATAATAGAAAGGTGTAAGGTTCATTGAATCCAATTCACCAACTTCTGTCATACACAACCACATTGTTCCTAAATTGACAATTAAAATAATACCATAAGAATAAATTAATTAGGTCAACTTCTCTCATTTGCACATTATAATATTACCATTATGCTTTCACAATAATATTTATAGCTAAAATAATTATGGACAACTAATACATCAACAGATGCATATGTTATGTATAATTAAGCACTACTAATTTTAAATTATAATATTAACATCAATATGGATTCAGTAGAATGAATATCATCAATTTGTCACTCATTATAAATGAAGGGTTACAAAAAATCCTAAAAATGATAAAATATAAAACAAAACTCCCACTAAAACAAAGAAAATTAAATTCCTAGCAGCCCCATAGGAGAGATATATTCTTTAAAAACACACATATAGGTAAGCCTTTAGTTAGTGGATTCGATGACATGCTACTTATAGGCATGTGTTTGATAGTAGTTAGAGACTCTAACTTTTTCTTTGTCAAAGTAGAACTTAATATCAATAAGCTTTGAGCGAAAAGTGCTCCTAGTGTTCTGAGAGAAAGATACAGATAAGGAATTATCACAATGTAATTTTAGTGGCCTTAAAATAGAGCCTATAACTTCCAATGCTAAAACAAAGTTCTACAATCATATTTCAAGACAAATGGCCTCAAAATATGTCATATACTCTACCTCCATATTCAAAGAAGTTATAAGTGATTGTTTAAAACTTTCCTATGAAACATCTCCTTATGTCATTATAAAGATGTACTTATAAGTGAATTTCTTATCATCCACATAGCCTGTATAATTAGGGTCATTAAAATTAATCTTTCAAAAGTGTTGGTACAACAATATGTCAATATAAGATCTTGGTATCCTGAAGAATCATCAAAATCCTTTTCCTTGTTGAAATTCCACTTTTACTTTGAAGGCTTTAAAGGTTTTCAAAGAATTATACTTCTCATGAATGAGCTCAATGACACTATAACAGGAAAATTTTGAAAGTGATAAAGTACTTATAGCGACCTATCATTGGAGGAGTACAAGTCCCATAAATATCATTAGAGATTAAGCTAAGTAGTTCTGTATAAAATTTAGTATTTCTAACATTAACAATCAACTTTCTTTTTATGAAGTCGAAATAAGTGTCAAAATTTGAAAAATCAAGGTCAGAAACTCATCCTTCATCAACCTTATATTCTTTGTTTAGAAATATGGCCCATTTGCTTGTTCTATAGAATGGAAGCTTTCTCCTAATTTAAGGTATATATGTAACTTCATCTAACTCTAAAAAATGTCTTGTAATAAGTTGTGACTTTATTGTCCCAAAAAAATCGACTTTGGTTCTTGTATCGTCTCCCATATATACATGCTATCCATATTATTTGGCATCTTTCTGATTTTCATCCTATCCAAGGAATTAGTAAGATGGATTGTAGTACCAGTTTCTAATCACCAAGAATTATAAGGTACATTAACAAAATTGGATTCTAAGCAAATCATCATGAAAAGATTACTTTATTTTTAGTCTAGCCTTAAGCTTTTTTCAATTTACCTTCTTGTGCCCAAGCTTCTAATAGTAATTGAATTTTCCTTCCAAACCCTCATCCTTAAAAGCAGTGGATGCTAAGGATTTTGTTAAAGGTACTATTTGGTGTAGGTTTCCTTTTCTAACTACTGTAATTTGAGGTTGTAACTATTTTCATGCTTCTTGCCCTTTATTTCTGAATGTCATCTTCCTCCTTAACAAGAATAGTGGCGATCTCCTTTATGATCCATTGCTTTTTTTTAGCATTGTAACTAAGCCTAATGGAGTCAAATTGAGACGGAAGAGACCCCATAATAAACCACACAATGTAGTCCTCATCAAACTTCATACTGATCACCTTTATCTTATGATAGCAAGCCACAATCTTATTGATCTGCTATCTAATCCCACTAACACCATCATAAATAGTAGAATGCAAAGTGTTAAAGAGCTCATTCTTCTCATTTTTAAAGAAATTATTGTATTTCTTATTGATGGATTTAAGTAAAACTTTAGCATTCTCAATCTTTGGAATCTTATCATGTATAGGTTCTTCTATGTGATATCTTATAATCATCAAACAACATTGGTTCAAGTACTCCCAATTGTCATAAATCTTCTTATCACTAGCAGAAGTCTAATCAGTGAGTTTAACAAAGGAGTTCTCTCTTAAGGCCTTGTCCAATTTCATGATCGTTAAGTTAATCATAAGGGATTTAACTTATTATTTGTGATTAGTCCCATTAAGCTGCAAAATGAAAAAGAATTGAGGATACTCAAAGCTAAAGAAAAACTATAAAAGCAACATTAATATGCTTGCAAAAAAGGATCATGATATTTTCTCTTTCTTTAACTTCCTTAAAATGATCTGTAAAAGTGACCATCGAATGCGAAATGCTAGAATATATTAAGATCAAAATTAATATATATTCATACATAAGTAATAGAAATATATTAAATATCATAACCAAATACATCAATTAACTATCAATAAGACAGTAAAATTGTGTCAATCCATAATATTCAATATATTCTTTGATTAAATAATATTCATTATATTCTCTTCACTAATCAAAGCATCCTACCTAACAATAAACATTTCTATAGGATAATTTCATTACCAACATGAATCTTAGCAAAAAAAAAATTGATCAACATTGGGAGAAAACAAAATCAACCAAAATATTTGAATGCTTAGACTTATGAAAGGTAAATTTATAACTATACTCTATTCAATTTTATCCAAAGCATGATTTGAGATCAATATAACTAAATGCTATATTAAAGAAAAGATAAATAGTCAAAAATAATATGTAAACTATAGTAAGTTTATCATATATATCGACGAAATATTCAACAGAGGAAAATTTATAATAAAGAAAATATATTAAGACAGAACTTTCAAAATAAGTTATTATTTTAAATTATTAGCAAAAAAGTTTTTAATATACTGAAATAATATAATTGCAAATAAGTTGAAATTATATAATTGTAAATAATTAAAGATGATAAAATTGTAAATAGTTGGAGATGGCATGTTTATAGATAAATGGAGATGACATAATTGTAAACATGCAATGGTACGCAATTATAAATATTGTATCTTCGATCTCAAGATGGGTCATATAATCTATGAACAACATATGACCCAACCCAGCAATATCTCATCGTTAAGGAGGTTGTTTTCGATGATATTATAGGAGTAAAAATTAAGTGACCCATAAAATTAATTTGAACAATAAAACACTTCAAAAAAGAGATCGAATAGTAAAAACATCTCAACGTTGAGGAATTTGAAAAAGAACTCTAATTTCAATCACTTTTGTTTGAAGAGCCTTGTTGAAAACACATGCAAATACTTGTATGAATGGCATGCCTTTTGGAAATAACATGTCCATGTTTATGAAATTTTTCAAAAGTTGAGTATGAAAAAATGAAATTTAAAAAATAAGAGGCATAACATAACTTCATAAACTTATACATTTGACTCTAATAACAATTATCAAATTTTTAGGCAACAAATAATAAGTTTAAATTGAAAATATCAATTTCTTAATCAACCAAACCAAAATTCCATAGTTTTGAAGTATATATAAATAATAATATTAGAGACTTATCTCTTAAAGACAAGAGAAATTGATTAGAAATCATGGTTCCAGAATAGATTTATGATTCATTAAATCTAATCACTAAACTTTACCACACACCACTACACAATGCTTAAATTGACAATTGAAAAGAATACCTTAATGATGCACCAATTAGGATAAAATATATTTTTTGAGGACCACACGTTCAATAGGTAGGTTTGGACAAGATTAGTGAATAAACTCAATTGCCCATAGTAAGGTTAGTAATATAATATTCATCAAGAAAATAACCTAAATGTCACATTCACATGGTGAAAATATTAATTGTCATAATATTATCTTAATTTACATTAATTAAATAACTATTTTGATTGCATAAGTGAAGTAAAAAGGTAAATATTATTCTGTTAAGTTACTTGTGAGCTCTCAAGAGGGAATGAAGTCGAAGAGGTGTTATGCATAAAGAAGGTGAGGTGTGTATTGCATTAAACCAAAAAAAATAAGAAGGAATATATACACAGAAGCCTCAGTTTTTATCTATGTATAATTAACAATTTTTTAAAAGCCAAATTGGATCGATCTATTTGACCGTAATTAATATGAACTGATTAGCTTTCTGATTCAGTTTGATTTAATAACCTGCTTATATAAAAATTTGCCATTTATCAATGATTCGATCTGTTTATTAGCCAATTGGTTAGCTTTATAAACCATAGATGATGTTTTAGAAATCAAAATCATTCTTGCCTCTCATCTTTGGTCTTTATCGTCTTCCCTTCTTATTGCTTCCTTTCCTAGGTAAAGCTCTGGTCGCTTTTAAGTTTCATATCTTTTTTATTTTTTAAAGTTAAAGATGCAATATTTCTTAAAATTAATGCTTCTCTTATTAACTAGGTTCTCTCTCAAGGTTGCAGTGGCCATTAAGATGGGTTTCTACATGATGTAGTGGTCATCAGGATTGGGGCTCTCTCTCATAATTGTAGTGGCCATTGGGATGGACTTCTTCACAATGTAGAGGCCATTAAGATTAGGGCTCTCTCTCTTAGAGCTATAGTGTCCATCGAGATGGACTTTTTCAAGATGTAATGGTCATCGGGATTAGAACTCTCTCTCTGAGCTACAATGGCCATTGCAATGCAGTGACTCTCTCTCAGAGTCCACGACCACAAGTCTTTTCCTAGAAACCTAAGAAGCTTCGAGTACTACATTGAGTGGGCTTATTGAGATTAGTTTCTTCACGATGGCCAAAAGTTGTAGAATGTAGTTTATAATTTGGAGAGGCTTGGTTATTGTAAAGGAGTTAGATGTATTGTAGGTTCATATGAGGTATAAGAATTTGATGGATAGAGGATCAAGCAATCCAAGAGTTGATGAATGGGGTTTTGGAGTGAAATGCAAATTTTAATCATCAATATATGATTCTCTAAAGTTCTAGTTTGCTCATAATCACCAAACGGTTGCTCAAGGTTCAAATATGTTAAGAGATAAACATAAGGCAGTTGATAACTTCATCAGTTATCTAATTTAATCTCCAATTTTGGTTTTTTTGTTATATATATTCGTGTGGAAGTATCCAATTTGTTGATCTAAAAGCCAAAAACTTAATAACACAAACAATATTCGGGCAAGATTTTACATAAACGCTCAACCATTTAAAGTGGAGCAGACCTATCAGGGTTTGGTAATTGATTTGAAGTTAAGCATAGATTAATAAGTGAGTGTGATTTCATTCACCATTCTACTGATGAGTTATCTTGTATATGTATAGTCATTTTGAGTTTATCTGGAAACAATAGTTATATTTGATAAATTGACTGTGAAATATTAATAGCTTGTAAAGAGATCTTGCTAATTCATCCTTATTTTTTACATTTTGCTACCAACTGAAGTATTACTTTTCTTAGTTTCAAAGAGATAATGAGATATAGACTTATAGGTTGTAGTAACAAAATTTTATAAGAAACATAATTAGCCTCTTTCTTCATCAAGAAATATTATTGTAATGTAGTCTTTTAAAGTTACTTGTTTGTATGGTAACACTAAAGAAAAGAAGGGTGAAGGAATAGGTTATGTACTTTTCTTTAATTTTTGACATGCTTTCAATTTAATCAATAATACTTTTGAGTGTTTATGTCCATCTAATTATTTCACTTTATGTTTTTAAATTTTTTCTATAATTTACTTTAACCTTATTTGAACTATAATTTTTAATTATACCATAATTAAATTTAATTTGATATTACTAGAAGTTATATCGATTCCTTTAATATTTGCCATGAATTTTATTTATTTAAATTAATTCAAAGAAAATAATAATATAATTATTCATACAACAACTTGTGAATTGAGTTATATATTTTACTTATCGACATTAATTACTTTTTTACTATAGTATGAGCTATTTAGTATAACCTCTAATTCATTGATTTTACTTTGTCATGATAATGAACTGCTTCTAAATTAATTTTCACAATTTTTATTAGAGTGAATTAATATAAATAGAAAATTTTATTTTTTTTATAAATATTAATGTCAAATTTATTCTATATTGAATAAAAAGTAAAAGATATTTTAATCTTTTTTGACTATTTTGATAGATATTGTAAATTGTTTTTTTTCTACTTCTTATGTTAAAATTAAAATGGAGGATACGAAATTATTAGAAAAATATTCGATAAACTTAGCATCATCTATCATAGTAAGTCTGATCCAACATGACATTATTTTTCTTCTTCTCAAACATCTAATGGAAATACCCAAAATAATTGCATGTTTTGCGGTAGATTATTTTGTAACACCCCAACCCAAAATAATTGCATGTTTTGCGGTAGATTATTTTGTAACACCCCATGTTAGGGGTTGGAAAATTAAGAAATTCCAGTACATCATTTGCTTTGCATAATTGAGTTTTCACTTATGTGCATATATGCAATTTTGAACACATACAAATATTTATACATGCATTCATTGACATTTTTCTGGGTATAAGTGATTTTTTTATGTGACTAAAGTGTAAATTTTGGATTAATTGTGTTACAAAATTTATTTGGTGATAATAGTTATTATTTCAGAATTTTGGTGAATTTTAGAAAAATTGATCGAAAATTTGAAGTATTTTAGAGTAGGAAAAATATTGAAATAAGAGACAAATTATGTAGTGACAAATGGACCTATTAATGTGTGACTTATAGACAAAGAGTTAAGTGACAATTGGTAGCCTTATTTGGAGGACACATGTAACACATGCATTGGAGACGTGTCAAACCTTAAGAGAGACAACTAAGCATTAGGAAAAAGTTTCTGCAACCCTTTTCCTTGCTTTCACCGAAACCACCATCTCCCTTGTTGCTTTGCTATCTCCAAAACCCATTATTTGCTCTCCCATTTTTAGAATTTTCTGAAGTATAAACCAAGTAAGTAATGCTTTAAGTTTTATGATAGTGTAAATGATTTCTGTAGAGATTTTAGTGTTTGTAACTGAATGCATGAATGAATGGTGTACATTTTCATGCTTGGGGAGTGCTGCATATGTAAATGGTGTTGATGCATGTGTGGGTGGTGAAAGAAGAAGCAAATATGGTGATTGATTAACAAGATGAATGATTATAGTCATTGGAGTATGATATATGCGGTATTTTACTAAACATACAACTGTATTTAGGGCATAGCTTGATTTGTGAATATCCAAATTGGATGGAGTTTGATTTATAGTAAACTAGAGACATAGAACTATATTTTTCATGAAAGAATCGAATTCAAAATATGCCCTTAAGAGTCTGGAAATTTGGCTTGAAGTTGAAATTGGTGTTCTATCAAGTTATGAAAACATTCTGCAGATTTTTTTTATTATAACTTGAATGATACTGAACCAAAATGCATGAAATTGATGTCATTGAACACTTAAGACATTGTGGAACATTTGTTTAGTACAAGGTATTGCCTAAATTGTTGGATCTCGATTTGTTTAAATTTTTACTTATTATTTGTTTAATGATTTATGTATGCTTGTTTGTTTGTTTAATTTTTTTATATTGGGCTATTGAATTAGTAGGCATGAACAAAGAATGAAATTAGTTGGAAAGATGGGGAGTTAGTTAGAATTAGTGTGGGGTTAATGGATTGAAGGTGTAAAGACAAAAATGACAAAGAAGGGCAAAATAGGAAAGTCTAAGTTAGTGAGGGGCAAAATTGGAAGAAAAGGAGTTAAAATTTTGTTTGAATTAGAAGAAGAAGGAAAGGTGTCGTAGGAACTAAAAGGAAAGAAGAAAAAGAAAGGAAATCAACTTGTTGGAGGTAAGTTTTCATCTTTTTTATGGTAGGTTCAAAAAGGGGATTAAATAGAGGTTAGGGTTTGTGTTGGAAATGAAGGAAGAAAGAAAAGGGAGATGAAACCAAATTGATTGTGGAATTTCTAAGTTAGGGTTTTGGTTTTTCTAGCCTAGATGGGCTATGGATAGGTTAGGTTTAAATTCAATTTTAGCATTTCTTTGATTCTTAAATTTTATGAACTTTCTTTTGAATGTATGGATTA
>JAOTAX010000003.1:9786418-9803379 GCA_025629825.1 Erythroxylum guanchezii | reverse complement strand
TTATGGTATGTAATATGATAGGCACAGTATAAATGATATGTTAAGTACTGTATGGTTGATTTGAGATTCTGAAATGCATATATGAAATGTTCCATCTCGCTTGGATTTGTCTCGGTTCTGTATATATGTTTTGTTGTCTGCGTGGTGCCCCCGTATCCTCCTAGGGGGTATTAGGGTGTCACATATTTAAAGGGAGAGGATTTTATAGAATGAAAAAACTTGCTGATGCTAAGGATAATATTACTTCATATAAAAAAATACCATTTAAAGTATGTGAAAGGATTGGAAATTGTTTGAAAGTGACAAAAAAAGGAAAATAAATAGGCTCGTAATATATCTATTGGATATAATGAAACACAACAATCCTTAGATAAAGGAAAAAGGAAAATTGTTGTTAACATAGATTCTTATTTTCCTTTAGGAACTATTTCTAGTTTTCAATCTTGTTTAAAAAGTAATTTGGTTGATAATGATGTTGTTTTGTAATATAAACGAGCATGGGCTAGATGGTTTTTATCATTCATGTATTCTTTAAATGCTTTGAATTCACCCTATTTTCAAGAAACAATAGATGCTACAATGACGATAGTCCAAGATTTAAGACACCTTCTTATTAACAAGATTCGTCTGCCTTTGCTTTAAGATTTAGAAAAAGAATGTCAATTGATTATGGATACATATAAGTCTAGTTAGGAACACAACATGATGCATTATTTTGATAGATGGGTGCATTGATCAATGACAAAGAACCTTGACTAATTTCTTAATTTGTTCAGATATTAGAATAACTTTTATCAAGTCTGTTGGTGCTTCTTATATGGTAAAAAGTGTTCTTGCTTTATCTGAATTATTTTTTGAAATTTTCGAGTGGATTGGACCATAAAATGTTGTGCATTTTATTACAGATAATGCAACTAATTATGTATCAGCAAGGTGCTTGTTACAAACAAAGTATGAGCATATTTATTGGTCTCTATATGTTGCTCATCGAATAATCTTATTTTAAAAGATATCGGTGGTATGGGCTATATTTCTAGCCTTGCTTCATGTGCATCTAAGATCATAATTTTTATGTATAATCATATTACATTTTTATCTTTGTTAAGAAGGCAAGAAGATAGGGTTGAGATCGTGTGCCTTACGATACTAAGTTTGCAACTACATTTATTACTTTGAAAAGTATTTATGAACATAAATAACTACTTCAAAAATTAATGACAAGTAAACTATGCTTCGCAATTAGACTCAAGCCCAAGTAATCCTAGCTCGAATTCAACGGGACAGGCCCACCTAGCCTAAGATTTGCCAACTATAAGGAAAAGTACATTATTTTATGAAAAATAATGTTTTATTTTTATTTTTAAAAAGTAAAATAGGTCAAGCCAAATCGATTCAGACTTCGAACTGCCTAGAAAAAGAAGTTTGTGATATTATTCTAGATAATAAATTTGTGATAGCTGCTTGATCATTGTGAAGATTATGGCTCTACTTATAAGGATTATTGACTTAGATAAGAAGCCATCTTTAAGGTATATATATGATGGTATGTATAAAACTTGCAAAACCATTATGAGTCTTTTCAAAGGGAAGGAGAAATTGTATAAGCCTTATATGAATATTTTTGACCGATGATAGGATAAACATCTTACTCAAATGATCCATTTAACAACTTATTATTTCAATCCTTATTGCTTATATAGTAGAGACGTATGTACGAATGATATCATGAGCGATTTCTTTGATATGATTAAATGCAAAGGTATTTCTCCATTGAAAAGCAATCATAGGCAATAAATGAAATTAAATTGTATCGTAAAAGTATAGGGAGTACCACTAGATCATCTATAAAGACTTATGATAAAAACATACAACCTGACAAGTTTTATAGTTTTAGTTCATCCTTTATTTATTAATAATATTTTTATTTCTCATAACTATTAATTTAAAATACAGATGTAGTGGAGATTATTTAGTAAAAATGTTCCAACATTGAGAAAACTTGTTATTAGGTTACTTAGTCAAATTGCTTATGCATCAGGTTATGAACATAATTAGAGTAATTTTTTAATGTATTCATACAAAGAAACGAAATCATTTGAAACATCAAAGAATCAGTGACCTTATTATGTTACTTATAATATAAGAATAAAGAACATGTATTTTGTTGATTTGTTTTATTTTTCATTAATTGTATTTTTATTATTGATTTTATAATTTCTCTATTATGTATTCAAAGTGTTTAGTAGTAAGAGAATGTTTGATCTAGTTAATATTGATTGTATAGACCATACTAATTTTTGGATCGAAGAAGAACCATCATCTGATCTTGATTATAATAAACTTTAAAAGGTAATTTATGAAGAAAATGTATTTTTCACAATGCATAAATTTATCCACTGATGGCAAATTCATATCTTATTTTGATCATATTTAACTTAAAAGTATTATGTGTTACAATTTTACAATATTATTCTATACGTTATTAATTTGTAATTTATTTGAATATAGTAGAAAAAGTTGATGTAGATACTTTGGATGAAAGTGTGATTTACAAGTCTTTAGATAGCGTTTGAGAATTTAGAACTTTTAACAATAATGAGACACAACTTGCTTTAAAAATACAACTTTGACTTTTATTATTACTTTAAGTTTTATGTTAGATTCAAATTTATTTTGAATTATTATATTTTATTTATTATTAGTTCATTATACAAAAATAGACATTAGTGTATTCTTTTTATTTCATTAAAAATTTTATTTACTTATTCTTCTAATTTTTATTTCTTATTTATTATATACTAATTTTATAGTAGTTTAATACTAGTTAAACCTTTAAACCTTAAATCTTTTAATTGACTGGTTTGATTTCTGGTCCTTTTTTTAAAACATTAATAATTAACTTAATTGCTTGACAAGTTGAAGTCTTTTGACACTTATAATAATGGTTTTAGTGTCCTTATCTTTGGGAGAAGATGAAGCATCAAAAGGAAAAGTCTGCTAACAGAATTAGGATAATCTTTTTAATATTTAGTTAAAAATACTCTCAAATAACATGAATTAACATGTATATCTTGTTAAAAAAATATAATGTAATAACTTCTTCATATCATATCTCAATGCTTTTAAAGGAGGTAAGTTACATGTAGATTTCTTAACCACGAAGGGCTATTAAATCATGATAAAATTCGAAGATTTAAGATATGTCTCCTAGGGGGTGGTGGAGGTTCCAAAAGTTGAAGAGTTTGTTAGGAAATAAGGGCAGGATCTAATATCATACATAGCAGAATAATCATAAAATCTTTTTGTTTTAGTTCCTCAAAAGCTAAGATCATTTTAAATTCAATAAAATGATTAACACATAAATCATAATAAAGCGTGAATCTTTATTTGTACCTTATTCTAAAGTTTGATGCTTTTCTTATCGTATCCCTTGAATCACTTTCAAAACTTACTTATCCCAACCATTATAGTCATACAAGTGTCTGGCCTCTATCGATATCTACAAAACAGGTTGAGAGAAGTCTGCAACTATTGCAGAGAGGGTTAGGCAAGGAGTGATAGCTCCTTAGAGCTTAAGCCTATTTATAATAGGCTTTGGACATTTTATTAATTTAATTATAATTATAATTACAAATAATTATTATTAAACACCAATTATTTACAAAAGATCCAATATCTCATATCGATCTTTATTAATTAAATATCTCATTTTTAATCATAAAATTTCTTAAATTTTACAATCAAGTCCAACTTAATTAAAATACTTTTCTCTCTTAAACTCGTTCTTTGTGTATGACTTATTAGGTTCCCAAATATGTTAGCAAAAGATATAAATTATAACCCCAAATTATATTTAGGATTAGATAAATTAAACTCCTTTAGATTATCTTCATTTCTCTAATTAAACAATCTATATCCATAGACCAAGATTGGCATCTATCAACACATCATAACCACCTAAATATTTAAGAATGTCAAAGTAATTTTGACTAACCTTTTCGTGCATAATTTTTATATATAATTAAATCTTTTTATCATACAATGTTATGATTATACATAGAGCATAAAATTAAATTTTACTCTATTCGAATCAAAATTTATTATATCTCCACTATTAGTAATTGATTTAACCAATGATGTCTGAAAACTATTTTCAAAGTGTCATTACACCTTGGTGAAGGACTTTTTGAATCAATACTAATTGAGAATAATAAAACATTCTCCTTATTCACTTTTGGGTGATGAATCCTATATTGATTTTCCTTATGCACTTTAGGGTGATGAATCCATATAGTTCATATTATATCTAATGATTATCGACTAAGCTATCCTTGACTAAAGTAGGTTATAAGTAGTATCAAAACATAGCAATCTTATACAAGATAACTTTAAAAATCTCAAGTCAAAGTATCACTTATACAATCATCACAATGAGAATTTCCATAGACATACAAGTGATGTTCCAAATGGATTTCTCATATAAAGTTGGTTAATGAACTTGTTCTCTAATAAAGACCCACATGTTTATCTTTATACTTTAGTCTATAAGGTTAACTACTTCTTTTATAAGGAAAAACTATATGTGTTAGCCTTTTTTCATTTCATTAATGTTCAGTCTTAATAAAACAATGACTAAAAATAATTTAGGGATAATACATAAATGCAATATGAATATCATAATTGTAATCTCATCATAATTTTATTTGCAATGGATATTTATCTTGTGGACTTTTATCATAAACATAGTATGTATAAGATAAAAAATTCCTTTAAATTATTATGTTACTAGACTACAACCAACCGATTAGTTGTAGGGTATAAACCAACAATCTCCCACTTACATTTAGCCAATCATTTATCTTAAATCATATCTCCATATGGTGATTATGATACTGCTGTGGCAGTGGTTTAGTGAGAGAATTCTACAAGATTCTCTATAGTGTGCACTTGCTTAATTCTTACAACTTTCATCTCAATTATTATGATAATTAAGAGAAACTGCCTAAATATATACTTGGACCTTTCGTGAGACCTTAGCTCCTTTTGCATGCTCAATGACTTTAATCTTCTACAATACATTATAGCCTGAACAAGGCAAGCAACTAGTCCAAGTTCATTAAAGAACTTATGATCCAAATAATCATTTCTACTAAATAAAAATGTATTGTGGCCTAATTAGCAAGTATTACTATATTGGAACCTTTCCAATCTCAAAATAATATTGTTCTAAGTAAAATATATCAAGACTTGCTTCCAAAGTTAATATCCATATAACATTAAACTTAACAATCAACTCATACATAGAATAATGGATATCTTTAACACAATAATTATCATATATCTCAAACATTAAACACCTTTAGTACATTATCTATGTGTTTAGACTAGAATAGGTAAACAACTTCCGTATCCATCTCTATATTTCTAATCCTTATAATTAAGTTATTACCTTTTCATATCTAATAAAAGTCATTCTTGGACAATTATATTTTCAACGATTGAAAGTACAAATTGTTGTTCTCTATGAGCAATATGTCTCTATATACTCCTACTGAAGAGGAGAAGTCTATTCTCATTAAATAGACATGACAAATTAACAATCATCTCTAAAATAAACTATTTGAGTTTATCATGAAAGTGAATCTTTCAACATCTTATAGCCTTTAGCTAGACATTTAATTTATCAGGAAAGGCACTAGTTCCAAGTGGATATATTATCATGAGATTTGAAATTTTCAAATTTCAACTTCCCACTATGTATATTGAGAAACATTATATTGTAAGTAAACATTGAAACAAACAATTTATTCAATGGGTCTGTAAGATTATACCCATCCTTTTGAATATCTCATAACATTTTCTTATCCAATTTAATTATAAACTTAGTGGATAATATATGCCTTAATTAAGCATCACATCCTTAAATCATTAACTTTGACTCAGACTTAGCATTTCATATCTAATATGAAATCTTGGTAAGTGATTTAATTGGAACTACTAAAGGAAAGTTGTAGAACTAAGAATAGCTATAGAGGAGATAAATATTAAATTCAATAAAATGATTAAGATATAAATTATAATAAAGCGTGAATTTTAATATGTATCGTATTTCGAAACTTGATCCTTTTTTGTCATATCCATTGAACAATTTTTAAAATTGACTCATCTCAACCACCTTAGTCACACAAGTGTCTGGCCTCTAACAATATCCATAAAATGTATTGAGAAAACTCTACAACTATTGTAGAGAGGATTAAGTGAAAAGTGCTAACTAGAGCATAAGCCTATTTATAATATGTTTTGGACATTAACGTAATTTAATTGAAATTAAATTCTAATTTCAATTAAACTTTAATGAGACTTACAAATAACTCATTAAATACCAATTATGCTCAAATAAAATCCAATATCTCGTATTGATTCATAAATTTTCTTAGATGTTATAATCAAGTCCAACTTGATTAGAACACTTTTCTCTTTTCAACTTATTTTTTGTGTGTGACTCATTAAGTTCCTAAATATGTTAATAGATATAAATTATAACTTTAAATTATATTTAGAATTAGATAAATTATACTCCTTTAATTTATCTTTAATTATCTAATTAAACATGTTATATCTAAAGATCAAGATTGGTGTCTAGCAATACATCACAACCACCCAAATAATTAAAAACATCAAAGTTATTTTGACTAACCTTTTTCTTGCTTTTTTTCGTATAATTAAATTCTTTCATCATATAATATTCCGATTAGACATAAAGCATAAAATTAATGTTTACTATATTTGAGTCTAATTACATTACTTCTTCACTATTAGTAATTAGTTCAATTAATGAAATTTGAAAACTATTTTCAAAGTGTCATTCTACTCTGGTCAAGGATTTTCCGAATCAATACTAATTCAAAACAACGGAACATTCTCCTTAACAATTTAGGGTGATGGTCCTTGACTAGAACATGTCATAAGTAGTATCAAAAGATATCAATCCCTATACAAGATAACTTTGGAGATCTCAACTCAAAGGATTACTTATATAACTATCACAATGAGAATTTCTGTAGCACCCCACCCTCGCAAGACACGTACTAAACATCCTGAGTGATGTCCGAGTGCGAATCCCGCAAGGGCGACATACTAGAACAGTCAAACAATCGAACTCATTACAAAAAAATTTTCTCTTTTTTTTCATAGCAATACAATCATTAGAATTTCATTAGCCCTTTAGGCCCATTACAAATACAAAATACTTGTCATAATTTCATTACAATGCAAAATCATTTACAAACATTTCCAATTTGGAAAGTTATTACAAAACAGAAATATTTGAATACACAAGTTACAATAATTGCGAAAGACTCAATTTGATACAAAAACAAGAAAATACAAATGCAGACGCGAACTATTCCCGACCTCTATCTCTTACTCAAATATTGTAGGTATACTCCTAGTTGCCTAACGGAATACTCTTCTGAGCCTGAAAAATAATTGCAAATTTTGAGTGAGTTTTGCGAACTCAGTGAGTGACCATCATCGATGGCTTACTCAGTCACATAACACATACAATTTATAAAACCACATTCATTTCAGATTCACTTCAGGCATATTTCACACTCAAAAATCATTCAAACTATTTTAATCATACACATCACATGCATATGCAATGCTTGTGAGACTCACTTTCAATTTGTTATTGTTGTGACTGAGTGCCTATAACTGTCCCGTATCTATTGTAGATACCGGGCTTATTAATAACTATCCCGTATCCATTGGAAATACCGGGCTCATTTTACATAGTGAGCCTTTAGCTCTTAATCACTTTCTAAACTCTAGACTCTTTTTCACATTCTAAGCTTTAAGCTCTTTTTCACAATTTGAGCTTTAAGCTCTTTTTCGGTGGCTACTCCGGTCACAACTGCCTTTATCTTTTATGCATTCATGTAATGAAATGCATCAGTCACATTTACATATTCTCATTCAATCATATTCGCATATCATCAGACCTTAGTCCGATATTCAACATTAAAGTTGAGAATTACATTTTCATTTATATGCAATTGCACATTCAGAACACATTTATTATCGGATTGTGGTCTGGCATTTAACAATCAAATTATTTACACTTATTTCAATCAAATTCACATACAAGGAGCACTTCAATGTTCTCACATTTATCAAACTCCTCGGACATATATTGTTCGGAACCAACACTCTCACATTGCATAATCATTCAATTCATAACATAAACAAAACAAATAGTAAAGTAAGACCCTCTTGGTATACTCACAGTACGCTCCAAATTAGTATTTGCTTCCGCGTTCTGGAAACGTCTGAATACGGATGTTTATCCTACACATCAAAATTATGCAATACACATATTGCACACACATTAATAATTGCACAATTATAAGTATTCGCTTATGCACAAATATGGAATATGTACAATACATGCTCAATGACAATTCCGGGTATATTATCAAATTTCACATTGTCATTTTTAGCATCATTTGCTTTCATAACAACTCCTTTCTCATTCACTTTTACTAGACACACTTTACTCCTCTTCTTGAATTACAACTTTAATCATATGAACCACTTCCTCTCCATTATACACATTGTCTTTGGTACTTTAATACCAACAATTCACTCATTAAGGTTATTCTAGCATTACAAGACCAAACAATTATCCAAACTCTCACTTCAGTCCTATATCAGTTCTAAAAATTCAGACCTTTGAGTTAATTTTCTGTGATCATTCTGATTAGTAAATGAAGTAATTTAGTAACATTTTCATCTAGAAAAGTGTTCCCCATTGTATTAAGTTTCTAATGACACTACAATCATTCGATTTGGTTCAGTATTCCAAAAATTAAATTCAAAATAATTCAAACTATTCATAAGCTCAAATAGTATCCTGTCCTTGACTCAGTCCAGAAAATTGAAATTCTTAGAGATAGAATTAAAATTCTATCTCTTCATATAATTTATAGCTCTATCTCTCTAGTTTAATCCAAATCAAAAATTATCTTATTTTGATAACTACATAACAAATTATGCCTAAAATACCAAAGCATGTTCAGTGAAAATGCTCCAGTTATCATTTTCCAGAACTCCTCATTAATTCCATCCCAAATTCATCAATCAATCTCTCCTGAATGATTTTAGATGGTTATAATTATTGGTGGAGATGAAGATCAATGTGTTACGAGTCTAATGGTTCAAGTACCATGCCATTTGGAGGTCAAACGAAAAAGATATAGCCAAAAGATCGAAGGATGTTGCATCAGCCCTCGATCTTCAAAGTCGCGATCGTCTGAAGACGATATCGAGGTCGACTTGGCAATCGTCTGAAGACAATAGCAGGGTTACGATCGTCTGAAGATGATAGCAGGGTTGCGATTGTCTGAGGACGATAGGGGAGCTAAGGGTTGCGATCGTATGAAGACGTTAGGGGATTGCGATTGTCTGAAGACGATAGGGGGATTGATATGGCGGTCGTTTGAAGACGATAGGGGGTTGCTTACGATCATCTGGAGACAATAGCGGGATTGTTTACGATCGTCTGGAGACGATAGCGGATTGTTTGCGATCGTCTGGAGACGATAGTAGGTTCATTTGAACACTGGCGGGGTTTGTCTAGACGATCTTTCTCATCTCAGACCATCATCTTACAACCATTTTCCAACTCTAAATTCGTTCAGTTTCGTCAACTCTTTCATTTCATCTAACTCATCTCTATATCACGAATTTATCTTTCACATTAACTCTGCACTTATTTTCGGTTCATGTCTCCAACCAGCAAAAATATTCACATATGTATACATATATACACAGTGCAAAAGGAAAACAGAGCATATATGTCTCTACCACTTGCATAATTTCTTCACTCTTCTCATGCATATTTTCCTTGATATTTCTACTCAATAATCAACTCTACACTATCTAATAACAAAATAATCATCAATTATTCGAAAATCACACATCAAAAATTTTCATCTCTTAAATCCTCGGTGTTCATGAAAAACATCCATTTTTCTTCATGATTATGCAATGACAAATAAATCACCCTTTTGGTTTCATAAACTAACAACTCTAAAGGATTTACACAATACTTACTTGTTAAAACTCCAAAATCTTCGAATATTAAGAAGCCCTAATTTTCTTGCAGCCACGTACTTCATCTTACAGATGGTTTAAGTCAGGTTTTCTTGTGGCAAAAGAAATAGATAACAAAGTGGGAGTGGTAGAAGATAAGGAAAAGCAAAGTTTAGCTTTGGAGAGTATTTGATGAAAAACTTTGTGTAAGGGAACAAGATCGAAGAAGATAACTAAAAAGAAGATATTTTTAAGACAAAACAAACAGTGTCTTTGTCTTTTAAAGTTAAAGGAACAGTAGTAAACTTTTTAAAGATCAACTTTACATGTGACACTTGTCACTGATCCATCTTTTAAAGCTCTAACTAGTTCTCATGTAACTAGTTCAACCAACTCCAATATTTTTACTATAATTGCCTCCCAATTTTCAATATCATTTTCTTACAAATTCTAAAGTCATAAATAAAATTCTTCAATATTATTTGACTCTTATTTTTATTTCCGTTTATTAATTTACTTGCCAATTGGCATTTTTCCTAATCCAGTAATATTCAACAAATTCTAAAATTCTCCAAAATTTTTAAATCAATACACATATTCTCCACATCGATTTTCAATTCAATTAATTCACAATTCTCACATTATCACATTTACAATCAATTATACCCGACAATTATCAATGAATGCATGTACAGTCTTTTTAATGTGTGCAAAATTTAAATTCACTTGTGTGTATGTTAATAATATGCATGAACATGAGATGAATTTTTCTTAGTCTATCATTGATCTCACATGTACCGTATCTTAGGGTTTTAACCCTTAGTATGAGAAACGAGATGCTACATTTTCCATAGAATACAAGTAATGTTTCAAATAGATTTCTCATATGGAGTTAGTTTAGTAAACTTGTTCTCTTACCCTCACATTTGCTTAAGTATCATCTTATTTTAGTTTGCAAGATCAACTACTTCCTTTATAAGGAAAAACATAACATATGCTAATCTATTAGACTACAACTAATTTTTTAATGTTCAATCTTAATAGAATAATAGTTATGAATAATTTAAGAATAATACATAAATGCAATATGAATATCTTCATAATTTTATTTGTAATGCGTACTTATCTCATGGACTTTATCATGTACATCTGATATAATTATTATATCATTAGACTACAACCAATCGATTGATTGTAAAGCATAAACCGATAGAGGTTGGATCAATTCACGAGAAAGATAAGTATGTTCTCCTATTGGTTTAGCTATAGTTTTGTTACTTTTAAGTTGTCAATGATTTGAATTAGGATCATATTAAATGAACTCTAATTAAAAGGGTACAATAAAATGATTTGAATTAGTAAATAAAAGAGACTTTATATGATAAGATTCTCAGTAAGCTTTAAATATGAAAAGAATTTTGCTGACACTCAGTTAAGAAATTATGTAAATCTTTAATTAAATTATATTAGTAAATTATTATTTAAATTTAAATTATGTTATTTACTGACAGACGTTTGATGATCTAAAACGTTATTAATAACCACCCTTTTTTAAATTATAATTAACATAAAATTACTCCATATAAACTTTTTATAATTTCTTATTTTTGAAAAACCTTTTTTCTTAAATTGGAAACTTTACTTAAATATTTTGTAAAGGAAATTTGTAATAACAAGAGTTATTATACTGAATTTTTGTATTAAATTGTACCCAAAATTTTGGTTTATACAAAATAATACATAGATAAAAATTAAAATAGCAAAATATATTGACTCAAAATTATAAATTAGAAAAAGTTAGAGAACTAAATTAAAATAAGATATTTTATATTTAAATCGTTTAAAAATAACCGATAATTATTGAATCTAAAATTTAAAATATTTTATGTTAATTTTTTTAATCAACGCAGATTTTTTTAAAATTTAAATTTTTTAAATTTTATTGTTTACAAATTGAGCAGCTGACTCCATGGCCCAATGGATAAGGCGCTGGTCTACGGAACCAGAGATTCTGGGTTCGATCCCCAGTGGAGTCGATTATCTTAGGTTTTTTTTTGTTTTTTTGTTTAAATCACGATTCTGAACTTTGTTTCAAGTAACGTGACCGCATCTTCAGACACAAAAGATTGGTTTCACATTGTACGCTTTGCAGTTAACGCATAAAGATGAAGATCATGTCAAATTGATGGGTGGGATTAGAGACAGAGCTCATGACTGGACAGTCTTGTGACATGCCTCGTTGATGGGTACCGGAGGATCTGACATTGATCCGTCGAGAATCATTTTGGCTACTATGTGGTTTGCGGCTTCAGAGTAATGCACGCTATCCCAACTTATGTAGATTCTGGGGTTGTGGCATGGCTTCTTACCAACTTCCGTTCCATTCACCATTCGCTTCTGCCAACAATGAACACCATTGTCTCTATAGTATCCACAACAGTACTCGAGGGGATCATCAAACCTGCAGAGCCAACAACTCAGAGGGAATATAGTAGTCAAGTAGCAGCCCCAGAAGTGAAGGATACAAACTCAATTACATCATACTCGTTCTTCTTACCCTGATTCTTTTGCTTCAGAGAATAGCGAGTACTTAGCTGTGTAGATATCGGTATAAATAAAGAAAGCATCAGGGAACTGACTCCTGAGCTGCAGTACCCTCTCCTTAAGCTGCCTGTTGAATTCTTGTGCAACCTCATTCTGGGATTTCACGCAGCCATTTGTGTCTTTATCTGTAGGCTTTGGAGGATAATATAAATGAACAAAAGGTAAGCAACCAATGGGACTGGTGTTGTGTATCCAAAATGTTCTTGCTCCAAGTTGGTATAGTTTCTGAAGTGATAAACCACAAGTATAGATGTCAGCGCAGCCTAATTTCACTAGATCTTCCCTGATAAGCAAACTCAAATACATCAACCCAACATTCTCCATAGGCATTTTAGTTTTGCATATTCCTCGTGGACTATGCTTGCAATATCTAGAGACTTCAAAATGAAACAACCGGATAACAAAATGTAAGTTGAGAGAATTTTTTAGATAGAAAAACAGAATATAGTAACATGCTGCTTTGAGTGTCATAAAAAAAGTTTCCATCTTGATAAATTTCAAAAAAAAAAAACATACTGCTTTAAGTGTCATATTCACATTAATCTATCGACTATCTGCAATTTTCTTATTTTAACCCCATTTGCAGCTTATTTATTAGAGTATTACCTCATAGATCTACTGTGCTAGTTTCAGTATCTGGGGAAAACCTTAGAAACAAAACAACAGAAGTAAACTGCAGTTGAAAGTGTTTCCCAGAGAACCAAAAAACCGTGAAGTTAAAAATGTATACATTAATACTGCTTTACATATCATAAATTCAGTTGGTTCTACTCTTCACACTTTTCTTACTTTGATCTCAATCTGCAGCTTATAAAGGCCATTGCTCTGTATTTTTCGTTTTTTTCTTCCAAACTGTATGTCTCAGAGCTCATAAATGAATTGTTCGTAAACAGGTAATGGTGGTCGTTTGTGCATAAATTGCAAACAATTAATTGGTTCCCTTAGAATAGAGAAAAGAACTAGCACAGAAGGGCACTTAAATTAAGTTACCTCCACTGCTTGTGCAAAATGATGAATGATACTGGGTATGGATGCCAATACTTGCTCCTGGGTCATAGACTCAAAAGCAGAATGAAGATCATTCTGTCCCATATCCAGGGTGTATAAAGCTCTGGAGAAATCCTCTGGCCGTGGGAGATTACTCAAAACATAAGAGCTTCTACCTGAAAAATAAAAATCCAGTAACTCAACCCATCTTTGAAATTACAAAAGCTAGATAACAATAAGCACCATTTAAGCATCCCACGGTGAAAGCACTCAAGGCCAAAGCGCCCCATTGCCCATCTCCTATACTCAAATATCATGTTGCGACTCCAACCTTGGCCGTATAGCTCGATGGTGCGTTCCTTGAATTGTTCAAATTGCAGCACCTGTATTTCAAGAGAAATGGGATTATAACGTCCCTCAAATATCCTTGTATCCAGGGGCTGTATCGTTGACCCTCCTACAGCAAAATTTGCTCCATGCCTAAAATTTGTCCCAATGGAGTCTAAATAAGCACTCAAATGTGGCAATCCCAACTTCTCAGCTGCACAAAATTACCAAAGAAACTTATGAAACCCTCCAAACAATCTGGTGGCCAAGCTAACACTTGGTTATCACTAACCTATAAAATCAACAATGACCCGTCCATCGCAATAACGCCCCGATTGTTTTCCAAAGAAAGAATAGCCGTTAGGGTAAGGAATTCGCTGAAACGCAGCTGAGCGGCCACCAGTGTCAGAATTTGAATCTCCAAAGTTGAATACGGCAGGGAACTTACAAGCATTAGAGGAATCAATATTACTTCTTTGTCCAGTTGCAATGAAGACTGAGTACGCAACTGCTAAAGGAACTATGACCGCAGTTGCTTTGGACGCGAGTTTCAGATCCCAGGGATTTCTGGGTCTTAACCAGTCCATTAGGATATAAAGGATTTATATCAAACAAGTGGAGGTCGATTCGTGTACATCAACTTTGTCGCAATTAATCATAATTTGAACTGACCTCAGTTGAAAGATGACAAAAGTTCAGGTGCATCAAGATAAAGAAGGGTATTTGTAACTTCATATACGGCCCCATTGACCAACGTCGCTAACATATATTTCTTTTTTTTTTTTTTTGGAAAATTAAGGAAAAAATCAATTTAAAAGCAAAATTACCAAAGTACTTAAATTTCATGAATTAGAGATTAACAGCCCATTTAGAAATAGTGTAATTGAATTCAATTCAGCTGTTTAGAAATATAAAAATGGAATAAATTCAATTTATGCATATAATTGAAACCCATCTTTTTTATAAATTGAATTCATTCCTCTAAATATAGGAATTCAATTACATTGAAGTTTGAGGTAGTGTCTTGTTCTTTTGCTCTTTCATTTTTTGAATTCCTTCACTTTTCACTCTCTTGTACTTTACTTGATTAAATTCTAAAAACTATTAATTAAAATATTATTAATAATTAATTAACAACAATATAATTAATTAAAATATAATTCATTCATTAATTAAAACGTTGTAATTAATTAATTAATTACAATATAATTAATTAAAATTAATTACAATATTTTAATTAATTAATATATTATAATTGATTAATTACAATATAAGTAATTAAAATATAATTCGTTCATTAATTAAAATATTGTATAATTAATTAATTACAATTTAATTAATTATTTTAATTAATTTTAATTAATTAATATATTGTAATTGATTAATTATAATATAAGTAATTAAAATATAATAAATTTTTATTTCTCAATATTTTTTACAAATCAACTATTGTTAATGGTAATAATAATCATTTCTTCCTCTTAACTAACTATTATAATAATAATAATAATATTCATTATCATTTCTTATTATATTCATTCTCATTCTAAATAGTGTAATTGAATTCATTTATATTATTACTGAGTTGTTCCAAACAGTATAAATTGAATTCAATTCAATCTTATTAATATAATTGAATTTAATTCGTTAATAAATTCAATTCAAAGGTTTCAAACAGCCCATAAATGATAGTGAGATTCTTTAATCAAAAGGCATAACTAGGCCTGTTTATAATGTCAAAGTTATTACCATTCCCCCAACTTGGTCTGCTTTCCTTTTTGTATGGTCGTCAGCTTGAAATGGAAAGCATGAAGGGCACTTAAAAAGTGAATACAAATTTGCAGAACTTGCAAGGCATAGAAATCAACAAAGTCTCATAGACATTGAGGTCGGTTGTGGTCTGAAATAGTCTTTTCTCTACTGGGCATATGCCAACTCTAACCTGACTCACTTGAGCTGTCAACAGATATACTTGGCCGAGCATGTGTCATTGTGTCGAGTTTTAGAAGATGATGCTCTAGCGTGGATGCTGTCACCTCCGTTTGAAACAGACACGTCCTAATACTTGGGATGGTCCAGGAAGTAGTAGTACGGAAGCCAACTTATGCAGGAGATCTATGTAACAAGTTGCTAGTTAGCAATGTCTGTGTGTCTTCTGCTAGATCTGCTAGTGGGTAGATTTGTTTGAAGATTGAAATCAAATCACTGCTATGGAGCTCCCTTCCTTGTTTCCTTGTTAGATGAGATACGTCAATTCAGAAGTCGACAAACAAATCTCATTGAAGACCTTTAAGAGAGAATCATAACGAGACGGCTTACAGGACAATGGACCTCCCGTCGTATCTTAAACTTAGAAAGAATTGCTTAAAAAAATAAAAATGATGTACTCGTACTCATTTGAAAGTGAGTCTATTCCACAGCTTCAATTCATCTTTACAGTGTTCTATGGTTCAAACATAGAGTGTTCGACTTCAATCTATGGTACACTTAAAAGTCGTCACGAGAATCTTTTGATCTATATTTACAGAGGAAAAGGTCAAGGGCATGATGATCAGTGTCAGTTGCAAGTCCTTCAAAAGAAAACAGCGTAAAGAAAATATTTAGCCACCAAAGGAATTGTCTTTCTCATGTGTTCACCAATCGGGAGAGAGGAGAATACATCAAGTCAAACGCAATCGAACTTGGGAAAGAAAAATGCAGCACTGCATAAATCCAACTTAGCGGCCACATGCACAACAAAATCCAACTGTATAAAGATAAGCAAAGGACAGAAGAAACATGCGAGTTCCATAGCGTTCAATAAATTCCGAGTCCTACCCAACAGTACTGGCTCCCTGCCCCAAAACAGACGAAAATCTGGTTAAAAAATTGCAATTTTACATAGTTTGAAGTATCAATAGATCAATGCAATGGTTCCAGTGCCAGTGTTCAAGAATTCTTTACTCCAT
>JAOTAX010000003.1:9743577-9776067 GCA_025629825.1 Erythroxylum guanchezii | reverse complement strand
CCGCGACGGCGGCTATATCAGGATTGGCTGCTGCCGCTTGACTGATCTGAGTGTTTCTGGACGTGGTGCCCTGACGCCGAGCCCCACGATGGGCGCCAACTGGTTCTGTCTGAATTTGCTGGGACTGAACGCCGTTACTCGGATTCATAGGATTGGTTGACTTTGGCTGGAGAATTCCTGCAAAACAATAAAAGCGCACTGGGGGTTGACTGCCGGTAGGTCCCTCCGACGCTCAAGTGCGTCTTTTGTGAGAGTTTTGGCGGCTAGTGAATAAAGAATAATAGGATTCTAACGTCGTACCTGTGTCACAATGGAATAGTACCTTATATAACTAATACTTATTAAGTTTAGGCCACCATTAGGTCACCATTAATGAATGGGCCGACTGGCCCACATGCTATTTCAGTTCTAGGCCTGGGCCTAACGAGACCGACCCAACCAAGTTCCATAATCCTGTGATTCATGTAAATCATACTTGAGCTAGGCAATGGTTAACTTGACGGGATTGTTGGAAAAAGGATCCCTGGAAGCAATTAATTAATTTACAGTAATCACGGGCCTTTACTGTGTTGAAGTAATGTACAAAAGGATTCTGCGGTTGCTTTCACTTCTAACCTTTTTGTTGTTTAATACAATGGAGAGATGTTATTCTTTGATGGGATGTAATTATATTCAATATCTTTTGCCATCGACTCCATTATTATTGGCATATCCACCAATACCAGCCATGTTCTTGGTAAAAACTATAAACAAAGACTGGAAAGGGGAGGCATATTCTTTGAGGCATAAGCAAGTACTTGGAAGATTCCTGGGAGTTAAGTGGAGCAATGGATCGCTTAACAAGTAAAAATATTTTGTTTTTGTTGAATGAAAATGAATGTTGGCATCATGCATGACACGAATTCCCAATTTCATACTGTAGTTGACATAAGCGTCTGAGTCATTCCTCTCTTCTCTCTCGGTCAGCAAATATGCAATGCCAATGATCAACCTTTTTCAGTTCCTCAAATGCTCCAACTAAGAATATACGATGTAATGCTAAAAAGTTCTACCTAACATTAAATTTTGGGGGAAAAAAGAAAGAGGTACTAGTGACGTAGGTATGTTCATCAATCAATGTATTGACGAGTTGCTACCACGAGAAGCAAACATTGCATCATTCTTTTTAGGGTGTCTCTACCTCCAAGCGATTGACCCAAAAGATCACTCTCACCCAATGAATACTATATCGTTATTAGTACTGGATTTGATTTTAGTAGGGCACGGTATCGGGATCAATACCAATCAGTAACCGGGACCATTTTGCATAAATTTTAAAAATTATAGAATAAGCTCTAAATTTTTAAAAATTGTAAATAATTCTTCATTAATTTAAGATAAATATCTTCTCTTTAATTTTTTAAATTTTATTTTATAAAAAATATTGCTATAACTTAATACAAATTATAAAAATAATTTCAAACAAAACAAAAGTTAAACTAGGGTTAGGACTCGAATTCGGACTCGGGTTAGCCTGATTTAAAGTAAATAGGTCAAGTCTGAATTGACCGAACGAAATTTGAACTCTATTTTTTTAAAATTTCTAGCAAGTAATAATAAAATAATTTTGTGTTTACATTTTAATTTTAAAAAATATAATTTGGGCTAAGCTCTCTGGAGCCCGGCTGACCGGACTAGGTTCACCCTGATTCATCGCTGTACAAAATTAAGGTTAGCTGTACAACATGTGTCCACAATGTTACTGCATCTCCTGTACACTACACGTATTTCGTGTTGTTCCATAATTTTCTCTACTCTTGCATTATCCGGATATTTTCGAGTGTCCCAATAAAAATCTTCGTTGAGAATTCCAAATTACTGTTTTTCGTTTGAATAAAGAAGCAGTCGCGAGCCAATGCGGAGAGGAGAGGCGGTAGCACAGAGAAGGAACTGGGAGCCATCAACAAAGAAGCAACGGCGAGCAGGAAGCACTCAGAATCAGCATGTCCCGTCAAAGAAGCAGATGGAGTAATGGACGAAGAAGGGCGCAGCGATGAAGGTACGACAGCAAAAGAGACGAAGGTAACACTCAAAGATAAAATGAGGTTTGTTCTGTGTTTGAGTGAGGACGACAGATAGGTGTTTAATTGAATTGAATAGTTAATTAATAAATAGCTGATTTTTTATAATAATATTTATTAATTTAGATATTTCAATCATTAAGAGTTACTTTAGGGATAAGAAGATAAGCCTAATTAATAAGATAATAGTAGGTTGAATTTAAGTTTAATTTATTAATTTTAAGTTGAATAGCATGTATATTATTTATAATTATTCGTTTTCCTGGATTTCTTTCAACCTAGTACTGTCACTTTTTTTCAGGCCTTGTTGTAGTTGAGGCCAGAGCTTTACCTGTGATTTTTCCTGTCAATTGCTTATCTTTCTACGTTTTGTCACCATGTAAACACTCTTTTACTAATCACAATTTTCGCTCATACAAAATGATACAAGAGATGATAAAGATAGATGATTAGTCATAAAGCCTACTATTAAATTTTATACTAATTCTTGTTTCTCCAATCTAGTATGCTTTAAGTTATCCTTATTAGTGTTGATCAACAAAGAATATAGATGTCTTTTTATTTTTTATATAAAAAACATAGTTTAATATGTCAAACACTTGACCCAAAATACTAGGTGACAAAGATGTAACACCATAAAACTTATTTATATAGGAGCTTATAGGCTATAAAACATAATCATATTCTAGGACTTGTCTTATGTTTTGGAAGCTTATGTTGGTCTAACAGTGTATTTACGATAAAACCGCCGCTTGCTGATGCTCTTCTTTAACTTGTTGAAGGCCAGTAAGTGATAACGTGCGGGGAAAACGCCAAGTAGGTGACTTGGAGTTGGAGGTTATCAATAACCAATATCTGCACTAATCGTATGATGCCGACTTACCGTTCGTGCTGCTTTCTTTCCTTTTTTTTCATGGAGATAAAGGGAATATAGAACTATTTTATAGGGCAGAGGCAGTACTTGTAAGTGCATAAACAGCTAAAGATCTAAGATTTATGGCGTAATTTGAGTAATTTTTTGTTGATTTGATCAAAAAGTTCAAATCTTGATAATGGTAAATATGGATATGGAGTGGTATATCAAAAGTCGATCTTTATATAGTCAATACGTTCCTCCGACAAAATATAGATTCTGACACGTGGTTACATCCAAAACATTGGAAATTTTCCCGACAACCCAGAAAATAAATTTGAAGACACGAGAAATATCTATCCAGAACAGGGAAGTAATTATTGGTTCCCACCCGGAGTAAATTATCTTAGGACAAGAGAGTAGCTCTGTCTGATGGACTTTTGTCTGAATGACTTTTTAAAAGAGTCAAAGGGAGTAGTTTTGAAGAGTATATGAACGAGTATTATCATTTCAGTGCTCAGAAAGTAGAACCATGAAGATTCAACATTTGAGCTCTCTGTTGTTCTTGTTGTCATCCTTTTGGATTTACAGGTACATCCCTCTCTGCTGTCCTTGATCTCATTTGCTTTCTTATTTTGGGACGAGAGAGAGGATTCTTCTGTGTTAGATTTATGATTTCTGGTTAGAGATGTTTGTTCACTTCACATCTCCATCTGGGTTTATATGGAATGTCATAACGGTGTTTCATATTTGATTGTCCTCATAAAGAAGCCATTTTGTAGAGGAGATGCGATTTACATACATATGTCTGATTGATTCCGTGCATGTTGTCGGCAAACACTTCTGTTCCCACAAGTTCAACTTTGTTTAACTGTTCCATGAATCAAATGGTTTCAGGGTGACATCTGAACTGGAGCGTGCTAGCTTCCCACCAAGAGGATGGAATTCTTATGATTCCTATTCTTGGGTCATTTCTGAAGAAGAGTTCCTCCAAAACGCGGAAATTGTTTCCAAGCGTCTACGTAGTTTCGGATATGAGGTATAAGCATCAGCATTAAAGTTTAAGTACCGTTGAGGTTTGTTGAAAACAAACGTTCATTGGTTTCTGCTATTTCTCTATGTGCAATTGTATACAGTATGTTGTGGTAGATTTCCTTTGGTATAGGAGAAAGGTGCCTGGTGCGTACACAGATTCTCTTGGATTTGACGTCATTGATGAATGGGGGAGAATGATCCCTGATCCAGGTAGATGGCCATCTTCACGTGGAGGAAAGGGATTCACGGAAGTGGCCAGGAAGGTGCACGATATGGGTTTGAAATTTGGAATCCATGTTATGAGAGGAATAAGCACACAAGCTTACAATGCAAACACCCGTATCTTGGATACTACAACGGTATTTCTCCCTTACCTTATACATGATTAGTTTTCTACTTGTTTCTCCTTTTCTTCTCCTTTCATTACTGTTATGCTAGAATTCCAAAAATGTCAGCTTACAGAAGTGATCCGTTATCACTGAAGAATTACTACTTTAAGAAGCTTTCTTCTTTTCACTTCTTGTTAGGGCGGCACTTACCACGAGTCCGGACGTGTATGGAGGGCAACAGATATAGGGATCAAGGAAAGGGCTTGTGCATGGATGCCACATGGCTTCATGAGTGTAAACACCAAACTAGGAGCAGGAAGAGCCTTCTTGAGGTCGCTCTATCAACAGTATGCGGAGTGGGGTGTTGATTTTGGTAATTGACACTTAAGTTAGGCCTATTTAACTGTATAAATGCTAAAGAATGGAAATTTTCACATTTTTTAGGGAATGCTTTCGAGAGTTCTGCCGTATAATATTTTCCATCGACTCTTTTCAGTAGCAGCAAAATTTTCATGAATAGAACAATACTGCACTACTATCCACATAATTCAAGGAATGCATATTGTTCTATTGAAAGGATTTTGCAGGAATTTTAAACCTTGCAGATAAACTGAGCCCATGATCCTATGGGTATTCAATCTTGAATCCTTAAACTTTGGCTTGATTTCTGAACTGATCACAATTACCTTGAGCTAATTCCCCATGTAGATTCACTTGCTAACTGGAGCTTGTCATCAAAGATGATTATAGCAGCCAACTATCGGATTGAAGTAGAAGTTTTAGACTCACAAACTTACTGAACTAGAGAGTTATTTAGTAGGAACTGAAGCTTTATTTATTTCTCAATAACTTTTTATTTTATGTGTACTTTTAGTTTTATCTAGGAGCTTGTTTGCCGATGGTTCAGGCATCCTTAGGATGGAAAACTTGAGATAGTGCACGTTTTAGTTTTAGACATGAAATTCAAACTTGTTTCTCTCTGATTGTAAGTTAAGTAAATATTTAGATGATTATTTCACTTTCTTAATGACTTCATTTGGATTTCCTGACTTTTCATTTCTTTTGTTTTTTTCTCAACATTTTATCAGTTAAGCATGATTGTGTATTTGGTGATGACTTGGACTTAGATGAGATAACAACTGTGTCAGAGGTATGTGTCCTATTCCGAGAGATTAACAATGTTGCAATCTGATTCTCCTCACAACAGCTGATAAAAGACTGACTCTTGCCAGGTTCTGCAAAAGCTTGATCGTCCTATTCTGTATTCTCTGTCTCCTGGAACCAGTGTGACACCAAGTATGGCCAAGGATGTTTGCGGACTGGTCAACATGTACAGGATAACGGGGGATGACTGGGATACCTGGCGAGATGTTGCAGGTCACTTTGATGTTTCTAGGTGAGGTAATATGTTTTCAATGCAGAGTAAAGGCATAAACATAGGAATTTGATCTTTCTCGTTATCTCTTTGGCTTCATTCTTATTCTTCTTCTTTCACTTCTTCAGCCTTCTTGATGAATTATGTGTTCTTCTGCTTTAGGGATTTCTCGACTGCCAATATGATTGGTGCCAAGGGCTTAAAGGGAAAGTCGTGGCCTGATTTAGACATGCTTCCTTTAGGATGGCTTAGTGATGCAGGTGATATAAATTTCTGTTGCTGTCACTTTCTTTTCACGTGTATTCTTGATTAATTGTTGTAGGTGATGTGCTTTTCATTTTAAACGTCTAAAAAGAAATGAAGTATGTTTTGGCCGTCTGACCTTGGGCTTACGATCTAGTGCTGCATTCATAACTGCAAAGTATATATGTGTTATAGGTTCTAATGAAGGTCCACACAGATCTTCTAACCTTACTCCAGAGGAGAAACAAACTCAAGTATGTATAACTCTATGCTTGGATTTAGTTTTGCTAGCGCATAGCAACTATTTAATCAACGCTATGGATCTCCGTTTGCAGATGACTTTGTGGGCAATGGCGAGGTCTCCACTTATTTTTGGAGGAGATGCCAGAAAACTTGATGATGCCACCTATAATTTGATTACTAACCCCACGCTGCTGGAAATAAATTATTTTAGCTCAAAAAACAAGGAGGCAAGTTAAGCTTTGTTGATATATATGATGCCCTCTGGAATATAATTAGTAATGTATTATTGGCGAATTGCAGTTTCCTTATGTTACTGGCAGACTGATTTCAAGTCGCATTACCCCTCAAGCAAAAATATCTAGAAGACATCCAATTGATGCATATGTTTTGGGTCGTAGAAGCTGCAAAGATCCCAAAGTAAATGGTTGGTTGGTTGAGGCTCTTGACCAAGATGTTGAGCAGGTCTGCTGGCAAAAGAACTTGAAAGGCCCTGAACCTATATGCCTATACAAGAGAAATAATCTCTTTGCTCTGTAATCACACTGAACCTTTCCTTAATTAAACTATTCTAAGTGAGATGTCACTAATGCTTCCATATATATGATTCTTTGGATGGCAATTTAGTGATGAGCAGGTGATCTATAAGCAAGAAAAGCTCAATTTATTTGCGAGTGATGGGTTGGAATTCTGCTTGGATGCTTCTCCCAGAACTAAGAAAACTGCTAGAGGATTGAAGGGCAGTTCATTCTCACCTTGCCGTTGGGATGCCAACCAAGTAATTAAAAAAACTTGCTTTTAAACTATTGCTGGAGAAGGAAACGCCGAAAATGTTATTCCCATGCAAATCATTTAGAAACAATAGAAAACATTAAACGCAAGGCAAAGAAATACGGTTAGTTATTTGTGACTGATAGTGCCCATGGGAATGCATTGCTTCATAGAATCCCGATCCGTCTATTACTATTTCAATATTGTGTACCGTGACCTTTTATTTGGTGAATCTGATATGTTTTCCTCGTACAAGTTGGATTTGAGTGAAAGATACTTAAACAATGAATTCATACCCTTGTCAGATGTGGAAGTTGACCAATGATGGAGCCCTCATCAGCAACTATTCTGGTCTCTGTGCTGTTGTAAATTCAGTTAAAGGTAATGTGTTTAAAGCCAAAATCTGCACACATTTGAGCCCATGATTCATATCATCTCAAAGTGTTAAAAATTGCAGCTAATGATGGCGTTGGCAGCATCCGTTCATGGATTGCTACAGGAAGAAGAGGTTTGATTTCTTCAAAACTTGATGAAGTTGGCTTCAAGCATAGATTATTTCGCTTCCCTTTACTGTCATTTAAATTAGCGAGATAAACCATTCTTAGAAGAATTGAGTGATGACTTGTGAATTTGTTTTTTCATCCTTTTAGAGGGAATCCAGGAAAATGCATGCTCATAATTTGAAAGATACCCTCCCCCTCTCTCCGTCTCTTGCTCACTCAAACATACCGATCAAGGTCAAACAACAGTAACTTGTATTCTTGTTCTCAGTGTAACTATTAACAATGAATTTATTAATTTACTCAGGAGAGGTATATTTGGCCTTTTTCAACCTGAACCAAGATATGACATTGATATCTGCAAGAGTGTCGGATGTGGTCAAGGATCTTGGAGGGGGAAACTTGAATGGAGCTTCATGCAAAGGGAAAGAAATCTGGAGTGGGAGAGATGTAGGAACAGAAGGTGATTCAATATCAATGGAGGTAAAGAGCCATGGATGTGCACTCTTTGTTCTTGACTGTGCTTAGTCTTACTCAGCCTGAGTTGTGACAATAAACAAAGATACGTTGTATATTCCTAGACGGTCTTTGTAATCATCATTAGAAACTTGATGTTTTGAATTTAAGAATCCAGCGCCGAATGCCTGGTGTCCAAAACGTATTTCAGTTCCTCTTACGTAGTTTCAATATGGGATAGATATGGTCGCTAATGCTTTCCTACCTAATTCTTGCATGGAATTAGTAAAGAGTACACTTGAATGGAAGGTTACGACGATCATAAATTTTTGTCACCTGCATCACTAAGCCATCTTAAAGGGAAGCATATCTAAGTCAGGCCACGGCTTCCCCAGTAAGCCATTAGCACCATCAATATTTAGCAGACAACACACGTCCCTGAAGCAGAAGAACAAATAATTTATGTAGGGTGAAGAAGAAAGTCACTATAGAAAACTTGAGTATAACTTATTTATGGTTATGAAATGTTTTGCCTTAATTATAAATCAAGGATAAACAAGTTTGATTTGAAAGTCAATTCCCAAAAAAGGTTTGATTTTAAAGTGGCCTTGCTTCAAAAAAACTGCAGTGGAATGGGACACTTTGGGTGGACACTTTTTCACAGAGGAGCACGGAGTAACAATGTATTCAGACAAGAAATTGATTTTGACCCAAAAAGAAGTGCAAAAATTTACGATTAACGAAGGATGCCTTGCTTCCTTGCATATTCATGAAAGTGACTAAAGAGAACAAGGAATCTACTCCCAGCTTAGGCAGTAACTGGACAATGCCGAACCAGTAAAGACAGAAGACACGAAAGCATTTATTGAACCAGACTTGTGGGAACTTATCATCCTTAGCTGTTTTGAAAGGACCATACAGATTCAGTAGCAATAGCCACAAAAATTGCAAAAAGGGCTACATTTTCAACTAGTAATCTACAAGACATTGACTTACAAATATCATCAGCCCCATATTGTATTTAACATAAACCACTTACGTTGGTCTACTTTTGGAGATAAAACTGCAGCTCATCACAGTACAGAGAATATAGCAAATGATGACATTTCAAGTCCTGTAATCATGTGACAATTATCTCCAGCCAGCAAGCCGTTCAGTACCTTTTAATGTGCACTGTGATCCTTAAGTTCATCCCTGTGTTAAAGCTGCTCTATTCAATTCTTCATCATTTTCATGTCAAATGTTCTAGATGTGATGACCCTCAGTCCTCCCGGAAATGCTGCTCAAAGAGTTACACGGTCAAGCTTTACACATGCAAGGAGTCAAGGGGTTTTCCCAGAGGTCATAGTTAGGGAAGGTCGCTTCTGGCAGTCCAGTGCGAGTCTGGTGGGTGACAATCACATCCTCAACAAAGGGAACCCAGCTCATGTATGGATCTCCCAGAGATTTAGACATCAGTCCCTTGTCTGGTTTGATGGATTTCTGACGGTGACCCATGTACCTTCGAGCACCAATAATTAATTTAGCAAAGTTGCCTCCATGAGTCATTACAAAAACATCAGACTTCAAGCAAACCAAGAAGTCGAGGGCTGCTAAACTCGTCACGTGCTTCCTGAAACTACTCAACTCCTCATTGCTCGCTAACTCTTCCTTTGTCACCTGGTAACAAATCTTGTGATGAGCATGGGAAGGATAAGAAACATAATATCTGAAACTATACAAAACTGGAAGGTCTCTGCTTGTCTGCTCAATTTATATTTACGTAAACATACAAAAAAGTGGAAGCAGAACTGGAAAAGCATTCAATTACCATTCCCTTGGAAACTGAGATTTTTTCTTTGATAACATCGAATTCAAAAAGATACATGTAACTAAGACTTGGTCTTGGTATTTTCTCCATAATAATTATCGTGAAGAAACATTCACAGTAGTTAGCCTTGGCTACCCAACGTTTACCGTTGGCACAATAACTGGTACACCAAAGTTGCTTCCTTCCCAGTCCTCTCATACTAGGAAAAGTTCATCCCAACACTCTTAACGCTCACAGAGCTCACATCAGATATGAACTGAACTGTCTCACAAAATTCTGACCCACTTTAATTATTTATAATGATCTTTTTAAACAAGCGTAGGCTTATCAACAAATGTCTCTTCTATTACAAAGACCACTGGGTTGAGGCTTATCCAACCCAGGCAATTGTTTACCGAAAACATAGATCTCCACAAAGTTGTAAGATCATGCATGGGAACTGACGCCTGCCTCGTGTCGGAAGGTTAAGGAAGTTGATACACTATATACGGACGGTATGAATTGCCTAAATAAGAATTTTTGAACGAGTAAATATAGCTATTACTCACTACATTAAAAAATTTCATAAATAAAAAGATCCAAATTTATTCGAAAATCAAAATTACTATCTGCTTCAATAATGAATCATTGGTTTAACTGAATTAATCATTGACAAGTTGTCTCTATGCAATCAACTACTCAAAATCATGGTGGGATCCATATGATAAGGTTAAGTTTCAATGATCGAATTAGGGTTGTTTAGTTTTGGGAAATTATGCAAAATTGAGGTTCAAGAAAGATAAGAGAATAGATGAGAAAGAAAAGAGATATAGAGAGAAAGTAGCAGACTGTTAGTGAATTGTCCAAAAAGTAGTTACACCCTCACACCAACAGCTATTATAACTATTAAGCCTCTATGTGTTTCATTCTACGACTTATTTTCCTTAAGTACACGACAACGTACTATATACTAGAATGTCGCAAGAGACATGATTATAAATTTACTCAAAATGTTTAAAGATGAAATTCATTAAGGTTTGGAAAGCAGTAGAAGCATTGCTTAAGCCAAAAGGTACATTCAAAAACTCATAATGCCCTTCATCAGTCTTGAAGGCATTCTTGTGACGATTCTCATCAAACATGCAGATTTGATGATAACCAGCCCTTAAATCCAACTTGGAAAAGAATCTTACACCGCCCAATTTATCCATTAGCTCTTCTGTCAAAGGAATTGGAAAATTGTCTTTCACAATACCTGTATTCAAGGCCTTATAATCCACCCACGATCTCTATGACTTGTCTTTCTTTTTCACCAAAACAAGTGGTAAGAGAGCTGACACTATCTTGGATGATTCCTGCTTCAACATATCATTGATCAACTCTTTTATTGTTCTCTTTTGGTCCCCGAAATACCTATAGGGCCTTACGTTAAATGCTTCAGTACCTTCCTTTAAACCAATCCTAAGATCATGCTGTCCTCTTGGTGGTAAATCCACTAGTTCAACAAAAACATCTTCATATTTTGCTAACAGATCATTAATAAGGTCCTGATTACTCATACTTTATCTTTGCTTACTTCCAACTCCTAACATTGATAACCACATTGAAGTGACTGTATCCATTGGATATCATCCAAGTGCTTTAATAACAAAAGTTGTAGACAATATTCACGTCGTTCAAGCCCTTCACTGTTTGCTTTCCAACGGCAACTTTAACTCCACTCTCTAGGTCACCATGCAACTCAACTATTTCTCCTTTCCACGCAAAGATCATAGTACCATTCTTATGGTTAAAAACTACATCATCTAATCCAGTTAAACTTTGAACTCCCAACACCACATCACTTCTCCCAATCTTTATCACTAAAGCATCATAATTTAATGAATGATTATTAATCACCCCACTCACATTCTTATATTTCTTATATTCAATGATTAATCACCCAACTCACATTCTTATATTTGTTATTGCGCTATAGCTTCATTCCTGCTCCAACAATAATCATAATCGACTCAATTTCCTCTAATAACCCCTCCTCCTTAACCAGGCTTTGATTAATGAAATTATGGGTTCTACTCCCATCAATCAAAACATGGATCAATTTGTCCAAATTGAGCAGCTGTGGTACCTAACATGGCTTCATTGGAATAGTCAGTGGTTGCTCCCCCATTTCTTCATCTCTTTCAATCCTCTCATCCACTTCATCACTCTCATGCACCACATACATATAAAGTTGCTTCTTATATTTGTGTACTGGTGTAAACTTCTTCCTCACACCAAAAGTACAAACCTTTAGCTCTTCATTCATCAGTTTTTCTACTGCTTGCTATTCTAGACACCTTCGTCTCACTGTCCATCGATGGAGGCTTAGGTAAAAGTTCCTGCTACAATCTTGGAGTTGGTGAGTCCCTACGCTCCTAGTTGCTGGCTCTTCCAATTGGTTTTATAAGCTACAAAGTGATGCTGGAACACCAATTCTTGCTTCTTGGCTGCTTCATATGCTTGTTGAACGTTTCTTGGTTTAAATAACTTGACTGGACACTCCATTGCAGGCTTCAATCCCTTCTAAACAAGCTCACCAAGTAGGGCCCTGGCATCACCAATTTGTGTCACAAAAAATCAAACTTCCCACAGTAATCCTTCTTGCTTGTGGTTTGCTTTAACTCCTTCAATTCTCCTACTGGATCATCAAACAAAGATCCCCCAAAACACTACTCTAAAGCTATTAAGCACTGTTCCCAATTGGGTAGTTCCACCATCAATCTATTCTTCAGATACAATTGATGCCAAGATAATTCCTCTCCAGTGAGATGCATTTTCACAATGCCTACCTTCACTTCACCTGGAGTTCTATCCAACATGAAGAATTGCTCACATTTGAATATCCAATTACAAAGACCTTCACCGTCGATAGCAGGATGTTTGACCTTAATGACTGGGCATGGTGGATACATTATGTCCCTAAAATTCATTTGGATTCACCTTAAATACATTTCTATCATCCTCCATCATTTGTCGAGTTTGAGTGCCATTCTAATGTAGTTGCAAAATCATCTCCTTTAATCCCTCGATTATTTTCTCATACTTAGCCTCCAGTTCCTACATCTGATTCTTCAAGATTTCCTCAAAGTGTCTCACATCATAAGATCTAGTTCCGTGGAACATCTCCTTCAAATTCACTAAATTCTTGTCAAGAATTGATAGCTCTGAAACTAAATTGATACAGTTAAATTTCAATGATCAATATAGGGTTCTTTAGTTTTGGGAGATTAGGAGAAATTGAGCTTCAAGGAAGATCAAAGAAGAGAGAGATAGAGTGAGAAAGCAACAAACTGTAAGTTAATTGTCCAAAAAGTATTTACACCCTAATACAACTGACTATTATAACCATTAGGTCCTCTCTTCTTGCTATTTACATGTGTTTCATTTTACAACTCATTTTCCTTATTTGCTCAACAACATATCTCTCATCTTAGCTTCTCTCTTGGTCCAACGTCGTCGCAATAATACTTCAGCCCCTTCGATGTAATCTCATCAAAACTCATCTTTGGGTTGTATCACCATAAAGGTGGAACTGACGTCAATCCTAATTTTGTCTTATTTAATGTCCGTATGAGACTAATACATTGCAGTTTTTATCTATGCATGCGAGGAAAGAGAAAAATGAAACCGGTATGAGTAAATGAAGGGAAATAAATGATTTGAACAACAAAATAAAATGTAAAAGTTGATACCAAATTTGGGAACATGTTCCTCAATGGAGCCATCCGATTTTGTCCACCATAAACTTGGCCTGAAGCTACATATATCTGAGTCTGTTTAGGATAGCCCATGGCTCGAAGAATCACAGCAACCTCCCCGGGTTCAAGAGGGCATCGACCTTCTTTTCGTTTTTCCAGAGCCAATTGATGGAGATGGGAGCCATTCTGCACATAAGATCAATTGCAAGTATATCAAGCATTTGATTTTCCTTGTTGCTTACAAAAGCATAAAGTTAACACATATTTGACCTTATAACGTCGCGGCCATTCCTTTTTCCTGTATTCTGACATCTTAGCTTTCTCCTCTCTTGTTCCCACAAAATCACAAAAGGATAGGCCTACCATCCCCTTCTCAAATCTAAGATGGAGAGCCCTGAATAACAAATGAGCATTAGCATCTTTTGAGTTAGAGCTAAAGAATAGTGCTTTTGGTCAAGTAATTACACATACATATAAGGATTTGGACTGCCAGTGCGGTTTCGCATCCTTGATACCAATAAATCAGCCATCTTTTCTATCTCAGGAAGAAATTTAAGAGCATGATAATTCACCCTGCATCTTAGCCTGTTGATTTCTGGAGGAACATTATCATACCTAGACCAAGGCACAAATGTGAATAAATGATAAATTGAAACATCTCAGTTGTTCGCGCCAATTTTCTTCATCGAAAGAAAAGACTGACAATGTCAACACACAAACAACTTACCCAAGTCGATCAACAAAAGGTTTAAGAGCCATTATCTTCTTCTCTTTGATTCGAGGCAGTACGTTGTCAATATAGAATTGAGCAGGTGCATACTTTGGAATGTTTTTCACTGTCCGTCTAAAACATAAATACAAACTTAGTCATGAACAAAGACCCATTCCACCAAATGACAATTAAGAAATATGCCCAAAGTGGTTGGTTGTATTACATAGCGTTAGTGAAAGATATCATCTGCTCCCCCTAAAAGAAGAAGAAAAGAAATGAAGAAACGCAAACTCTAAAGCCAAACCTTATGCTAGAAAACAACTCTGATTTGTCTGTAAACCACTCTGGTATGTCACGAACAATACGAACATCATCCTTCAAATAGTCAATGAAATGATCAACATCAAAAATGTCTTCAAATTTCCTGCAAGAACACATTGACATGAAACCAATTATTGCACTTTTAAAAACCAGTCAACTGAAAGACAACCAATTCGACATTAGTTGATAAGTACGCCATAAATTTCATTAAGCATATTTGATCAACACATAATATAATCTCACTATCAAATTCATTCCATTATGAAGATGTATTAACATGAATTTTTAATGTTGATGGCAGACCTTCACTGTGAAACAATTCTAAGATGCCAGCAGTAATACATTAATGTGCACAATAACAAAAAAATCAGATCATCTTACGTTTGGTCTTTCCAAATCTGGTCCTGTTTCAACACAGGCAATATAAGCGTGGCATTCATTATCTTTGCCACAGCAACAGCATTACAGATCTGTAAACAAACATTATATTGCAACATAGAATTTATTTACCATAAGTTTGAGGAATATAATCGAACATACTATTTTTTAAAAATTAATTGAACACACTATTTGATATAAGGGAACTCATACAGCAATTCTTTGTTGATTCAAACCACCCTCAGCATGGATAAAAATATAACCAGTTGTTTCATTCTCATGAGGAAGATCTGCAAGAATTGAGGAGGTATTATCAAACTAAAGTTAACCAAAAAGAAAAACAAACATGGAAGCTAGAACCCGAACACAGAAGTGTAGTAGGACAGAAAGTCTTCTGGTCAAATAAGAGACTTTTCTTTAATGTAGGAGCAGCCAATTAGGTCAGCGATGGTTTATGACAAGACTCGTTTTAAATGGTCAATTTCTTTTTCATGCCCTTAGAAATGCAGGGAAGTTAAACATAGGAAGAGTCAACAGTCAGCTGCAAAAGCATTAGTAGTTGCTAATAGTTTCCAACAGCTTTCCATTCGCTAAAACATACTCTACCTCAAATTTACAGGAAGTAGAAAATCACCTGAAATTCCAGTATCACGGCGCTCAGAACAAGGCTTCCAAGAGGTTGTTGCAGAGTATGGATTCTCCCAAAGTGAAGGAGGTTCATCAACCTAAAAATTTCTCCAAAAGAAAAGTCACGTTTCATACCAACCTAACAAAGATGCTGTGGAATATATATATATATATATATAGATAGATAGATAGATAGATAGATATATATAACTAGTTTCTCAAGAACTTACATGTGGGCAACGAAGCACAATTCCATCTTTTCTACATAAGTATGGAGTATTCTGGAAAAAAGAAAAGAGAAAATTTTAACAAAGAAAACCATGATTCAAATACAATAAGCCACCCATTAACATTACAACCTTAGCAAATACTGAATTGTCGCATAAAAGTTGCCAGTTTTACAAAAAAGAGAATCTTTCTGAAAATTGCGAATGAATATTAACTCTTGTATCTAAATCAAACTCACCAACCGATTGTAAATGGAGTAAACGGAGGTCAATCCAGCGAAAACGAGAATAGCGAGCACAATAAGTGAAGGGGTTCTGAGATTGTGAAGAGAAAACCTCGGTTCGTCGCCGAAGTAGGAGCAGATGAGACTGGACCAGAAGGGTCGGTCGCGATCTCTGGAGAAATGGTGTCGGCGGTCATCGTCGTCGTGGACTGAATCTTGAATGAGTGGCGACACGTCTCCGTCGCGCTTCATCGGAGAGGAGGAAGCCCGGCCGCCGAGTGAGCTCGAGTGCCGGAGCTCCGCCATTGCCCGTTTAGGACTGAACGCCAGTTCCGAAAACGACGTGTCGTTTTATCTATTTTGTCCTTTCTTATGTTCTTCCGTTTTCGTATCAAATATCATTTAACAGTTCACAGCCGACAATTCCGATATTATTCCTATCTCGCGAGGGCAATGTCGTCATTATATCAACCTAAGCAATTTCGATAGTACTTAAATATATTAATGGCACTATGGTTAAGAATGTTTTGCTTTTATGGGGGGCAAGATATCGACCATGAAAGGTTAGAGCTTCTTAGCTTGAGCATTGGCCTAAGAATATGAATGCGATAGCGAGGCGAGTTACCTATTTCTTGAGGACTGACTCGGTGAGTGCTCCATGGCAGAGTCAACAATGGCGGGGGATCCGAGTTAGGGTTCTTAACGGCAACTTAGAACAGGCGTTGACGTTTATGCAGAGGAAGATGCAATCGAGCGGGATTGAGCGAATGATAAAGCGAGAGCGGACTCACCACATCAAGAACTCGGAGAAGCGGGTCTTGGCAAAGAAGCTTCTAAAGCATAAGATTCAGTCTCAGGAGCTCGCTCATAAGCTTAAGACCATCCTTATCAAGAAAGTCAGGTACTTTCGAGAAAAATCCTCCTTTTTTTTACCTCGAAAGTTTGCATCTTTTTTAGAGTTTTAGGATTTAACTGTTGTGACATGGACCAATAGGTGTTATATACCCTTGTAAAGTGGGAAAGCAAGGTTTATAGAGAAATGAAACTGGGGATGGACCCTGCAAGATTCAATTGTAGAATTTGAATCATGATATTATTTGTGTGAGGTTGGATGTAACTTTCACAGAGCTCCATGGAGTTCTCTTGATACTTTTAACATATGATGTGGGCATGTGATTATATCATGTATTTGTTTTGCTGCGTGGAGGTGGTATTCAATTGGTGGTAGCTTCTCTTAGTGGGCTAGCTTATGAATTATCGAGTTGATGGGATCCAGAGTACTGTTATTTCATTTTACGACGGATAAACTCCAGTATTAACTCTAATGTTACTGCATTTATTGTCCTTTTGTTGAGCAAAATGTGGTAGTATCAGACGTCTTAATTGATTGATGTTGCAGGGGTTTGTGATGGCAGCATTGCAGTTCATTTGTCGGCACAAATTTGTTTCCTGAAGTTGCTAAATTTGAAGATGTTCTCTACATTCTCTGGAATTGGTTTCACACATTAGCTGAGGCTGCCTATAGAATCAAACAGATAGATTTTAGTTAGCTTTGCTTAACTCTTAATTTTGTTTTCATAAAATCTTGCAACTTTAGAGCATTATTTGTCTCATCCTTCAGACTTGGAATTGCTAGTTTGATGATGGCTTTTTGAACAGAGCCAGGAGATTGATCAGTCATGAACTTCATATTTTTCTACTTTTGGAATAATGTTGTTGTTTTGACCTGGGGTTCTTGCGATTATAACAAACTCAAAAAGAACACAGATGAAGACAAGAATGGCTCTCTCGACATCTTCTGATTATAATCGGAAAGCTTTCATGAGAAGATAATTCTTCATATAGTGCCCAATTCCATGAAACAATATCTTACTATACTAGTCACCATGTTGTGCTTGTAATGAACATTAACTTATGAGAACTTGGAATAATTAGCTTAAATTCATCTAAGCATTTTAAATGCATTAAAGCAGAGGAAGATCCTCGAAAGCGATCCTGAAGCCAACGCAAACAATGCTTAAGTTGCCTTTTTTTGAGACCTTAAGCCCTGGTTTGGATTGAAGGAAAGCAGGAGAAAAGAAAGGAAGATAATTGAAATTCTCTTGGTTTTCAACGTTTGGACAAAAATAAGTAAAGGGATAGTGGGAGAATAGAGAGGAAATTTAGGGAAGTTTGAGCCAAATATGTTTCCTATCAAATTAGTGGGAAAGGGGGAGAAATCTAAGACAAGAGAATCCTAATATATGTAAATTACTATAGTATCCTTATTTAACTCAACAAAAAGGACACACTCTCAGCCACAATTTTTTCTACGCAAAACACAACCCTCCCACCTTTCTTCCTATTTTCTTCTGCACAACTCATGCCAAAGAGGTAAGGTTGATTAATCCCTTGATTTGATTACGAAAATTACTGCTATGACTAATAAATATGATGTTTTGTTGTTATTAATTAATTAATTGATCAATCTCATATGGGGTTTTCAGTTCTTAGTAAGTAATTAAATTATTTTTTCCTTTTTTTTATTTGCAATGAATTTTGTAGTTTTATAATATTTTGATAATCAGATTTTGCAGTTGTTTTATAATTTATATACACCATTAACATGTTGCTATATGGGTTTTTCGTATTGTTTAGACATTATATACATATAATGATATTTTCTACATTGTTTTACTTGTTAAAATGTTGAGTAGAAAATGAATAATGTAGATCAGAGATTCACTGAAGAAGATGATTCAGAAGATGAGTAAGATAGGACAAGGCGAGTTGTTGTCGTTCAATTAATATGTCATATAGTTCATATTCTTAGCCTTTGTCATAGTTCTATGTATGGATCCTTCAAGCAAAAAAACTTGATAGCTCAATATAAAGAACAAGTTTGAGGAGAAATTATGCATTATTTGCAAACTCACAGTAAAGATTGTCATGATCTTATTCGTATGACACCGGATACTTTCTTACTTCTTTGTATAAAGCTTCACAACACTGGTCTTCTAAACGATAGTGTTTCGATGTTCGCTAGAAGAAAAGGTCATCACATTTCTTATGATTGTATCCCATAATTTAAAACTTCGTGCAGTAGTTGTCTTCTTTCGTCGCTCAATTGAGACGATATGTAGACAATTTCACTCTGTTTTACTTGCTATCTTGTTACTTGAAGTCAAATATCTCAAACAACCTGATGGTTCTCAAGTTTCGTCAGAAATTGCAAACACTTCTCGATTCTTCCCGTACTTTAAGGTGAATATTGTCTTTGTTAAATGTTAATATTAGGTACTGTTATTATTAGGTACTTAAACTCAGTATTCATAATGAACTTGTTTTAAGATTGTGTCGGTGCACTTGATGAAACTCACATCAGAGTGAAGGTGTCAAATGCAAATGCACCAAGATTTCGTGATAGGAATGACTACCCAACACAAAATGTTCTTGTTGCATGTACATTTGACCTAAGGTTTACTTATATTCTGACTAGATGGGAAGATTTAGCATCCGATTCCAAAATTATTAAAAATGCATTAACTAGGGAGGATAATTTAAAAATTCCTTCAGGTAATGTTAGGTTTATTAATTCACTAATTTTTAGCTTAATAAATTATGAATTTTAGAAGCTGAAATTAATTGATTTATTTAATTTTAGGCAAATATTAGCTAGTCGATGCGGGATTTATGCTTAGGAGTGGACTAATTGCACCTTATAGAGGTGTCCGGTATCATTTGAAAGAGTATTCAGCTAGAGGTCCTGAAAATGCTAAAGAGTTGTTTAACCTATGTTATGCTTCATTACGTAATGCAGTTGAAAGGGCATTTGGAGTTTTAAAGAAAAGATTTCCTATCATTAGAAGTTCAAATGAAAAGACATATTCATTTGATGTTCAATGTGAAATTGTATTGGCATGCTCTATCCTACATAATTTTTTTATGAGTTTAGGTGCACTTGAAGAAGAAATTTCTAAAGTGGATACGGAGTTATCAAATAGAGGGGATACGGAATCACAAGTTGATAATAGAGAAAGAGATAATGAAGATGCTAGGTTAGGTGCATAAATAAGGGATAATTGAAAAACCGAAGGGGGTTAATTATTCCGCAAACTTATTTGGCACCAATAAAATATAAAAACAAGCAAAACCGAAATAATAAAAACACCAGAAATTTGGTAACGCAGTTCGGCACACCTTGTCTACGTCTACGAGGCCCTTATCCAGCTTAATAACTTTCACGAAAGTACAATAGATTTACCCAAGACTTTACTGAGCCGACACTACTCAACCCTTGACACTATCCTACAACCTAACTACCCGTGAAAGAGTTTCACATCCAATAGTACAACCGTCTCGTACTAACCTCAACAGAGGATTTTCTCAATTAACTCAATATTTGATAATAAAGATAAGAAATAAACAACTCAAGTGACCAATCAATTAAGAACAAAATAATAATACACTTGAGAAGAAAAAAAAAGACAACTTCTCGAAAGGTTAAGCTCCACTAAAATAGATCTGGAAGTCGTCGCAACACCAATAGGCTAACTCACATAAACATCAACACAAAGTCACAGCTAAAACTCTTCTCTTACTGATAAAACAACTTAACCGTGGCTTACACACCAGAACACATTAATCAGCTGTATTTTTATAACATACGCAGCAACCAGTATATATCTTCAAAGACGCATGAAAACTTTCTATTTCGAAAGCACACACACCACCGTTCTTGTTGCTGCACACCCTTACATACTCCTTTTCCCAATAAGCATTTAATGCACACTTAGTAGACAATTAATGCATATTCCAAGTTACCTTATCTCACATAACCTAATATCCACGCATGCGTAAAGCAATTCACTGCAGATTTTTTCTTCAACTTACGTGAACCTATAGACTTCTTACTCACCAAGGAGATATTCACGTATCTTAATAGATTTCAAGGAATCCACTTAAAAAAGAATGCAATCTTCAATACCCAATCTCCAATTAAGGCACATCTTCAAGTATTATGGAAATTCCCATGTCCAATTAAAATGCCAAAAATAAAAATAGGATATATGTAAAATAAATCCTAACAATAATATTACTGCACAAATGTGGAATGATTATGCTTCAAATCATTGACTAAACATACAACAAAATGTTGGCTTTTTGATGCACCTTTCTTTTGTTATTTGAAGCCTAATATTGTAATACTTTTTGTAATTTATTATACTGTGATTTGCAGATCTCTAATGAAAGAGACTTTAAGAATGTGTTTTGTTGCAGCTTTATATTGTACTGTGACTTATTTCATAATTGATTATTTTGTTTTGAGACTTTAAGAAATGGCAAGGAAAGGTGCAGAGAAGGTTAACAAAGAAAAAAGAGACATGCTTAGTTGGACAGAATTTATGGACGAAGTTTTGTTGAATGCACTTATCTATCAACAAAATAAAAGCAATTGAGTTGATAGAACCTTCACAACCCAAGCCTTAACTCAAGTCGTTACGGAAGTTTGAGAGAAGATTGGAATTGATGTCTTTGATAGGGACAAAGTCAAAAATCGAATAAAATCTCTAAAGACGAATTTCAATGAATGTTACGATCTTTTTAAGCACTCTAGCGACATTGCTTGGAGCCCTATAACTAAGAGATTTGACGTCAAACCGGAAGTATGGGAAGCAATGATATAGGTTATTCTATTCTCTTTTTTTGTGTTTTGTGTTGTTTTATTCAGGCCTTAAGGAACTAGTTTTTGTTGGTAGATATTTGAAGTACTTTCTGTTGATAGCTTGGAGTTCAATTGCTTAATGATTTGTTGATAATAGAAACTGAAATTGTGATGCTTTGTGTTTATAATGGTTTTGAGGGTTTGACATATTTAAGATTATAAGAAAGATTCATGTGAGTGGATAGAAAGCAGTAGGAAATACAAAAATTGGGATCCTTCATTTATTCACAATGATGGAAAGTTGATATGTTGCAGAAAGATCAAATAGAAATTGTTTTTTATGCATTCCAAGTCGGATAAAATTTGATCGTATCACTCTATGTTCAAATCTAGGCCCTAACAAATATCATGGATGCCTCAAATTTTCCCTCGTTTTAATTGTCACTTTAAATTTGATTCCGAAGACACATGTGGTTTTCAAATAACCTGATGTTGCCCTTTTGCTTCCTAATTATGGAAAGCTCAAAAACAAAATATATTTCACTAGTTTTTGGTTTAATTCCTACATTTGATTCGAAATGTTTTTTGAGCACTCTTTTAATGATATATGAACTGTATTTTCAGAGAATAATATCATTTATGTATTGTCTATGTTCCAATTCAGAAAAATATCGATTAAACCTCCATTAAGTCCTATTTATTTTACTTTTTGTAACATGAACCAAGTGGTGGCAATTAGGAACACTTTTTTGACAATTAGGAGTATTGATTATATGATTTTTATTATTTGAGTTTACAATCTATAAGATATTGTGATGAACTTATTTGTTTGAAGTTTGCGCTTGAGACAATCTTCTTTTATAGGCAAAGCCAAGTGCAAAGAAATGGAAATCTACAGAAATAACTCATTATGATAAGTAAATGTTTTTATATGCAAAAGATAGAGCAACAAGTGGAAATGCTCAAACAGTAAAGGAAAAAAATCGTAGCTGGGCTCCGGTGAATGTGAACACAATCGATGAGGTTTACTAATTATTAGCTTCAAATGACATATCTTTAGAAAACTTTGAACACACACATGATGGTGCAAGTCCAACTGAGTTTGAAGCTATTTCTCATTCTGATTCCGATCCAATTTATGTGATTTCTCCAAAGAAAAAGAAAAGAAAGAGTGCTGTTGCAACATAAATTACTGGAGTTAAAGAATCTATTAACAATGTTGCTGAGGTACTTAAGGAATCAAATACAATTTCTGAAAAAACACGCCAAAGAGTTTATAGAGAGCATGAAGTGTATGTTGAATTGTTAAAGCTTGACCTTGATATGTGCCTTCGCTACAAAGCTTATGATTTTCTAACTGCAAGTTTCATTATGGTAAGAAAATTTTTTGGTTGTCCCGAGCAGGAGCGTAATGATTATTTAATGCATATGATGAGTAGCGCACCTTTTTCGAAAATGGAATAAAGATAAAATTGTGGGTAGGTGATCTTTTGCATTGCAAATTTGTTTGAAATGCTAAAGCCTAATTTGATATGCTGGTCTTTTTGTTTAATTTGCTAGCTTTTATTTTGTTTAACTTGTGGTGATGTTTATTTGTAGATCTTTTGCTTATGGAGGAGTCATGGCTATGTTGAAATGGAATTTTTTGCTTATGGAGTAAATATTAGTGTAGATTTTTTGCTTGTGGAGTAAATACAAGTGCAGATTTTTTGCTTAGGGAAGTTATGGCTGTGTTGAAATGGATTTAACAAAACCTTTATCTTTTGAATTATCAAATTATGAATGTTTAAATTCTAAACCATGTAAATATACATATAGTTATCTGTAACTTGTTTTATTTTAATATGCATATTAAATCTTAATTTTCATTTTTATTATACAAAATAGAATATTTATTCTCTTGACATATGGATGAGATTGATCTTGGTAGTGGAATAAGCATATGACAGAAAATAGTGGAATAAGTATGTAGTGTATGATGAAATTCTTTTTTTTTTATGCCAAAGATATTGTTTTATATTATACAACAATTGGAAAGTTAAAAACTCTAGTTACAAATAGAAATTCAACTCCTTGAAGCTTCATTGTGGAGTTCTGTTATCAAATATGATAATACTTTGTCTGTATATGCTGAAGTTTTTATAATAAAAAATAAACAAGTTCTATAATCAAGAACATAAAGGTCTCAAAAAATTCTTTTGTCCAATATAAGTTTTAATTCTTTCATTTGATAAATTAAAAAAACAAACAAAAAAAAAGTCTTATTTTTCTTCTATTCTTTTTTTCTCAATATTTTCTTTCATTTTATTCGTGCAAGTAAGAATTCAAATAAGCGCTAAACGAAAAACTAAGGAGAGATTTTCAGAAAAGGGAATATCAATTTATTCCCGAAAATATTTGATTAAAAGCTGAACATTGGCAAAACACAACTTGGCCCAACTCATTCACGACATGTAATAAACTCTGTATTTTTCTTTTCCTTTTCGCCTCGTCTATTGTTGACACACGACCTTGAGACCTCCCGGAGGGTTTAAGCTTAAACGCTTCCTCTACACTCTCTCTTGCGTCAGCGTAGACGAAGATGGAGACAGTGAGGCTTCGTTTGGTGTTTGACCACATTCTACGCAGAACACCGGAGACAGAGGGACTTAAACGTTGTTGGCTGCTCCTTAAACCCCAGCTCAAGACCATCTCCGATCTCTCCTCGTATCTTGTCCAGATTTTTGACCTCGAACATGCATGCTCTTCCTGTCTTGTCCTTTCCGTAACTCTCCTTGTTACCTTTTTCCTTGTGATTTTCAGATTTGATGTCTGTTCTTCAATATTTACAAGTATAACAAATAAGTGTAGTGTAGTGTCCGCTTTTCTCTTTGAGGAGTCACAATTGTGTCTTTTAATGTTCAAAGTTCATGTCTTTGCAGATGGAAGGGTTTGTTTTGCCACCTTTTGAGTCCACTTCTATTTTGAAGGATAAAGATATTATCCGGTCAGTTCAGAGTTATAAGTTGTCTTACGCTTGTTTGAACCGTTTTTCATGTTCTATGGTAGTTTGTAATTAGCAATGTATCGAATCCATGTGTTCTTCTTCATTCTTTATATTAGTGTGTCAAAATTGTCCGATACTTCAGATAACATTTTGTGGGATGCGCCTTATGTTGTTGACTATGAAGCAGGGTGAAGAAGAAAAGCGGCACATGCTCTGAACTCGTGGAGATAGATGGTGTCCATTCACTGGAGGCGGTTGAAATAGTGGATAAGCAACCTGTACCCACAGGCACGAAACTTCTAGCTAATGAGGTGCTTGAGAAGGAAGGTGGAGGATATGAGAGTGAATCAGAAGAGGATGTGCCTGATCAGGAAGAGGGTCCATTTCCTGAGAAGAAATATGGGGAACAAGGAATTGTCTCTAAGAAAAGGAAGAGAAAAGCGTTAAAGGAACTTCAGAGCTCAAAGTATGTAACCAATTCGAAATGAAAGCTTCTTTGTTCATCAAATTATCCTTCATTTTCTTTTTATTAATGGGTGGCAAATTCTTACCTTGTTCAATATTATACGAAAACAGTGACTTGCTCAAATATTTCTTTTGAAATAACTAAAAAGTGGCCTTCTGAATCTCTTTATCTGAGAATGATGATTTTCTTTCGGAGTTTGCTGTTTAAGTGTTTATTTACCTCTTGTGCCCCCTCATTACAGTTTTTTCATGTCCACTCATAATGTAACATTTAGGTTCTGTTTTCAACTTTAATCGAGGGTTCCTTTTCTATTTGTTTTCTAGTTTGCCCTCTATAATAAAATTTCTTAGTTGTTCTTGTGGGTTCAATTTTGTCACAGTTTGTGGGTCTGCTACTTACTTCAAATATTTGTGTATTGAAAAGGAGGAAAAGGAATAAATCAGCTAGTGCTGATAAAGGTGCGTTTTCTTTGAGGAATGGTAAGAAGGACGATAGTCTGGAGCTAACTGAAACCTTGAATGATGCAAAAGTTGATCAAACGAGAGATACACATGGCAAAGCTTTGATGAAAACTAACAGGTAGTTCTTTAGCTTTGTTTAGTGTTCTCGTGATTTGTTTGGGTCCATGATTTTTGTTGATAAAAGAATGTAAATAGTCTGTACTATGTCCTCTATTTATTTTTCCAAAGGCTATAACCGATGTTTGAAAGGCAAAAGGTTGTGTCCATGTCTGTGTGTATGAGAGAGAGAGGGAGAGAGAAAAGGAAGAAATTAAGAACTGCTGTTTTCCTGAAACTAGGATAATAACGATTCTAGTATGACTATGCATTCTCTCTAACATGTTTGTGGTGATTATATCTTTAGGTCCCGTGTCTCAATTTATGTTTGTTTCATTGTGGCTTAAATTTCCCTTCTGAGTTCCTCTGTTCAGATCTTGTCAGCTTAAAAACATGGGCAATGGGAGTGTGGATGCGTCCAGTTCACCTTCTGAGGCTAAAAAGGTTTTTCTTAACGTCGTTTGCTTATACTATTTTATATAGCAACTTTTATATCTGTGAGAGGCACTTTTGTCATATCTCCTAGTTTTACGCATCTTAGATTGTTAATCTTGTTATGTCAGCCTTCCATTTACTCCAAAATTTTGTGTCGAAGCAGAGTTCATGCCCCTAGCTGCTAGTGGGGTAGTGGTGTGGTTTATTTATTTTTCACCAGAAAAGTTGTTTCTTCTTACTTTTTGCCTTTAATACAAGAGTCTTGGTTTTACATCTCTCCTGGATAGACCATGAATGTGTATTGAAGTTCATTAGATCGTCATGAAATGATGCAGAAAATAAAACTGCTCGCAGTATGGTGTAGGATTTAAATGAATAAGATAAATGAGCAGATTCTTTATCCTTACCAGCCACTATTTATTTTTAGACTATGTATTATTTTAGTGAATCTTGACCTTCCAAATGCTACCTGCCATGTTAGGTCTTTAATGTTAAAGGCTTTCTGGCATTCAAGTTTGATAGTGTATAAGCAATCTGCTTTATTCTTTCAGATATGCTCTTTTTTCAAAAGACTTTCTTCTTCTTGCGAACATACAAGTTCTGTCCAAGTCTGACATACTATTTTTTCCAGGTTCCCAGTAGAAGTGCTCGTCGTAAAAAGGCAAAGAGGCAATGGTTGAGAGCACAAGCTAAAGCTGAAAAGGAGAAGGTATCTGCTTTTTTCTGTACTTTTCAATTTCCATTTTCCCATTATTATTCACACTCAACTGTGAGGGTTAGCTCAAGTGATAAAGGGGAGAGTAGATTAGGATCTAGATTAGATCTCAAATCTTGTTTATGTTCTTATTCATATGTTCACTGTCTTAAAATGGGAGAGGTTAGTGATTGGAAAACTAACTAGCATTGCTTCTCTGGGGTGCTTGTGATGGGCAATAAGAACTAGAAAGAAAGATTATCTTGTTATTGCACAGAATATGTTGTGGAGTTTCATGCTGAATTTTTCTGCACATCAGAAGCAGTTACTGGAAAAAATAAGTCAAGAATCACCTGAAAAGAATAATTATACAGTTGCTGAGAAAACAATTGAATTTGGACATCAAGAACATTCTAAGGAGGAACCTGTAAAAGATAGTAACGATCTGAAGGAAGTTGAAGAACAGCGAGAACAAGAAAGTGACCAGGATGAGGATGTTGTTCCTGTTGTTATAAGGCCAGGACATATCCGCTATAAGCCACGCAGTAAAGGTCTGATGCTTTCTCTGCATGTACATGCGTGTGCATTTAACTGTGTATTTCTTCCTTCCCTTTATTGGGGTTTAGGATTTTGGAATTTCTGTTCATAATGCTAACTGAGAAATCTATCTGTTCTGTTAATTTCTTGTCCCCAGTGGGTACAGGTGAGGCTGTCCAGCAAAATCATATTTCTGTGGTATGATTCTTTTGTCAGTTGTATATGCTTAAAATTTACTTCCTTAACTATTGCACTGAAGTGCTTCTTGCTGATTAGATATTACCTTTGATGCATTTTTTGGAAATCCTTGCTACCATTTGTGGTCACTGTCTCCTAGAGCCACCTTTAGATATTAGCATCTATGTTGGTAACAAGTATAGAGTGCATATGCTAAATGAAGATTGCGGTTATTTTTTCTAGCTTAAAGCGGAAAACGAGGGGGGTTTTAGAAACTCTGTTTTGTATGGAGTGAATTGAGTTTTGTTCTTCTTTAAAACAATTTTGACAATATTCTAACTGTTTTGCAGCTGATTTTGAAGGAATCGAAATGTTATACAGGAATCACGTATTTTACGTATTAATGATGTGCACCATCAGTTGAATAGTTTTGGATCTATAGATGTTTCCTTGTATGACAGTTACTAGTAGTTATGGTTTCCCAATCGTACTTAGTCTATTAAAAAGTATATTTGTTCCATGTGACGTCCTTATGTGCCTATTAAAAGGAAATGTTTTCTCAATTTTTGTTAAGAGCTATTGCAGCTACTGTAGCAGCTATTAAGTTGGCTATTATTTTTGTCAAATAAATGGACTATTAATGATTCCAATTATTAGGTTGTCTTTGGTGCTTTATCACAATTCATGAAATGGTATCCTGCTCCAGGAAAACTTTCAATGGAACGGAATAATGAGTAAGAAGAAGGGGCAAAAATGGGGCAAAGAGAAACTTTCATATGCCAAAGGGAAAAATTTTAAGAATGTAAATCAAGAGCCTGACACAGTGCGGCCCCCTGTTGAGGAAGAGAAACTTGTGTACAGTCACATTGACTTTGATAAGCTAGCACCCTATGTTAGCTCCCCAAAGGTTTATTTCCATAAAGTTCTTTATATACAAGCAGCATCTTTTAAAGCCTTCTGTGGAAATGGTTGATCATAGATATTTTTTTTAACATGATAGCATGCAAATTATATTCTGTATTTGATTCTTGGATATCTATTTTTTGACATTTGATAATATTTTCCTAAAACTCTGCAGGAAGATGACGTGATCGCTTATCGTTTGATAGAGCTATCATCATCCTGGACCCCTGAGATTTCTTCTTATCGAGTATTGTTCATGTTACATTAATGTCAAAATTGCAACTTATTATTTGTTGATATAGCATTCGACTTACCAATGTTCCTTTAATCTGTAGATTGGAAAGATATCATCGTTTGACCTTTCGTCCAACCGGATTCTTCTGGTTCCTGTCCCAGAATATCCTATTTTTCCTGAGAAAAAGATAGATGATGATGCATCTGATATGTTGCCAGAAACTTCCATTTATGCTGAAGATGGCTCTTTAGAGGTTTGCAGCATCGGTAGCATATCTAATTTCCTTCCATAAATTGATGAGTGCTTTAATTGTGAGTCTAAGGGCTGTAGTTGTGATGAACGAATTGGAGAAAGTGGTTTGCAAAACCAGCAATAATGATATCAATTAGCTGGTTTTGAATTTATATCAAGGTAGGAACATTCTCATAAAAGGTTGTGTTGTTTAGTGATTGAATTCCAGGTTCTGTTAGGATGGGTTTCAGAATGCAGAGGTTAATAGATCAGGCTTGTCTTAATTGTTTCCACATCTGATTATTCTTGGTCAAACATTGATTTAAGCCTCTGTGTTCAATTTTTTTTTTCTGGCAATATGTTTCTCTAGCTTTGATATTTGACAAATGAACTTCTTCAGGTAGATTTTCAATCACTTCTTGAAGTACGTGCTGTCTGGATTAATGACCTAAACTCAACAAAACCAGTTGACTCTGAAATCACTGTCAGCAATCCAGGTGCTGGAACAGGTTTTGAAGCCAGCTCTCAAATTGAAGCTTGTGCTTCTCCCCAAGGTATATCCTACCCAAGTGAAGTGTTGAAGACAATCTCATCTTAATCTATTGAGTTCGAACTGCTTATATTTACCTTTTTCTTCCCCAGAAAGTGAAAAATTAAACCCATGGGAAGAAATTAACCAAGTTTTGAGTGCAAAGAAATCGGAGCTCTCTCTGGATGATAACTGGAAGAGAGCCGAGAGCTCAGGCAGGAAGTTGCGATCCTACAAGGCAAGTAGTGCACTAGGTCCAACAATTGCTTTATTAAGAGCGCAAAGTCAAATCTGAGACATCATATGCATTATGAAAAATCATCTACCTTGAGCTCAAATTTTTTGAATCCCACTGATTTTCTGAACCTCAAGAAGGTACAGAATCTTGGCTCTAAGGGATTTTGATGGCGGAAGTTTTGTATAGTGTGGTTTCAAGCGGTACTTTATGTTTCACCATTCAACCTTAGCCTTCTAACATCTTTAATGATCCAACTTCGAAACACTGGCTTCATACTGTTTCTCTGTCACCAATACTTCCCTTACTTTTTGTGAATTAAATCTGCTGATTTGTTTAACTTATTGGCGCCTGCATCGCATCATTTCTGATCATTGGTTTTATAGTCACTGGTCAGTCATTGAAATCCATTTCAAGCAGGTTTTTCAGTATTGGTATTTTTCCTAAAAAGCCATCTTTATCTGGAATCATGCTTTCAAGGTGGAAAACAGTGAATCAATTGAATGGAAAGATCAACATTCAAGGTATTTAGATGTGGCAGAGATTTTGTTTCCAATTTCCTGACACACTTCTCAGAAAAAGGGAAGTTATTCAAGAAGACTATCCTTCAGAAGAAATAGGGGACTTGAATATGGATTGTGGTTAATTGAAAGAAATATGCATTCAGATCATTGACTTGAATAATTCTAAATGCCTTCGCACTTGTTGCATCTGTTTGTATGTGATCAAATCACTTTATTATCAACAACATTCCATGCGTTGCTACCGTAAAGTCACTAGGCTTAACATGTATGACGAGCGAACAAGTACCAATGAATCACATCTACAAGCTGCATGCTTCGAAACCAAAATTGATGGTAGAATCCCTCCAACTATTATTCATGATGCAAATCAACCCACTGCAAACAGAAACCTGTTATTTTATTGCAACCTGTGAGACCAGTTCTGGATAACGCCTTGTGGCTTTGACGATTAGAAATAAAATTACAACAACAATAATAACTATTCGGTAAAAAATTTCGCTAAAATAATAGAAAGGTTATTTTTAAATAACTCACAAAAAAAAAGGAATGAATAAATAAATAAATAAATACAATGAAAGTAAAAATAAAAATAAAGTACTAAAAAGAAATTAGTAATGATAATAATAATATTACTAATACGAATAGTATTAACAATAATAAGTATGAGATTAATAATAATAATAAAGATAATAATAAAAACAAATAAAATGATGATGATGATAATGATGACGATGATGATGATGATAATAATAATAAGTAGGAAAAACATAATAGTAATTATTATGCAAAATAATAATAACAAATAAAAAATTAACAAGTAGGAGAAATATTAGTACTTGTTTAAAAGATTAGGTTAAATTTGAGAGAAAAAAAGCAAACAGACTTATAAAAAAGACATGGATCTCTTAAAGAGGGATCATTTATTCGTATCTTATTACGCCAAAGTTTTTTATTACAGGTTATGTCCTTGGTAAGTTTTAGAAGGGCTATATCATTCTTTATCACCTTCCTTAATTCTTCTTAAGGTTTCCTTTTCTCCTCTTACAAACTCTAAGTACAATCTTTTTGCATCTTCTTACTGGAGCGTTTGGGTGTCTCCTTTTAACATGTCCAAATCACTTAATCTTTATCTCTCTTAATTTTTCAATAATATTAGTTACCTTTAGTTAATCTCTCACTATTTCATTCATAACCTTATCTTTTTTAGTAAAGTTGCACATCCAACGAAACATCATCATCTTTGCTATCATTAACTTATAAATATGCACATGTTTGATAGGCCAACACTTCACCTCATAAAGCATTGCTAAACGATAGAATTTATCTTTAAGTTTGAATGATATCTTCTTATTACACAAAACTCTTGATGCTCTTCTCTATTTAAGCCACATTGATTTGATATGGTGAATTATGTCCTCATCAATCTTTCCATAGCTTTGGATGAGAGATCTTAACTACTTAAAACACTCCTTTTGTGTTATAACTTCGTTACTTGCTTTAAACAACAAAGTTGTTCTTGGACAAGCGTGAGTATTTGAGTAATATAATAGTTCCTTAAGTATGTACATCACGCAAGGCTTGCAGAACCACCTACTATCAGGGATGTTTCATGTCTATTCTAATAAAGTTATTTCAATGCCATGTTTAACACGATAAGAGTGGAGTCCTCCTTTCATCCCTATCAGGTCATGTTTGCAACAACATGGATCTTTTGACTACTAATAGTGAAGAGTGTACAACAAAGCATCATCTTTACACGTTTGTATGGCCATATTAAACTTTTGCCCATAACACCAGGTTCGATGATGTGACATACCATTGACAAATTTCTGCCTAATTTTCCTTATCCAATTTCTTTGGTCAGGAGGCAAGTTCCTGACCTAGCATTTGACACAGAAAATGGTGGAGCAACCCCGCTGGGCAGGAGTTTAGATCTTCTGTCTATCCTTAGCCTGTCTTATTCTGTCCAAGATAAAAACGATATCGTTTAAGCTTAAAAATTGGCTAAATTTTCGAGGCTCTGTCACTTCTTCTTTTGAAGCCAAAAGCCAAGCCAGCGTTCACAAACACGAAGCTTGGCTTTGGCAAAGATCCTTTTCATTATTATAATAATTTAACTGTTATAACAACAATTGAGAAGTAGTTTGAACTGTCAACTAATGTTATTATTATCATGATTAGAATTTAATTAAATTGATTATTATTAATTTAATTAATGAATTAATTTTATTTCCATTATTATTATAAGAACAGTTAAATTATTACTATTAAATAACTAATTAACTATAATTATATTTTTTGCAGATTAATTATTGAACTTATTATTTTTATAATTATTAAATTTCTTATTAATAATAATCTTAATTTTTATTTATTATTATTATTATTATTATTCGTAAATTTACTAATTAATTTTATTTCTATTATTATAATTACTGTTAAATATTATTATTAAAT
>JAOTAX010000003.1:9710362-9725332 GCA_025629825.1 Erythroxylum guanchezii | reverse complement strand
TCAGTAAATGACTTGTGTTGATCAAACTCCCACAATAAATAAATAAATAAATAAATATATCTCTAGCTTGGACCAGTAAATGACTTGCATTGATCAAACCCCATATATATATATATATTAGATTCTAGGAAATCTTATAGATGGGCTAAACGGGCACACCTTTCCGATAGTTCAACTAACACACCACCCCACAGGCGGGCCAAGCGGGTATACTCTATTATTGAAAGTTCAACTAATTCTCCACCTACAGATAAAACTCTAGCTGTCTCAAGTTCTTACGAGAGAGGCTAGCATGGAATCGAAATCAGACTCACGCGTTGTCCATCAAGAAGCCTAAATGCATCTATTGGAGCCCAAAAGAACTTCTCAATGACTGAAGTTAATATTTTGGGCCCCCATCTTCGCCTCCCTTCGACTAGTTTTGGCTTTCTGCTGTTTTTCTATTTTCTATGCATTTTCTCCATTGCCAAAACCAGTTTGATAGTTTCAGGCTACCTGCTATCTTCTCTCTAAACCTTTACTCTCCGTTGTAAGCTTCTTTTATAGGAAGTATATACACTGTTAATTTTTTGGGTTTCTTTCTCCATGATTCTCACTACAGTCCTGCTTTGACTGCTCCATGAGGTTACTATCCAATCACTTGCTATGCCTATCTCCCTGACATGATTCAATCTTTGGGCGCACAACGCCTCATATATCGCGCTCGCATTGCTTTTTATGTTAAAACAGGCCTCCTTGAGAACGCAATCCAAGTATTCGACGAAATGACTCAGTCAAAATGTCGCGTTTTCGGCGTGGACTATAACCGATTTATCGGTGTTTTGGTTCAACATTCTCAATTCGAATTAGCCTACCAGCGATATTCCGAGATGGGTTTGGGTGGGTTTTCGCTATCTCCGTTCACTTACTCTCGGTTCATTTCTGGGCTGTGTCAAGTTAAGGACTTTGCACTCATTGATGAATTGTTGCGTGATATGGAGAGACTAAATTGCGTGCCGGACATATGGGCTTTCAATGATTGCTTGTATCTTCTGTTCAGTGAGGGAAGGTTAGAATCAGCAATGGAGATGTTTAAGAGAATGGTTCAGAGAGGAAGAGAACCTGATGTTGTATCATACACTATTATTATTGACAATATGTGCAAACTAAATAAATTTGATACTGCAGTACAATTTTGGCATGATATGATTCACAAAGGCTTGAAACCGGATAACAAGGCCTGTGCAGCACTTGTAATTGGGTTGTGTGGAGGAGGGATGGTAGATTTGGCTTATGAACTTGTAGTTAATATAATGCGTGATAGAGGAGCTGAATTATGTACATTGGTTTATAATGCATTAATTAGTGGGTTTTTTAAAGTAGGCAAGATTGATAAAGCGGAGGCGCTTGCCTCTTTTATGAGTAGGCATGGGCCTAAATTGGATTTGGTTACATACAATGTTTTCTTGAACTACTATTGTCAGGAGCTTATGTTGGAAGACGCAGAGAGGTTAGTGGATAAGATGGAGAGGATTGGCATAGAACCTGATGTGTACAGTTACAACCAGCTTTTGAAGGCACTTTGTAAAGTTAAGTGTATTGACAAAGCCCATGGATTGATGGTGGAAAAGATGGAGACAAAAGGATTGTGTGATGTTGTTTCATACAACACTATAATTAGTGCATTATGCAAGCAGGGAAGTACCAGAAAGGCTTATAGACTGTTTGAGAAAATGAAGCAGAAGGGTATTGATCCAGATGTGGTGACGTTCACCATACTTATAACTTCTTTTCATAGAGAAGGTAGTCCTGGCATGGTGAAGAAGCTTCATGATCAGATGATAGCATTGCGTCTGTTGCCTGATCGAATATTTTATAATACAATCGTTGATTATTTATGCAAGAGCATGAAAGTTGAGAGTGCTTATAAAGTTTTTAGCGAGATGGGAAGACAGGGGATTTCCCCTAATGCTGTTTCTTATAACGCCCTTATAAATGGATTTTGCAAATCGCTAAGAGTTGATGAAGCAATGTATCTATACAAAGAAATGCAGAGTAGAGGCATTTATCCGGATGAAGTAACTTATAAGTTGATCATTAGAGGGCTTATTCGAGAAAATAAACTTTCAGTTGCTTTTACAGTGTGGGATCAAATGATGGAAAAAGGCTTTACTCTTGATAAAGCTGTTTCAAAGGAACTAATCAATGCACTCCATTCAACAGGAGGTGCCCCGACATCAAAAAGTAACTAGGGCTCAACTTTGAAATATCTTAATTTATGCATCATTGTTTCTCATTTTTGTGCAAGAATTTATAGCGGCTATTAATTCTCTCTGCTTCCATGGTCTCAGCTTGATGTTGTGTGTCACTGATTCCATGAAATTATATATGGAACGAAAAAGTTCAGAGAGTTGTTAAGGAAATTACCGGCTACTCAGTTAAAGTAAGTTCTTATATGACTTCACGATTCATATTCTTTGAAGATAGACTATTCTGCATGGTAGATAGCACTAATGTTAAATAAAGCTCGAGTTGTATAGTATTTGTCTTCTTATTTACTTTAGATTATCTAATATTTTCTTTGATTTCTTTTTGATCTGTGATCATGATGTACATACCCAGAAAATGAGAAAGGCACTAAACTGTTGTCTTTTTGTGTTGCCTAGGCCTTCAACAAGTAGGGTCTGACTCCCTGATAAGACTTGGTTTTATCGGATGAAGTCGTCTGGGGAATACTAGTTATTAGATTCAAGTATTCAAATTGAGACGGAGAGGTATGGAATTTCTAACTCAAAACGTCTTGAATTTAATTTTAATGTTGTGTAATTTCTTCCTTTTCTTTGTTCACCTTAACTCGAGCTATTAATGTCTGATGAATTGATAAAATCAATGCTATTGTCTGTTCACAGAGCTCAACAAAAGCGTATGGAGTGACGGAGCAGAACTTTCATCATATCATTCGAATGAAGAACCAAATACTTGGAAGCGTTTGGGAGAAATCCATGGCTTGATTAAAGAGAAAATCCCCATCATCCAAGAATCTTCTAGTGATACGCTTGGTTCACATACAACTTGATTTGTTTACTTGACTGAAAGATGTTTTATCCAGGTGAAATTCTGCTTTCAATGTCTTCTCGTGTTGGTATCCTTGTGGCATGTGTGAACTGGTCTTCAGTAGTTAAATGTTGCAAAATAAGCGTCAGATAAGTTTTGTGTGATTAACAGAGAACGGCTTGTAGCTATTGTTAACCTCTTTTAATAAAATGGAAGTCTTATTATATGAATAAATTAATAATGCGGCGTTGCGGACGGTCAATTGAAGTCTTGTAAGGCATTACTACTTCGGGAGTCCATCAACCTAACTGTAAATTAACTTGGCCTAATTGATAAAGGCATCAACTTAGAGAACTATATCAAATTTCCTTTCCCTCTTTAATCATTTTCCTTCTGAAGTCAGTCAAAGTGGGAAATGTGAGATTTGCCATATAGAAACTACCATGGACAATATTAGAGGTCTTGAAATTATGTTCTTGGCGTCACAAACCAATCAAACTATGTAGTAGAGCTCAAGACAAATAAGTCAGGTATGCGATCATATTTCTGGGACCATGCAAGTACAGACTGGCCTATCTTAGCAAAGAACCTTAAGAGAAAAAGGCAAACATTAAAAGATTACTTGCCTCCTCTAATTAGCTTGTGTTAGATTCTTTGCCTTTGCATGAATCCTACTTGAACTTCTCATCAAGTCATCCTCTTCTCCACTTCTTACACCTACTCTTTCAACTTCCATCATCACACCTATTACTTCTCTTCACTTCTTACCATTTAGTCTCCAAATCCATGTCTCGCCACCCTGAAACCAACCCCCATTTTTACGGGCAACTCCACCGGCACCGTGATGGTCCTCAAACTCCGCCAAGACATGAAGTATCACAGCCAGACATCCGGGACCAAGTAAGTCGGCCTCACCACCCACGAGCCACAGATGAGCAATACCGTAGCCCTTGGTTGACACCAGCACCACTACCTCATGGCCAACAATACCCACATGCTCGATCGGAGGATGGCCAATACCAGAGTCCATGGTCATGGCAAACAAGCCAACAACCACCTCCTAAAAAACGTCAGGAGATTCAGGAAAGGGACCGCCATCCTCCTGCGCCTATACTACCACCAAGGGACCATCAAAAAGAAAATGACAGAGAATCACGAGTAGGAAAAAGGCAACAAGATGATCACCCCCGTCGTGCCCAAGGAGTGGCCGGAGCAACACAGCTTCCAAAGCACCGTGGCAGGGGACCTGATGTCCCCCGAGTGCCAACCCCACGACCAACCAAAGCCATATATTGGCTTGGTGCCGTCTTCTGTGCTATATTTTGGATAATAGTGTTTCTCGGAGGTCTTATTGTCCTCATAGTATATCTTGTCTACCGTCCAAGGAATCCCTGGTTTGAGATTTCAAGTGCCACTCTCAATGTAGCATACCTCGACACTGCCTCTCTCTTCGACAATAACTCTCTGCTAAATGCTGATCTCCAGGTGCTTGCTAACTTCACAAATCCAAACAAGAAGATGAGGGTGGACTTTAGTTCCTTGATCATTGATCTATATTATGGGAACACTGTTATTGCAACTCAATATGTTGAACCATTCTCGGCAGCAAAACGTGAGTCCAGGTTCGTCAATATTCACATGATGACCAGTCAGGTTCGACTTCCTCCAAAGTATAGCCAACTGTTTGTACAGCAGGTTAATCAGAATGGAATCTTATTTGAGGTCAAAGGGGTTTTCAGGGTACGATCTAATCTGGGTATACTACGATACTCGTATTGGTTATATGGTCACTGCACTATCATGGTCACTGACCCTCCTACTGGTGTCCTACGAGCAACCAAATGTAGAACAAAACGTTGATGTGGAAGTAACTGGAAACTCTTTATATTTGATTCGTTCCCAACTTGTAAGAAATTATCTTGGGGATTGTCCTGAGCATATCTCACTGGAGTCATTCTTAAAGTCGCTTGATTATTTCACTGTTTCCACTGATTAGTTGATTAAGCCTTCTTTTCAATCAATGTTTGCATTACCTGACGGTGCGAATTTGCTGTATTAACAACTGGAATTTTGACGCAGACGTCATTTCATGGAAACTATAATATCACATGTTAAGGAAAACATAGATTCATTACTTTTAAGTATGAAATTATACATATCGAATGATAACATTCCTGTGAAATCAACCCTCCCTCTTACTAATACTATAGAAAGGCAGAGAAAAAACTTAATGGTGATCAACTCCTAAAAAGGATAACAAATGAACAAGGAGAAAAACTTCTCCCAATGACACGTTTACTTACAAAGGCTCATTAATGTGTGAGAAAGTTCACAGAGAAAAAGAAAATCCGGAAATCATGGCCAGCCTCTCCTCTTGCTCGGAAAGCTGAAAATACAAGAATAGAAAACACTCCAAAGAGCCACATCACCCTCCTTCACTCTTGATTAATTGTCAAACAACAGACAATTCTAGTGCAAATATTATAGAATCACCTTGTTAAAATCTCCTGTAATAATCCCTTGAAAAAAAGGGGTGTCTAAGGGCTTCATGAGCAGTTAATCGGGTAGATGGATCATACCGAAGAAGACCTTGCAGTAGATCAATTATATCCCCAGCAGAGTGATCAACATGTTGCATTACTAGATTCTGCCAAGAATGCAAAGAGTACATAAACACATGAAAACAAAAATGATATAAAAAATGTACAGAAGACTTATAACTGGCATGCAAACTAACAAAGCCAGTATTGACGTAGAATATGCTTGTCATCAGTATGCCACCAGGAACTAACTAGCGATACAACTTCAAGATCTAAGCACAATAAACCTATACCTGCAGACGTGGTAATTTCATAACAGCTCTAATGCTTTCCCGAGAGGTTGCACCATCTGGCCAATCCAATATGCCCCTTCTTACATACTTCTCAGCATGTCGACTGAACCAACCCCACTCCCCCAACCCAAAAAGTAGAATGTGAAGTTTGATCTACTGAAATTTTCTTCACATAATTTAAGGGCGAACAATACTAAATAGGCTAAGAAGAGTGCACTCACTCTACTCTTTTCAACATGAGCTGAGGTAAAGGGCCCAAAACCCTCTCCATCATAGCCAAATGCTCCAAGTTTTCATGCGTCTGAAATAATGCTTCTCCCTGTGAAGACCACTATAAGACTTCTTAACTGTTTCAAGATACCAAGGAAGTGAAAAGTTGAAGGATGTGAGCTTACGGTGCAGAGTTCTACCAAGATACAGCCAACACTCCACATATCACATGGATAACTCCACCCAAGTCCTGGAAAGTGAAATAAGAATTGGACCTGTTAGGGGCATATGCATGATCACAACTAAAAGGTATTATATGCCAAAGTGCTGCATACCAAGGATAACCTCAGGAGCTCGGTAGTGCCTTGTAGAAACAATATAGCTGTGATTCTGGTCGCCATTAGCTGTGCTGCCAAAATCTATAACTTTAATAGCACTTGACTTTGGCAATCTCTTGTATGCAATTCCATCAATAGGTAACTGCGTTTGAAACTGTAATCGTGAATGATAAGAAATGTTTCAAATGAAAATTTAGAGCATAACTCCAAAAGTAGTAGTAGAAGTACAATTCAAGATTAGACATCCATCCTTGAGCATGTACCTTATAGTCCGGCACTTTTATATACTCTGGAGAAACAAAAAGGATGTTCTCTGGCTTCAAATCAGTATGGATTAGGCGCAAATCATGTATGACTATAACATATAGAACATAACCACAAATTAGATTTTGCAAGAATTATGATATCAGTGCCACCCAATAAACCAAAATAAATGGGTTGGAAAGGTTTAGATGTAGTAGAAATGAGAAATGCGCACATGCTACACATTCCAACAACTGTCTGCCAAGTTCACGAACAAGATCAACAGGGAATGCGCGATAGTTATTCTTCCTAAGAAAATCATATAAGCTTGGTCCAAGCATCTCAAATACCTATAAGCCAATTTACACCAAGAAGTCATAACCCCAAAGTTAACTACAAACATGAGGAGAGCACATCTAACAAATAGTTATTAACTTACGATGCAGATATGGTTACGATAATCAAACGAATTTCGCAGTTGAACACAGCTGAAAAGAAAAAATGCCTTAACCAATAATGGTGTACCTCAAAGCAGACATAGAAAGAAGTCATTATGTGAAATAATAAAATGAAAAGGGAGGAATACTTACCGACTGCCATTTCTATCATATTTTCCAAGCAACTGTAGCACGTCAATTTCCAACATTGCTGCTTCACGATATTTTTTGATGCTTCGGACAACTTTTATAGCAACCATCTCTCTTGTCTCCCTATCCCAACATTCCAACACTTGTCCAAAGGTGCCTGTATGATTGAAAAGATTTAGTTGATGCACTATACAATTTGAGTAACTAAAGTCCTCATTTCTTATTGATTTTAAACTGGACCAGTCAGAAAAACAAAGTAACATATAAAGAGGAAAAGTTAGCCTAACCTTCACCAATTTTCCTTTGAATCTTATCTGCAAGAACAAGAAACGTGAGGAAGAGGAAAGTCTAGTAATCAGGAGAGTTAATGATTCCAATTTCTTAAATCTTAAGAGTATTTCAAGTTTAGGGGCAACAAACATAGAAATGATGTAGGAAAGTGACAATAGAAGAATCTCAAATTGCAAACAATTTTGAGAAGGAAAAGATTGATGTTCAAATTCTTTTGGTAAGTGCTCAACAGTATTCATTTAGTGGGAAAATTCCAACTTTTGTGAAGTAATTTGAAACAAGGTCAACATGAACTATTTGAAGTAAAATCAGATGCCAAAAGTAAAAACAAAAAGATGCTTTAAAGTCATTCAGGTTTAAATGTGAAACAATTACTAAAGAAAAGACTTGGAAAGTCAAAGAAATTAAAAAAATGAAGAGAAAGCATCATTATGGTTATAAATGTGACCCACAATTACACTGATGTAATTCATATACAACATAGAAGTCAAGGATTAACTGACAAAGCCTCATGAAGTGGCGATTAAGTGTAATTACAGCGAGAAGTTAAGTTTTCCCCAAGTGCAAATATGTAATGTCCATCTTTGTCATCATTTCGCCACGGGGGAGAGCCTTTTTGAGTCAATCCATTTACATATAAACTTGGCGGGTCTCCTCGAAGTATTCTTGATGGTGCAATGCTCGTTCTGTTTCCAAGCCCTTGCCCACAATACAATCCTGACTGCGCCTACACATAGGCATTGTTTAGTTTCCGCTGAACAAACAGTAATTCAAAAGCCATCCCTTCCTCAACAATTCACTTTCAAGCTAATCCATTCTATACAACCAATCAAATAAAAACTCCCAAAATAACATAAAATCTAACATTAGCATCAAATTGAGTCCCATGATAAGAATAACTAGCATAAAGAACAGCTCAAACAAATATGTGTTCTACCTTATAAAGTCATATTACAAATACCAATCACACATTTAACAGGGAAAGGTTAAATGATTACTATTTCAAGTAAACGGGGATATTATTCATTAATTCTTAACCTACTTAAATTGGCCAGAATCATACTATTAGAATTAGCTACATAGGAAAGACTGTTGACGATTCTGTAAATATCAAGATCAATTTTCATCACAAATACAGAAAATCCAGCCTCAAGCGTACGGAACAAAGACAAAGTAAAGACAACAAGCCGCTAAAGAACTAAACTTTATTCTAAACAAAAGTGCTCATCCGACAATCTTCACCTAAAAATATTTTCCGCAAAAAACACCCAAAAAGCCTGATTTCGTACATCAATTACCCAATCAAATCAAAATAATCAACCGAAGAACAAAAACATCAGAGTAAGTAAATACCTTAGCGTGAGCTTGAGGAACGTCCCAAGCAAACCTAGGCCTCTTTCTGGGACGACGATCCATTTGACTATGGTGTAAATCAGAGACATAATCCATCTCCATTTAATTCATAATCCACTAAATTTGTCCATGGATTCAGCTCCATTGCCAGCGAATAATTACCCTAACCCTAGGCCTTTTTTCTGATTTGTTCCCAATCATCGACATGCACTGTTGATCTTTTCCAACTGTGGTTAGCTTAACTAACCTCTGACTTAGCCGTGGTTGAGTTATGATGCTTTCGGGCTTTGGTGTTTTATTTCTGTTTTCTTCGTTATTTTAGTTGTAAAATAACTGAATGTGTTAGATTTTTTTAAAAGTATTACATTTATGCTTATATTTCCTTTTTAATCAATTTTTATCTATCATGAAAAACGAAGAGAGTATGCGGATTACATTTTGGCTTGAGTTCATACTTCCGTATCAAATCATTTAAGGTTATTTATTTTCTAAATCAACTAAATAAAAATAATTTCTTCAATACTTTATGTAACTTAAAATTTTCATTAAAATTATAAAATATTTGTTATAAACTACAACTAAACTAGAAAGTATTTTTACATCTCACTGAAGCAAAAAATATTAAAATTTAAGAAAGCAATATATATATATATACTTAATATTAATGAATAGTGAGATTTGATTAAGAACATTTATTAAATTTCTACAAATAATTCTAATTACTAAAACATAATAAATTTAATTAAAGGAAATCATAAATTCAACTATAATTCAAAATAAACCGAAACACCTTAAAATAAAATTTGATAATTACTTTTATGAAGTATACATAATAATTTTTTTACGTATTTAACATTATTTAATTTATTAATTTGAGTGTCAGAATGTTTCTATCGGGAACACCTTTGATTTGTCGAATTGAGATTAACCTATTAGACTACTTACTACAATAATAACAACAACAATAACCGAGTAAAAATTTCGCTAAATATGGGATTTGAGGAGGTTCGGTGTATACAGTCTAACCCTTAACTAATAGAAAGGTTGTATTAGAATACTTGCAATCCAATTTAAATCAATATTTATTTTAATAAGATCACTTATTTTCTTTTTACTAAATATTTCTATTTATTAAGAAAAAAATAAGATGAAATAAAGTTAAAATTTTAAATTAAGATTTGTCATTGCCAATCATTTTAATGAAATATGACATTTTCTAACATGAAAAATAGTAATAAGTAATGTTGACATATTAACAATTTCTTAATTCATACTAAACCACAAAATATATTTGAAAAGAAAAATATATCAAAATTTTTCTTGTGATTTTATTACAAAGGTGATGCTTTGACTAACTGACATATTTATTAAACCTTATTTACAATAAATAAACTTTACATTTGTTTTAACAATAATGTCTCATATCTTCAAAATATTGGATCACATAACTTTCATATGTTATCTTTGGAATGAAACAAAAATTAGAAATATATTTTTATTCAATATGTTGATTCTAATATGCCTGCCACCACAAACATTTTCACACGAGAGGACAATTTGGTGAAAGGCGTTGTGACCCATCTGGAGTAGTAGTATGGCAACCCAACAAAAGGCAACCCAGCAAGAGGCAATAGCGAGAGGCGACCCAGTAGATACAAGAGGCGTCCCAGCTATGAAGAAGAAGCGAGACGATAGTGTGGCAACCCAGCTTCAGATTTGAAGAGGCGATAGCAAGGCGACCTAGCCCTGAAGAAGTGAGGCGATACAGCAAGTTCTTTAGGTAAGCCTCTGCATATGGATGCTCAAACATCTAGAATGGAGCAAATTGGGTATGCAAAAATATGTGTGGAGGTCGAAGGAAATGCTATACTACATAATTATCTACCAATTCTCAAGTTAGGCCGTGAAACAAGGGAGCTTATGAATTTTGAAGTTAAGGTGACATATCCTTGGAAGCATCATAATTCAACTAAGAAATGAGTCCTCACTGGAAAACTTTTTCAAACAGAATGGTAGGATGAGCTATTGGGGGTTGAATCTTCTCTAGTGGATAATGATGAGGCTACAGGTATACAAGTTAATGTTAACGAGAATTTGGGTAACTCGGTTATAGATACTTCAGATACTGAAAGTGGGAAGCCCAATATAATATCTGGATACACCTCTTGGCTACAGGAACCTAATAACTAGAAAGTTATAACTACCACACAAGATTCACAATTAATGAAAGAAGAGATAGAAGATGAACCTGATCTATTGGAAAAATATCCAACAAGCAATTTATTGTTGATACAACCAGAGAATGACAAAGTTGTTAAGATAGCAGAAAGGTTTCATGAGCGTTCTCTTAACCCCAAAAGAGGATCAGCTAGAAGGAAAACTAAAAAGAAGGGGTATTCTCCTTAAATGATCATTCTAATATAGACACAAGAGGGTTAAAAGACCCCCTCAAACAGTCCATGACGAGAGAATTAGTAACGGATAGGAAGTCAATTATGGTGGGCCTCTTTGAGACAAAATTAAAAACTCTACATATTCAGAAAGGGCTGTCTTTTTGGGTGCTCAATGGAAGACAATTACTACTCATTTATTTTATTATAATGGTCGGATTATCTGCTTATACGTGCAGCTTTTATTGCCAACAACAAACAACAGACATTTAACCAAGTTGATTTACTACAATGATGTACTCCTTTTTTGTAACCATTAGAGGATTTTGAATCTGTAGGCAAATTAAGTAGCTCATTGTAATAATGTTTTATAGCTTTTGCTAGTATTAATACAATTCCTTTTATTTTTTTAAAAAATATGCCTGCCTGTGTACTAGCTTAGTCTAGTGTGCCTATTAACTCTCCAAGAGATATGACATTTTAATGCAACATCAGCTTATTGTGTACTATATGTTAATTTAATTCTGCAAAGTAACAAGAGAGGTCTTAAATGTTTATGACTTGTCCTGTTGCAATAGGCCTCAATCAGTGTTCTGAAATTTGGATCGGTCATCGAACCAGAAGTTTTACTGGTCACCGGTTTGACCGGTTCGAAGACATCATAATTATGCAATAATTATATTTAATTATATATAATATTAAAAAATATCAAAAAATACCAAAAAATAAAAAATAAATAAAAAATTTTCGTACAGGACCAGTCCGACCGGTTTTCACCGGTTCGAACTGGTCCAATTTAAAACCGATTTTTAGAGGTGGACCGGACCGACTAGCAGATCGGTCACCGTCAAACCGGTTGGACCGACCGATCCGGTCCGAGTTTAAAAACAGTGGCCTCAATTGGAGAAATATTACGAAAATGATTGTAAAGGAGCTTTTAAGCTTAAAGAGAACAGTCACATCATTTTATCAGGGAAGAAGTATGTGATCAATGTGTATCATCCGTCAGGGCTCCTGTTCATCTCACTGAAAAGCTTTATACCCACATAAAATTTAAAATATCTTTCGAATACAAGTATTGATGTTCCAACTTTGATAGCGCTAGATTTCTTGAAGTGGTTCAAGAAGCCATAACTCAATGCAAGGCAATTTCACTTATGTCTATTCCAACCATAAATAAATCCTCATATACAAACTCTATAGCTTCATAAAATATACAGTAAGCATGAACGAAACAAAAAGGGTTTTGGTTATTATCACAATAGGAAAGGAATACATGACACTTGTAACATGTAATTGCAAACATCATAATCTTGAAATTTGCCCAATTAAGTGACATAATTTTTTAAAGGTTTTATTTTATTTTATATATATTCAGATATATATGATAAAGATATATGTACATTACAAATGAAATTATGATGAAATTTATATTATGAAATTTATATTACATTTATGTATTATCATTAGTCTTTCTTCTATTAAGATTGGGCATTAATAGAATGTAAAGAGACTAGTACAAGTTAAGTTTATTTCTTATGAAAAAAGTAGTGGATTCTATAGAGTGGTTGTTTATGAAAGAAAAAGTTCACTAAATTGACTTACATGAGAATTCAATTACTTATATGTCTTTAGAAATTATCATTGTGATAATTGTATAAATGATTCCTTGACTTGAGCTCTTCAAAGCATCTCATATAGGGATTATCATATTTTGAAACTATTTATGACTTATTATAGTCAATAGTAGTTTAATCGATAATCAATAGATATAGCATGAACTATATGGAAGTAGTTTTTTTTTAATCGAAAAACTATATGGAAGTAGTTGAGTAATCAACATAAGATTCATCACCCTAAAGTGGTTAAGAAAAATATTTTGTTGTTTTGTATTAATATTGTTCAGTAAATCTTTGGTCAAGGAGGAATGACATTTTAAAAATAGTTTTTTGATGTCATTAATTAATCAATTACTAATGGTGAAGAATTAATATGATTGGACTCAAATAAAGTATACATTAATTTCCTACTTTATGTCTAATTATAACATTGTATGATAAAAATATTTAATTATATAGAAATTCATATATAAAAAGATTAGTCAAAACCACTTTGACATTCTTAAGTATTTAAGTAGTCACAATGTATTGCTAGATGTCAATGATTTATAGATATAAATTATTTAATTAGACCTTTAATTCTTCTATTCCATTTAGAATATTATTGTATGGTTATGGAAATTCTCATTCTGATGAGTATATAAGTGATCATTTGACTTTAAACCACTAAAGTAGCTTATATAGGAATTGTTGTATTTTTGACATTACTTATGACCTATTTTAGTCAAAGGTAGTTTAGTTGGTAGTCATTAGATATAGAATGAATTATAAAAAGATAATTGAGTGATCAATATAGGATTTATCACCCTAAAGTGATTAGAGTAAATATTCTATTGTTCTCGATTAGTATTAATACAAAAAATCTTTTGGCCAAGATGGAATGACACTTTGTAAAAAAGTTTCTAAATGTCATTAATAAAATTAATTACTAATATTAGAAACTAATATGATTAGATTCAAATAGAGTAGACATTAATTTCATACTTTATTTCTAATCGAAATATTTTATGATGAAATGATTGAATTATATGAAAAATAATAATGTAAGAAAAGGTGTGTCAAAATTATCTTGATAGTTCTAAATATTTGAGTGATCATGATGTGTCGTTAGATGTTAATCTTGATTTATAAATATGAATTGTTTAATAGAGAATTAAAAATGAATTAAAGAATTTAATTTATTTAATCCTAAATATGATTTAGAGTTATAATTTATATCCGTTACCAACATATTTGAGAATCTAATAGGTTATATAGCACCCCACTCCCGCAGGACCCAAACCTGACATCCATGGTAGTGTCCGAGTCCGTGCCCCGCGAGGGTGGCGTGCTAAAGCACTGAAACAGTTAAATGTCGACGTGATTTTTTTTAAACCACAAACATAATGTACGGAGATCCATAACCAAATTGGGCCCAATTTCGTTCATAAACATTTTTGGTCACACATAACAACTAGTATACAACTCATCAGAAATTTACTAATCACTTAGGGCCCATTACGAATACAAAACACTATAGTCATAATGACTTTACATTACAACATAACTCTACTTGTATACACTTGGTACAAACATTTCGGAGTCCATTATTGATACAAAAATTCGCAGAATACAAATTTGTACAAAAGAATAAAATATAGAATGCAGACGTAAACTGATCCCGACCCCTATCTTCCACTTGCATGCAATAGGTATACTCCCGTTGTCTAACGGGGTACTCTCCAAAGCCTGAAAAATAATTGCAAATTTTGGGTGAGTTTTGCAAACTCAGTGAGTGATCATCATCGATGACTCACCCAATCACATAACACATAATTTCCATCATTCACATTTCACATTCATTTTCACATTTTGCATTCAATACATTTAAATCGTTTTTATTATGAATATGCAGTGCACATGAGACTCACTTTTCATTTATTACTTTGTTGTGACCGAGTGCCTAATTGTCTCGTATCCATTGAATATCGAGCTCATTGATAACTGTCCCAAATATGGCTCATTAAACGTTGAGCCTGAGGCTCTGATTCACTTTCGAGCTCGAGGCTCTTTTTCACACGTTGAGCTTTAAGC
>JAOTAX010000003.1:9675003-9685992 GCA_025629825.1 Erythroxylum guanchezii | reverse complement strand
TATCTCCTGTTGTTGTTTCTTGTTCTGATTCATGCCAATTCCATTGCTGATCTTCAAGGAAATAAACATCCCTACACTCCTTAACTTTGTTCAGATCAGGAAAGTAGAGTCTATAACCTTTGGTGACTTCTGAATATCCAACAAAGATGGTAGGCTCACTCTTGCTGTCCAATTTTCCCCTACTGATTTGTGGAACATGAGAGTAGCAAAGACATCCGAACACCTTGAGATTCTTAAGCTTAGGCTTCATCCCACACCACATTTCATATGGTGTCTTCCCATCAAGGACTCTAGAGTTGAGTGTACTTAGCAAGAAACAGGCAGTATGTGTAGCTTCAGCCCAGAATTTCTTGGGAAGTTTCTTCTCTTCTAACATACATCTCACCATCTCCACGACAGTCCTATTTCTTCTTTCCACCACCCCATTTTGTTGAGGGGTATAAGATGTTGTTAGCTGATGTTTAATCCCTACCTCCCTGCACACGATCTTAAATTTATCTGAAGTGAATTCACCTCCATTGTCAGTTCTTGCTGACTTGATTTTTCTACTGCACTGATTTTCCACAAAGCTTTTAAAGTCACTGAAAATGTCAGCTACCTCACCTTTGTTTTTAAGACAATAAAGCCAAGAGAACCTAGAGTAGTCATCAATCATTAGCAAGAAATACCTGCTGCCACTCAATGATTCTTCAGGCATTGGTCAGCACACATCCAAGTGTATCAATTGTAGTGGTTCAATAGCTCTCCATGAAGATCTAGGAAATGGCAGTCGAGTTTGCTTACCTTTAAGACATGATGTACACTGAAGTTCATCACCCAACTCTACAGGAAGGTCTACTGCCATTTTCTTTTTTGCCATTTCACCAAGTCCTCTCATATGAAAATGCCCCAATTGTCTATGCCAAAGATCTGTTAATTGAGCATTACTCACCAAGGCAATCTATTGAACATCTTCCATTTTCAGAGGAAAGCACTTATTTTTTACTTTCACTTTGAGAATCTCCTTTCCTGCTGGATTCATGATTCTACATTCATCATTTTCGAAGATCACTCTAAAACCTTTCTCAATGAGTTGTGCAACACTGAGAAGGTTATGGTGTATCTTAGGCACAAACAAAACATCATAAATTGTGCTAAGTCCTTCTCTAGTACAAACTTCAACCACTCCTTTCCCTTTCACTGAAATGCACTGTCCATCACCAAGCTTGACATTTGCATTGAAAGATCTATCTAGCCGCTTAAACATGCTTAGATTTGAAGACATGTGACTTGTACAGCCACTGTCTATGATCCATTCGGTTGAGGGGGTCTCCACCAAATCGCAGGTAATCACAAAAAGTTGCTCCTCTTCTTTAACAACTTGAGCCTTAGCCGAAGAATGACCCGTCTGTTGTTTATAGATTGCCTCCATATGGCCCTTCTAATTACATTTTCTACATATTACATCGGGTCTCTTCCAACATCTGTAAGCCAAATGATTTGACTTACCACAGTGAGGGCATAGGTTATACTTCGCATTTTTATAACCAAATTGCATCTTGGATTGGCCCTTCTGTTGATTCTGGTTCTTCTGTGTCTTGAAACCTCCCTTCGACCACTTCTTCTTGGACTTCTCTTGATTAGCATTTTTTGTGGATGCTTTATAAGCACCTTCCGAAATATCGCCCTTCCTCATCAGATGTCTCTGCTCCTGTGCCTACAACGCACTTACAACTTCAGCTAGCTTTACACTGGACATGTCTTTCGAGTTTTCCAGTGAAGCAATAGTTGCTTCATATTTTTCTGGAACAGAGATCAGCAACTTCTGGACAATTCTTTCATCCTTGAATTCGACGTCAAGAAGCCTTATTTGATCAGCTAATTGACACAACTTCTCCGCATAAACCTTGATAGACTCACCTTCTTTCATCTGGAGTCTATCAAATTCTCTCATGAAATTAAGCACTTTCATGTGCTTGACTCTTTCATCTTCTTGGTACTCTTTTTTCAAGAAGTCCCAAATTTTCTTTGCTGAATCCATCTTCATGATTCTTGTAAAAATGGAGGGAGCTAACTCCTGATACAAACAAGATCGAGCACGAGCTTTCTTGGTAATCCTCTCCCTCAACCACCTCAGCTAAGGTATGGTCGCATCCTCTGCTGACACATCAACTGCGTAATCATCTTCAACAGGTTCCCACAGATCCTATCCTTGCATATATACTTCCATTTTGATTGCCCAGACTGCGTATCCTTCACCATTAAACACAGGAGGTTGCAGGCCCTGAGGTAAGTTCTCAGCCATCTCCGATGAACTTCTCAAAATCACAGCACTCCAATGACTCAACAATGTCGGATCTTTAAGAAAACTCCTTACTCAATCGCACACTCACAAGTCCCTCAAGAAATTAAGCTCTGATACCAATTGTAGTCGTTATCTATCTATCATATGCAAAAACTAAAGACTATGCTACTGAAATTTTAGAGAGATGAAGTTTAGAGTGAGAAAATACAGAAACAGGGGTGAACAGAGTATATGGTTTTCAAAGGCTCAACAACTGGTTGAGGCTTCTTCTGAATTTATTAATATTGAAAAATAATGTGTGTACATCTTCGGTAAATTCACGATATTTATAACAGCTATTAACTGACATCTAACATCTAACTCAACTGACTCTTCTTGATTTCTTTAAGGCGATTCTTTATGTCTTTGCATGGCTTGCATGTACGTCCTTTACGTCTGGATTTCTGAAACATCTTCTACAGGTTTATGTGCTGCTAACAATAGAGAAGGAACAAGATAGACAGGAAGCTAGGATTACGAAGGATAGCATCAAAGCAGTCATACTAATTTGATCTATGATTATTGATTAACATCTTTTAATTTAGCAGAATAATCATCCTTTCATGATCTGGTTATTGTTTCATTGGCTAGATTTTCAAGATTCTGATGTTTGCAAGTAAATGTTACATGCAGTGCAACAAGATACTGTCCTGTTGTAATAATGCCCAAAAACTTTTTGTTTCGATCATGCTTGCTATATTTTATGAACCTACAGAGTTTGTATATGAGGATTTTTTTATGGCTAGAATAGACACCAAGTGAAATTGCTCTGCATTGAGCAATGGAAGAGTTTCCAAGTAACGTGCGAGTTATGAAGAAAGCACAAGATAAAATTAGAAACTTGGTTGCAAACGAAGGAAGACGCACTTAAGGCGATGTTAATCAGCTTGAATACCTCAAACTGGTAGAAAAAGAAACAATGAGGTTGCACGCTCTGGGACCAGCACTACTATTTCCTAGAGAAGCTATGTCTTACGGCAAAATAAATTGTGACGATTACTTCTCCTAAGACAATGATCTCTGCCAATGTTTGGGCCGGACACGATCCATTGCGCTGGAATAGCAACATAATTCAAGATCTCTGAAAGATTTGTCAATTGCTTTGTAAAATATGAGGGACAAAGCTTTGGGGTTTTCGTTTTGGATATGGCTGAAGAATTTGTCCCGAGAGGCTTTTGGGAATAACAATAGTACAGTTGCAGTTACAAATCTATTTTACAGGCTTTGCCTTTGTGATGGAGGAAGAAATGGACGTAGAGGAGAAAGCTGGTACTAGTCTCCTGGTCTCCAGAAGACAACCTTTCTATGTTTCGTGTCAGCTACATTTGAGTGTGCATAAGAACATAACGTGAACTAAACAACACTTTTTGCGCATGCATATCACTATTATCCAGTGTTAAGATAAAAAAGACAACCGCGGAGTGAGAATTCTCCTGATATTTCTTACAACTTTTATAGCTATCATCCCTCTTACATTCCAAAAAATGTTCGAAGAAGCATGTAGAAGTAAATAGATTTGAAGCAGGCAAATATCTGCAAGTTGTTTTAAGTAAGTTCTAGTCAACAGTCGAATTGGAGCTCTCTAATTTAAGTATGAATCTCCATTTCTGAAGAACAGTAATGTTGGATGCATTTTTTCATTAGAATTAATGACATCTGTTCTTAATTTTTAGATTAATTATTAGGTTATATATATATTTTTCTGCTAAATTGTTTAGTTTGTCTGAATTTGCATTTATAATTGTTCATATTTAATTTGTAAGAAATGTACTTGATTTCAGTTATAAATACTACAACAATAATTACATAAGGGAAAGTTCAAAACTTTGTCACAGACGTTAGGAGGAGCTATACCAAAACGTCCACCCACACAGCCAAGAAGAAAATGACGCAAATACCAACAAGAGGAAACAGATGAAACCAACACACCAAAAAAGAAAAATCACGCATAGCCACACTAATTAAGACTGCTGGTGGAGATATATGAAAGCACTGGTGGACTTTTTTTTGAATGAAAAGTGAAGCAACGTGAACACATGCAGACAAGAGGAGCTGAAAACATTGAAGAGAAGAAATGAAAACCAAAGGCAGATGACAGCACAATAAAAGAAAACAACGTGAGCATCAGGCGTAAACGAGGAGCAGCTCCAGTGCGTGGACAACAAGGCAGAAAGAGGACAGCTCCAAGGACCCACAAAAGAAAGAAAATCACGCAATTTTTGGGAGAGACACAAACATCATGCTGGTGTGAGAAAAGAGCACTAACGTGACAGCAAAAGCAGGAGGATTGACGCACATTAGGGGGAATTTTGGCAGCTGTGGAGATGGCCAATCACGCAGAAGATGGAGGCTCCACCAACGTGACTCCAGCAGCAAACTCTGAACCCACCAGCTCTTTAACATTACACAAAAATCCAGCACTCACTCTACATTTTAAGCTCACACGTTACACCAAGGGGGCTGTTGGCTAAAGAGAAAATCAACGTTACAGCTGAAGAGACCCACCAAAGAAGACTCTCCACTCACGCTACATAGACGGACACACAAAACTCTTTCCAAGGACATTTTACAAGCATCGTTTGGCAACAAAAAAATTAAGGAGCTGCTGGTGGTTTTAGAATAACGAGACAGCAAAAAGAAAAAGGTGGAGGGGGGCTCCGTTATAGACCAACTCTCCACTCACTCAATTTTTTTTAACTCTCAACGTTGCTCCAATAGAAAATAAGCAAGATACTCTCCAATTTTTTTGACTCTCCGCTGACGCTATTTTTCATTGGCTATTACACAAAAAGAACTCTTTTCCACTAAGAGAGCAAGGGACGTTGGCAGCAAGCATACACAAAGGAGAGACAACGTGAACTGGTGAGTAAGAGGAACTGACGCAAGAGGCTTCAGCAAAAAATGGAGCTGTGAAAAACGTTAGCTGAAGGAGAGCAAAGCAAACCAAGCAAGGACGCAACATCATGGAGAGGCGTAAAATAATAAACGTGAAAAGAGAGACCCAAAAACTCATTTATCCTCTGTTTATTATTTAGTGTCTCATATGATGTTTGTTGATTTGAATGTTTGTAGTTTTCATCTTACCATGAGTGAGTAGTTTCCTCAAAATTTCAAAGTTAGGCTGAAGCTTTTAGCTCATTTTATGGATTAAATCTTGGTTGATTTATTTGTATGGATTTTTGGTTTTGATTTCTCTAATTTGAGATTAATTTTGTTGGTATTGTGTTTGACCAACCATTACTTGGCGTTAGTTGTTAATTGAAGAACCGATAGGTGAAAATTGATAACGGAACTCTAAACAGGGAACTTGTAAATTTCAGATTTAGACATAAACTGAATTTATGAGAGAAAACCAGGTTAGCAAAGAACTTAATGGGTTATGTTTGATTACTAGTTTACGAAAGTAGATTAGGATTATTGCATAACATTCCTTTGATACCTTAAAAAAGGATCTAAGAAACTCTAGGCTCAACTTTCTCTCAACCAAAATTCGCCTGATAAATTGATCCAGCTAAAAGTCCATAGAAAACGCTAAAAGTGAAACCATACTTGAAGCTTACCAAATTCTATGCGCATTAACCCCTAGAGATATTCGCATTTTTGTTTAGCATAGATTTTGTTATTTTTGATAGTTAAATTTCTTAATTTAATGCCCGTTCTTATACAATTGCTTAGTCTAATTAATTGAGTGATCCAAGCCTAATACTTATACAATTACTCTCTGTGGGACGATATTATATTATACTACTTGAGACTCTTGAATTTGCGAAATTGCATCAAGTAAGCATTTTCGTTATACAGAAAGGTACTATAAAACACATATCCAACAATTATGAAGATTATGCATAAAACAATTTGTAACTCAGGGTTATGATCATGATGGTTATCAGGAAATTTATACAGCTTATAAACAAAAAAACAAGCGAGTAACTACGAGAAAGTGAAGAATGTTGAAGAGATGATAAAATTAGCGAAAAGTAGAAAAAACTAAGAGAAAAAGGCAAGCACGTTTAACCGATGATAGCAGTAGCTGCAACAAATAAGTAAATAAGACAAAGAAAGTCGAGCATGTTTAAGAGATGATAAACATTGGGGGAGTTTGGTACAGTTGATACTACTGATTGGACATCAATTATAATAAAATTAGTATCAGAGTGACGGATGTGACATGCACAAGAAGTAATTAAATACCGAGATCGTTGAAATGGAGAAGCTTTGATATCTCTTAACAGGCCCTATAAATTAAAACATTCACTTTGTTTAAAATGGATAAATTTTAATAGCTCTTAATTTCAGTAATTAATAATATGTTATTTGCACTCAAATTTCTATTTTCAAGATTGATTCTGAGATTCATAGCTTTTATCACTGTGGAGGAAAAAATAAGTTAAAAAAACAAATGATTGAAACAGAAAACAATAAAAAAGGAGGAAAAGGGATGGACCTCAACTTGGCAAATCTGGGGAAATCAAGAAAATCTGCGGAAGGAAAACGATGCAAATGGAAAGAAAATATTGGACTAACAGTGCATTGAGTCGTAGAAAATCATGAAAATACTGACTAGTGTAGAAGAGTCATTTTCTCAGTACCACGCTTTTCTTTTTATGGATCAAAAACTTGTTGATGCTCTAATACCTGTAGTACCACATGCTAATTTCTGAAATCATACATGACGAGAAACTATCCTTCCTGAAACCTCAAGTTGTTCGATCAGGACAAAAAATGATAATACATTGTAGCTCTAAACAGCAAGTATCTGGCTAGTTTAAAAGGTGATCAAGAACATTTCCAAGGAAGCTATGTAAAAAAAAAAACAAACTGATGACTCTCCCTACTCTACCGATGTATCTTCTACTGCTACTGATACTTTTGCCTCTGGTTGTTTTCTTTAAGAAGAGAATGGAAATCCAGAACCAAGATCCTCCAGGCCCTCTTAAGCTTCCAATTTTAGGAAACTTGCACCAGCTTGTTCCTTCACCTATGCAATCTCTGGTGCAACTCTCCAAGAAATATGGCCCAGTAATGCTACTTCACATTGGTCGCTTCCCTTTTGTTGTGATCTCTTCTGCTGAAGCAGCAAGAGAGGTTTTAAAAGTTCATGATCATATCTGTTGCAGTAGGCCTCGAATGGTTGGCACTGGTAGAATCTCATACAACTTTTTGGATGTGGCTTTTGCTCCATATACTGATAATTGGAGAAACATGAGAAAGATAATGATCATGGAACTTTTGAACTTGAAGAGGGTGCAGTCATTTCGTTTCATTAGGGAAGAAGAAGTCGGCCTCCTGGTGAATTCGCTCTCTCAGTCATCATCCAACGGAGCTACTGTCAATCTGACTGATAAGCTCTATGTTCTCGCTGCAAACATAACTTTCAGAATGACCTTCGGATTCAGTTTTCAGGGAACCCACTTTGATCGCAATAGATTTCAGGAAGTGGTTCATGAAGCGGAGGCTATAATGGGCAGTCTATCAGCGGTTGAATACTTGCCATGCTTCGGTAGGATCATGGACTGGCTTACTGGTTACCGTACAAGGATGGAAAGAGCTTTCCATGAGTTGGATGCTGTTCTACAGCAGGTAATTGATGACCATCTTAAACCTGGATTGATAAAAGACCGCGAAGACATGGTTGATGTGCTGCTGAAAATAGAGAAAGAACAATATGGACAGGGAACGCCATTTACGAATGATAATGTTAAAGCAGTTCTTGTGGTAAGATGATGATTCAGCAAATTTATTTTCATTATATATATTTCATTTCCTATATCCCAGAAGCTTGCTTTCTCAGTATTTGTGTCAGGGTACTTTAGCAAGAACTTGTCTGAGGTGGCCTTAATAGGTATACTTTACTTGCCATCAGACAGCTACTTTTTTTTTCTGATAACTCGCAAAATCGATATCAGAGGGATGCAATTCCTAACTTTGAACAAAAGTCTGTTAAAGTTTGTTTCCGGCCCGTTGTAAATGCTGCAAGGCAAGTTCCTCTATATGTCTGTAATCAGCTTGATATATTTCTTGGGTTTCAAGACTTCATTTCCTGGAAGTTAATGATTACCATGCCAGTGAACAAAGTTCCTATGCTCTCATATTAAATGATCAAACCTTGTCATTTGGTTCGTGTTCGCTATTATGTTTTTTGTGAAACTACATGTCTACTTACAAATGCTTGTCGGTCAGGATTTATTTTTGGCAGGGATAGGTTCAACTGCGGTCGCCATGAATTGGGTGATGGCTGAGCTTATAAAGAACCCTCGAGTGATGAAGAAAGCACAAGATGAAGTCAGAAACAGTTTTGGAAACAAAGGAAGGGTATCTGAAAACGACGCTGATCAGCTTGAATACCTCAAACTGGTAATAAAAGAAACCTTCAGATTGCACCCTCCTGGTCCGCTGCTAATTCCAAGAGAAACCATGTCTTCTTGCAAGATAAATGGTCATGAGATTAATCCCAAGACAATAATTGCTGTCAATGCCTTGGCAATCGGGCGTGATCCGAAGTCCTGGAAAGACCCTGAAGAGTTCATCCCCGAAAGATTTGCGGATAGCTCTGTGGACTATAATGGACAAAATTTTGAGTTCTTGCCATTTGGAGCTGGTCGAAGGATTTGTCCTGGGCTGAATATGGCCTTGATAATCTTACAGACAGCAATTGCAAATCTGTTGTACTGCTTTGATTGGAAATTACCTGTTGGTACGAAGGAGGAAGATATTGACATGGAGGGAATAACTGGTCCTAGTCTACTTGTCTCCAAAAGGCAGCCCCTCTCTCTTTTGCCTGTCAGCTACCTTTGAGCGTCAATAAGAACATAACATGAAATAATCCGCATGTCTGTCTTAAGCATGCGTGTACTTGTGTTTCAAATTAAAAAAAAACATCGAAAGGCATATATGACCAACCATCTTCTTGTCTCCCTTGTCTATCCATCTCAACATGACTTGCATGTTGAAGAGGTTTAGAAACAGGCAATGTAAACAGCAAAATAACTGAAACAGTAAATTATAGAGTTAAATCCGCAGGACTGCTGTAATTATCAAAGTGACCCCTCATTTTTAAAACTATCAAAAATTCCCTCGTGATTTTGATACTCTAATGTCCGTTCTTCCTACCGTCAAAAAGTCATTAAAAACCTTAATTTCCCATGCCAAAAAACAGGTCACTTTTAAACGTAGCCGTACAAGTGTTAAGAGTTTGCCATGTAGCCAATGATGTTGTTCACGCGACGTTATTTACAAAATCCCACACAACACCGTATGAAGCAAAAGAAGCAGCAGGGACTGTATTTCTCCCAAATAGAAGCAGTAAGGACAAACATCGGGATCGCGAAGCTAGGGTTCGTCAATTGTTAAGCCAGAGTTTAATTAAGAAGTTACAAAAGGAAAAAAAATCTTAAATTACGTTTGGTGAAAACCTTTGTTGTCAATTCAAGCAATAGAGGACAAAAAAAGTGCATAGACGCTTGGTATACCGGTCTGCATGCTTCCCTTCTTGAATTACTGTTAAGTTGAGAACAATTGTGTTAGACATTTATGAATCAATTGATTTTGTCCTACCTCAACCCATGATAAATTGTAATGATTAATCCCCTATCTTCTTCTTGTCTTCTTTGATATGTTTCTTTAGTGGTACAAATAACCTTTGATAAGTTTCTAAATATATATTCTTTTACTAATCATTATGTTGGTTTATTTTAAAAGAGAAAGGGAAAGAGTGTTTGACCCATTTGAGATTTATTATTTAATACCCAATAACTATTATCTTGGGTTCTTTTTTATGGGATGCAAATCTATAAGTCACATGGGTCATTAAATAATATAACAATCTCTCACTTCGCCCATGTTACGACTTGGTGATTCAACAATAAAACTTTAAGTACAAATATTATATGGAATCGATCAAGTCATCCTTAATTGAATTAAGATGATGGGATTATGACGGTCACAAGTTATAACCTGATTCCTTCCATGTATCACATAATCAACTCATCTCATAAAACTTTAAGTGAGTAATTCTATAATTGTTATCTCACAAATAATAATTAATGTATATAATATAATATAGATAATAAGTAAGTGAACAAAAACATATGAATGTAATTGAATTCACAAGTGTCATAACAATTTGAGCAAAACACTTATATGTATATATACATGTCAGAACGCTATGCTAATAAGGACTTATCTATAAGACCTATCTGTTCAATATGACCAATAAATGTTTTGGGCGGTAAGCTTTTAGTTAACAGATCCGCTATCATGAGATCGGTACCAATATACTCAATTGACACTTTATATTTTTGCACTTCTTTCATAGACAAATATTTCAAATCCATGTGTTTCGCAACCTTTGAATACTTGTCATTCTTAGAGAAGAAAATGACTACGGAATTATCACAAGAAATTCTTAACGGTCTATTAATACTGTCGACAATATCGAGACCTAAGATAAAGTTCCGTAACCACAAGCTATGAACTATGGCCTTAAAGCACTCCACAAATTTAGCCTCTATAGTGGAAGTAGCAATGGCAGACTGCTTTCCATTTTTCACGAAACTGCTCATTTAGCTAATAGGAACATATAATCTGTCTGAGGCCCCGCAAGTACGGGTCACGCAAGTAAATAGGGAAGTAAGAGTATCGATCCACAGGGAGTTACTGAACAATTA
>JAOTAX010000003.1:9650075-9661541 GCA_025629825.1 Erythroxylum guanchezii | reverse complement strand
CCCCCCCCCCCCCCCCCCCCGTCTTCAAGAAACACCTTGTCCAACAGATTTACGTCCGGGAACCTCTTCTGTAATTCATAAAACCATTCCTATGTTGTCTCTTCCTTGATTCCTCCTTGCTACTGCACCAGCACCTGTGTAACTGCCCTATTGTTCCTTTTCACCATTCGTCGCCCCCAAATCGCCATGGGAATTTTTGCCTTCTCCTTCATTGTCGCGGGCAGTTGACTAATTGTAGGTATTCCTTCATAAACAAACCCTGTAATTGAGAAACGTGGAAAGTGGGATGAATGGTTGTTCCTTCGGGAAGTACCAGAATGTACGCCATCTTATTTATCTTTGCAATGATCGGGAAAGGTCCATAGTACAGAGGTGCTAACTTCTTGTTGGGTCTTCGCTGTAAAGAATTTTACCAGTAAGGTTGTAGCTTCATATATACCAATTGCCCTTCCTCAAATTCTCTGTCTGAATGTTTTTATCCGCTTGTAATTTCATCCTCTGTTTTGCTCTGTTCAAGTAGAATTTAACAGTCTAAAGTGTGACCTCCCTTTTCCCGAAATATTTGATCCATCCCTACATCCATGGAGTCTCCTGCTACATACGGCACGTATAATGGTGGCGGATACTCATAGAGAACTTTGAATGGCATCGCGTTTATGGCTGAATGGTGCGTGGTATTATACCACCATCCAGCCATAGTTAACTAACTCACCCATTTCTGAGGAGTATCACAATAGAAGCACCTTAGGTATGTTTCTAGCATCTTGTTCACTGCTTCTGACTGCCCATCCGTTTGTGGATGGTAGGCTATGGATAATTGCAGCTTCACGTTTTGTAACCGAAACATTTCACGCCAGAATTTGCTCTAGAAAAATGGATCTCGATCCGAAATGATACGTTCTAGCATCCCATGCCGTTTAAATACGTGGTCCATAAACACCTGCGCCACGTCCTGGGCTGTATACGGGTGCTTGAATGCTGTAAAGTGTGCGTATTTACTAAATCTATCGACGACAACGAAGATAGCTGACTTCCCATGAGATGGTGGTAATCCTTCTATAAAGTCCATTGTGACTTCCTTCCAACATCCCTTCGACACTTGTAAAGGCTGTAGTAAGCTCAAGTAGGCGGCGTGATTGTATTTGCTTCTTTGGCAGATTACACAATTCTTCACATGATTTATTACGTCCTTGGCCATTTGCTTCCAATGAAACAAGCTCTGTATCCTTTTGATTGTTGCCATCACTCTTGAATGTCTAGCCTGTGAGCTGTCATGTGCCATGGTTATTATTCTCTTCCGAAGCTCCTTGTCACAACTTACTACTATTCTTCCTTTCCATCTAAGCATTCCCCCCTTCCATTCACAATTTCCCGTTGGGTTGTCGGTGGTTTCTAGCTTTCTGATGAGATCCTTTATAGTCTTATCTTTCTCCCATCCTTCCTTGATTTCTTCCATCATGGTTGCTTGTATTTGAGATACCGCTATTGTGAGTAATTGCCGACTAGAGAACCTAGCATAATGCATCTGCCGCCAGGTTCTCTTTTCCGCTTCTGTAGGTCACCTCGAAGTCATATCCTATCAACTTTGGCAGCCAATTTTGCTGGAATGGTGTGGATATCCTTTGCTCCAGGAGGTATTTCAGACTCCTGTGATCCGTCTGCACCTGAAAGAACCTACCATTCAAATAATGGTGCCAGTGCTTCACTGCTTTAATAATGGCGAGGAACTCCTTCTCGTATGTTGATAATCCTTAGTGTTTAGGAGCTAAAGCTTTGCTTAGATAGGCTACACTATCTTATTGAAGAACCACACCAATTCCTTTGTCGCATGCATTCGGCTCAATTACAAATAGTTTTGTGAAATCCGGAAGCACTAATACGGATGCTGTCGTTAACCTTCCTTTCAGCTGCTCAAACGCTTCTTGTTGTCGTTCCTTCCACTCCCAGCTTCCTGCCTCCTGTTTCTTCAGCAAGTCATTGAGGGGCTTCGCTATGATGCCATAATGCTCAATGAATCTTCTGTAGTACCCCGTCAACCTCAGAAACCCCCTAAGCTTCTTCAATGTACGCGGATGTGGCCATTGCGAATGGTTTCAATCTTCCTTTCGTCGGTGGATACCCCCTTCTCCGAGATTAAGTGACCCAAGTAGTCTACCTGCCTTGCCTCGAATATACTCTTACTTCCCCGCACATATAATTATTGTTGTCTCAGGACTTCTAGGACTAACTGGAGATGCTCCAAGTGTTGAGGGAGGTCTGTACTGTAAATATGCAAATCATCAAAGAAAACTATTAAGACTTTCCGAAGGAAGGGTTTAAATATTTCATTCATGAGGCTTTGAAATGTGGAGGGGCCGTTCGTGAGGCCGAACGGCATCACGAGAAACTCAAATTGCCCCTCATGGGTTCTAAAAGCCATCTTCTGGATATCCTCCTCTTTCATCCGGATCTGGTGATTATCTAGATTGCAAATCTAGCTTGGAATACCAACTAGATCCCTTCAACTCCTCCAGTAGCTCTTCAATTAGTGGGACTGGAAACTTGCATTTGATCGTGTGTTTGTTTAATTCTCGTTAGTCTATACACATCCTCCAGGAGTTGTCCTTCTTTCTTACTAAAATAACTGGCAACGCACACGGGCTAACACTCTTTTGTATGAATTCTTGCTCCAATAGCTCCTGCACCGCCGTTTCTATTGCATCCTTCTGCTCACCGGAATAATGGTAAGGCCTTACGTTAATGGTCTCCACTCCTGGCTTTAAATGGATTGCGTGATCGCACGCACGTCTTGAATCCTTTTGGCTCTAAGAAAATCTCCCCGTATTCAGCTAACAATCCTTCTAGCTCGACTCGGGATTGAACATCGTTATTAATTTCCAGGTGTTGCATCTGCATGTCAATCGGATCTGTCAAACGCAGCATGAATAACGCACCTTGGTTCGAGTTCTTGATCATTTTTTGGAAGTTCTTGCAGGATACTTCTCTCGTCGCCGTCTCTAGTTGTTCCGACAACTTCACTACTCTGTCTTCCCATTGGAACTCCATGGTGCGCCTCTTGAAATTGCACAGTACATCATCTAATGTTGCTAGCCACTGTACCCCCAGGACCATATCGCATCCTCTTAGCTTGATGATTAGAGCTTTGGTAGCAAACCTTACCCCTTGCATATTCCACACGAAATGCCTACATACCTGCTTGTATACCAGTTTTAATCCTCCTCCCACGATAATGCTTATAAGGTCGATCTCGCTTACCTCCACCATTGCCTTTCTTATCACCTTCTCGTCCAGGAAGTTGTGTGTGCTTCCACTATCCACCAATATATGTAAGGGTCTTTGCCTATAACTTCCCACAACTCGAAGCTGTTTGTAATCCATCTAGTCTTTTAAACCCCACATGGCCTCTAGCGAGATATTAGGAATGAGCTGAGCTCCATCCTCCGGTTCTTTACATCTCGGTTCTTCCTCCTCCTGATCCTTGTCCTCCACCATGTATAACTGAAACTGCTTCTTCCTGCATCTGTGTCCAGGAGAGTATCTCTTGTCGCACCAAAAATAAAATCCTTTTGCCCTTTTTTGTCAAACTCCTTGCTGCTTGTCGTCTTGCTATTCCGAGGGCTTCTGAAATTAATGTTCCTGTTTCTTGGGTTTCTCGGAGTTGTAACAAACCGACCTTCGTGTGTTGTTTTGATAAAAGAGCTGCATAATTACTTCCTTTGTATGAAGGTGGTCCCGCTCCGACTAGGCTACTGATCTTGCTTTCCTTACCGAAATAAACTGGAACGCTGGCTGTGACAATCACTTCCCGCTTCCGTGCCCATGTATAAGCTTGGTGTAGGGTTTGCGGATCCATCATCTTCACTGTTAACCCCAGCTTCGGCCTAAGCCCCTTTAAGAAAAACCCTACCAAGTATTCTTCTGGCGGAGTGAGTTTATTTGAGTACCTATCAAACAATGCACAATACTCCAGTACCGAACCCTCCTATCTTAGTTCCTTTAAATCTCCTATGGGGTCTTCGAAAATATTCTCATCGAACCATTGTCTTAAGAGGGTAGTGAACTCTTCCCATTTCATTTCATTTACCTCCTTTTGATTCCGAATCGTCAGTTGATACCATTCTAGTGCTACCCCTTCCGTATGGATCGAAGCAAGCCTTATCTTCATCTCATCTGGTGTTTGATCCATAGTAAAGAACTGTTCGCACCTATAGCTGCAGCTTCTTACTCTCGTGCCTTCGAACGTCGGGAATTCAGTTTTGTTGGCCCTTATCACTCCTATACCACGTCCTTCGTCTGTTGTGCTCTTCACCACTATTTCCGTCTCTTCCTTATTCATTTTCTGCATGAGTTGCTGAAACATTGACTTAATATCGCTGATTTCCTTTTCGTGCCTTGATTGAGCTTCTAGCATGCTTCTGATGCTTTCCTCTAGACGACGGACCTCAACTTCTCGCGTGCTTTCGGCCATCCTATTCCGAGGAACGTACGCTCTGATACCAAATGTTACGATTTTTGTGCTCAACAGCGCCTTTTGCTCCCTTCTACTACAACCTCGACAAATCCATTAACACTCACACAATCACACACTCACACCGAATTGGAGGGAACGACAGACAGAGATAGAGAGAGAGAGATAAAATTCAATATTTCATTTACTAATAGCATGTCTTTCCATTCTGTTACAATCGAAATATATTCTACTGTAATGGGAATATTCTAGATAGTGTCATGTGAATCTGTTATGCGTCTGTGGCTCTTACGCTGCATTTCGTTAATTCTTAACTCATCTCCACGACGTCGTCTCCCTCTTCTTTCCCACAAGTTTAGGCAACTCCAACTATCGTAACATAATGCTCTCCAAATTTGTCTCCACAATCTCTGACCTCACTCACAAATTCTTCTTCCACGTTTTGATTTGGTATCTACGTATTAGTTTGCCGGATATTCTTTTTGAAGGCAACTTCTTGTTCTTGATCTAAAAAAAATTCTATTGACTATTCTATTCTGCGAGTTCCAAATCTTTCGTCTGAAGTATTGAGTTTAGGGACTAGTTGAGATAACCTTAAGAAGCAAATGACATCATTGATTACATCACGATTGTGCCAAATTTTGCTTTCAAAGTTAAAGTTTCTATTATTACCTCTTTTCTTTACTGTACTTTTATTTTACTTGCATACTTTTGCGACACTACCTTCTTTATAAAAGGAAAACATAACCCTGTCACTTTCTCCCCTGCAAGAGGCCTTCATATTTATATTTCACGTCATCCTATAGTAGTCAAATTTTGTGTAATAAGTGTATAAAATCTATCCAAGCTTTAGATACCAAATTTGCAAACTCATATGAACTTGTTAACTTACAGTTTAGTTTAGGATGTCTAATTTGGTTGAGGGAAAAAACTCAAAATCTTCGTTCTTACCAGTTGCCGAATGGAAAAAGTAACTGAACTTTATAAGGTTCCTCGGCAGCAACAAGTTACAACAAGGAATTACAGTCGTCTTAGTTAATTTTGGTCTAACACGCGACTCTTCCGTATACAAAGGTGCTTATTCGATCAACTTAACAACTACGTACAGTCTATGGACATGAACTACCGATTGACACCTCGCTTGCTATGATAGCACCTCTTTGTTTTGCCATGTAAAGTCCAACATGATGCATTAAATCCTGTCAGAAATCAAAAGTAAAGAAAGATTTTTGTCCATACATCAAAGATGCCATGAAAGTGATTACCTGGGGACGATGATTTTTGGCTATATATGAAGATGCCTGATGTTTGATTGATGATTACCTGGGGATGAGTTAAAGCGTCTTTGGAGGCGTGAAGTGGAACATCGAAGGTAGCACAACCATCAGAATACACCACCACCTCCTTCAGAGGGGTAAGAAGTCCCAGATTTCTGGCCGACAATGTTGAACAGACAAAATCCAGCACGCAAATGTCTGTGCATATACCCACAACCACTATCTGCAGCTATGTCATCAGATATCAGATGATCGACGACCATTGTTTGGTATTTTCAGCGGAAGAGATGGGTATTGTCCACTTACAGTTTTTATTTGATTGTTTTTCAACCAGTCGACGAAAACATTGGAACCATCATCCTGGATCGACCCCAAAAATCCGTCGAAGCAGTCTTTGCGCCTGATTGTTACGTTCGCTTCTTGTTCTAACCACTGCAAAGCTGCATGGGATAAGAAATCAACATTAGAGGGAGAAACACAAAAAAAAAAAATCAAACATCAGAGGGAGAAACAGAGAAACTAAGTACTCCCATGATTAGAGATAGTAACTCGTAAGAAGCAACAAAGACTTTACTTTGAGAAGTTAAGAAAATACCGGGAACTAAATTAGATTCGTCAGTGCCAGCAATACAGTGTGGAGGATAAGGGTCCTCAGGCTTGTCAGGATGATGAGAGTCAAGAAACGCCATTATAGGCCACCCCTTCTCACAGAACTGCTTGGCAAGCCTTGCTGATTCGTTAATCATTCCTGTAATCTGCCTATCTGGCTCTCTTGGAGCCTGGAAAAACAAATAATTACACTCAACATAAGCAAATTCTTATCCATCATAAAAAGATGAGTGAAGCGAAAAGAAGGAACTCGAGCTCTGCAGAGTACTGATTCTTATGATCATATTCAACAGAGAAGGACAGAAAGCTATTTAGGCTTGTGAAAGATCATATTAAGAATAGTTAAAAGATTGAGAACAAGTTAAATACCAAATTTCCAGCTCCAACAGTGCAAAAGCCATTGATTATGTCTACAAGAACAAGGCCAATCACGCTATCTTCAGACAAAATCACTGTTTCCAGATCAAGAGGAAGCTCTTTTTGGACAAGTTCAATGGCTCCAGATACCATTTTCACTTAGAATACCAACGTAAAAGTTCAACTTTCGTAACCAATCCAATATAAAGACGTTTGAAGTGGAGGAGCATGCAAGCATATCCTTACCACATATCCGTCCAAACGTCAAGTCCCTCCATTGTTATCATAAACCTGTAACAGGATAAGTATTTACCACAAGCCAACAAAACCTCCATTGTCACACCAGTTTTAAATTTCTGCAACCTGTGCAATGATGTATGTATGACTTTAGCGATCAATTATAGAAAATAAACTGTGATCAGGCTCCACCAAATAAAAAGAATCTCAGGCTGGTCCATTCACCGGTAATCCATTAACCTCATAATTACTTATTAGCCCCCATTAAGCTGTCATAACCGTTGATTTAAGCTATTTGCTGTAGTGGAAACGCAGTCAATGTATGTTTCAAATTTCAATGCAACGCGCAGGTATATTAATTATTTATATATTGGAAACTCCCATAAATTATTGTGCATCCACTAAACCTGGTGATAACTGATAACCTGCAAATCAGGCTATTCAAGTAGGTTATTTAATAAATTAATCATTTGTTTTTGATAAATACATTAAAATGCAAATCACAAATTAATCAATTCCTTTATATACAAACCTAATTATTTAAGTTAGATAACTAACCATGTAATTCAAATAAATTATTTACAAACCTAATTATTATCTACCGCTCAATTCAAAAGGTAAATAGTGGATCAGATATGGACCACTCTGACTTTTGACGAATAAATAGATATTCTTATAATACGAATTGCCTTCTTATAAATAGGCAAGCTGATTAGGGGCCGCACCACATGCGACAAATGCTTGTGGGGTTGAGGAAGTCTACTTAAGTTCCGCATTCACACGGGCACCAAGTTGATACGGTCCAAATACTAGCACGTAGCACTAGACTTGTAGTTAATGTTATAAATATTGTAAATATAATACTTTACTAATGCTGGTTAATACGAGATATCATTTAAAATAATTTTTAAATTTATAAAATAGTTCTTAATGTTTTTAAATTACAAAATAGTCCCCCAATGTATAGTTTATAATTTTACATCAATTATATCTCCAAAATTCATAATAATTAAAATTTAAAGTAATATCAATCTATTTATTTTTATTAATATTACTTTTCACATATTTCATATATAAATATTAACTATTAATATGAAAAAAGATCTTTTAATCGTTATACAAATATAAAATTAAGGACAACACAGAGTATTTAAAATTTTACAATTTCATTATATAATAAATACTAATTACATCAAAATATCAAATAAAAAGAATAATAATATTCATGACTCTTTAACGATTACAATTTACAACAAAAATTCATGTCGAGGAAACAACCAACTAGAAGTAAAACTTGGAACAAAAACATTTACAATTATATTTATATTGCATAATGCATATATAGAATTTAACATATACATCAATTATAAGTGAAAATAAAAAAAGAGGAGAAATAAAAACTAGAACAACATCGACCCTAATTCTCATTTAGTACAAAATCTTCATTATTGAGAGGAGGTTCTACATCATTTAAATTCATTACACTAAATGATATGTCAATACTTTCTCATCCAAGATTATCTTTCAAGTCATTCTCATTTATTAAATTTGATTCATCATATACTCAATCTGCCAAAAGATTGATATGATTAAGTTAAATTGAATATATATAACTATTTTTTTATTAAGATTCCTAGTAAACAATAAAATTAAATTAAATTATTCAAAATTACAAGAAATTATATCCAACTTAAATAATGATAATAACATGCCTTTCTTGAAACTTTTAATTATAGTGAACAAAAATCAAGTTGTTCAATCTTTTATTCTCCAATATATTCATTTTTTGGATCAATGAATTTAAAAGATCAACTCGTTCAACCTTTTGGGGGGTAGTGGGGGTTGGGTTAAAGACAGGTGGGATAAATATTTTTTTATTTACATTTTAGTCCAATATTTTTTAAAATTACATTTTAGTCCTAAAATTTCATTTTTTTAAATTACATTTTGATATCGACTGGTATCGACTAACGATACAAAATGTGTGGGTACCGTACTATTTTTTGACCAGTACGATACGGTACCCACATCTCTGGTCTTAGTAAGTGAAAGGAGATAGTTTAGTATTTCTGGTATGTATAAAATGAGTTGCTATTAAATATTTATTTTCACTTTTTGATATAAGTAATAATGTGTAAAAAATGATAATTTAATAAAATAATAAAAAGTTTTACAATTTTATTTATTAATAACGGTAATCAATCAAATCAATTACTAATTATATGTAAAAATAAAGATAAAAAATTGATAATATTATTTAATAGTATATTATATAAGAAAATTCTAATAAATTAATAAATATATCAACCATTAATTAATCATGAAACAACAAAACAATCTCATTCTATTGATACTATCATTACCCCCGGAAAATTAGACATGCAACTCGTAATCCCAACGACTCAATTACAAGAGCAAAGCTCTGTCACTTGAGCTATATCCCATTGAGCCAAGTGGAGCATGTATGAAAGAGTCAGATGCTTCTTCTATTCTTTTTTTTGGTACAACTAGGTCATCCTGGACTTAAATTAGAGATTTCACCCGTGAAGTAAATCATCGCACCTACGATCCATTAGGAGAAAATCAATAGATTCCTTCTTCTTAAATGCAGCATACAACTCTCAATTGTATCACGCTCTCTAAGTGTGCTTAGATCCAAAAATTCCAATAGAAAAAACGGGAGATTTGTGATGATTTTCAAACCTTTTATATTAGGTAATCTAGTATCCTTATACTTGAAGATAATCAATTCAGTTATTGCAATTGGCCTCTATTATGGATTTCTGACCACATTCTTCATGTGGCCCTCTTATCTATTCATTCTTCGAGCTCAGTTTATAGAAAAAGGAGAAGAAGTTATGAGCAACAACAGGATTTATTACGGGCTCATGATGTTTATATCGATTTATTATGCGCCTCTGCGTCTAGCATTAGGTAGAACCCATACAACAATTATCCTAGCTCTACCATATTTTTTGTTTCATTTCTTCTAGAACAATTAAAAATACTTTTTTCATTATGGATCTACTTCTAGAAATTCAATGTATAATCTTAGCATTCAATGTCTATTCCTGAATAATCTCATTTTTAAATTATCCAACCATTTGATTTTACCAAGTTCCATGTTTGTCAGATTAGTGAACATTTAAATGTTTCAATGCAACAACAAGATGTTATTTGTAACAAGTAGTTTTGTTGGTTGGTTAATTGGTCACATTTTATTCATGAAATGGGTTGGATTGATATTAATCTGGGTACAACAAAATAATTCTATTAGATCTAATGCACTTATTCGATCGAATAAGTACCTTAGATGTACAACTCTGAAGCAACCCATGTCATACTCCTAGGAAAAAGCTCAAACAACCTTCAACAAAAGGGTATTTGTATCGGAAACTAACACAGGTGGGTAGGTAGAGAATACCTAGGGGCACGAGACATCTCTCTCTAAGGAACTCAGCAAAATAGCCTTGCAACTTTGGGAGAAGGGGTGCCTCCTCACAAAGTGGGTCGTAGTGACTAGGTCCGGGCAACTGTTTACAAAAAATATAGGTCTCTGCAAAGTTATAAGACCATGGGGTTGAAGCTTGCCCAGTGCCAGAAGATCAAGGAAGTTGGTGATCTAATGACCGGGGAGTCGACGACTGAAGCCCTAGTGAACGGCAACCATAACTATAACTGTCCTAAAGTAGCAAAATTCCTTGTCTAGTAAGTTCCAAGTCGCACAAAAGGCGTAACGATCTGATTACTATCACGGAGAGAGGCTCAGTGAAATCGACATGTCTGTGAAGATGTGGACTACTTGCATCTAAACAGAAAGACCTTATGAAGCTTCATTATTCCCTAGGATTGGCTTTGGGCCTTTCCTACGCAACCTAAGTGGAAGGTGAAGAAAGCCCTCTTCTAGGGGTCCAAGCCATTAGTATGATACCACTCTAGAAGCGCTAGAATTATAACTTTGTGTCAAGACCTACGGGCTAAGGACAATCAAGAAATAGTTAATATATTTAAGATAATTACGTATTTACAAAATATCGTCTCAATTCATCCTATTTCATCATATCCAGGATGTGATATAGTTCTAAAGGATGAACTAGATATAAACAATTCCAATAAGATTTCTTTCTTGAACAAATATCTTTTTTTTTATTTCATCCATTCCATGATTGGAATGAAGGTAGGTACACGTTACACTACAATTTTGAATCACTCTATCAATAACCGAGCAAGATCTGATCTGTCATAAATGATTTGCCTTTTTTATTATTCCTACAGATTGCATCAAAAACAATTATTAATGAGGTACTTCCTGTTTTATTGCCCTCGCTATTCCCAGGTAGAGAGGCAGAATGGGCCAAATAACTCTCAATTTTGATGACCGCACGTTGCTCATGATGTCGTATTCAATATAGCTACAGATTGTCGATGAACTATTGTGTTAGGTTACGATGGTTTCTTTTCTGTTGATTGCATTGGTCGTAGTGGGGGTTTGGCTTTACTTTGGAAAGGTGTTAATGA
>JAOTAX010000003.1:9632924-9647988 GCA_025629825.1 Erythroxylum guanchezii | reverse complement strand
GTATAATCATAGAAGAGGTTCAGAAAGTTCCATCTCATTGGAATTCTGCGGCTGTGTTTCATGTTTATTCATGCCAACAAAGCCTACTCCAAGCCATTGCCAGGGCCAGCAAGCATACCTGGTCTTGCGTGAGTCTTCTCGGGTTTCAAACTCTTCAAGCTGATTACTGAGTTCTTCTAACCTATCCCTGAACCTAGATGCTCTTACGTCGGCTAAGCTCAACGACTTCTCTGCAGCCTCTCTGGCTGCCATTGCAGCTGCTGCTGTTTCTTCTTTGAATTTAAGCTTCTTCTCTGATTCTAACAAGGCTTGCCTAGCCTCTTCAAGTTCCTGCTTAACGGTAGACAACTGCATTGCCAGAAAAGGTTAATTAGCTTCCTAGTCTTTTCTTATCTGTCAAACAGTGGCATTAACAGGGCATCATCACTATATCATGATCTAACCAAATGGGTCAGCTGTTGGACCAATCTAATAGGGTACAAGAGTGTGGAGGGTGTGTATCAGGAGAAATAGGGGGACACGTGGCAGCAATGAAGGGAGGGATTCTGTTATGCATGAGGAAGTTGTTACGAGAGAGGGGACTGATTAGTAGGGCAGGTGGTTACGTAGGAAGGACAGAGAGGTAGTAGAGTGTGGAATCGGCCTTTGGCTTGGAACTTTATAGCTCTGGGAGTTTGAGGTTATAACATACTGCTTACGGCTAACCTAGAGTGCATACCTGAGCCACAAACTCTTGTTCAACCGCTCTGCCTGCAGCAGCTTCTTGCTCTGCTGCTATTTTCCACCTTGAAATTTCTTCTTCAGCAGCAGCAATATCCATCATCAGCCCTTCAATCTGCAATTTCACAGAAGCAGCATGAATATGAGCCCAAGATAATTTTTGACGTACTCATGAGTCTCGAGAGTTAATCAATGCAGAAAACTGATTCCCACGCAAGTTCCAATGGTAAAAGCAGCATGCAAGATAATGTTGACTTACACTTTCATTTGCCACCCTTTCTTTCTCTTCAAGTTCTTCCATCATGAGCTTTCTATGGTTTAGCTCATTGGCTTGACTCTCCACGTGTTCTTTAAGTAACCTCGACTCTGCCCTTAATACCGTAAAGTGGGTAAGCCAGAAGACTGCACTGTCAGTTGAGAACACATAGTGCCCTCACTCTATGATAACCTTAAGGAAGTTCAAAGTACCTTAATTCCTCCACAGAATGCCGGAGCTCAATGATCTCGAGCTGAGATTCCTTGACGATATTCTCCAAAGCACCAGCCTATGATCAATATGGATTGCATGAGTAATAAGGATTTTTAAACAAACACGACTTGAAGGTATATCAAAGATGAAACTTGAGACTAACCAAAGTGTATATTTCATCCTCCTCCTTGTCCAGAGAGCCCCGATCAGTTGAAACCTTACTATCTCCATTGATCTTGCCGAATTTGAAATCTATTCCAGACTCCCTCAAACCATTCTCTGCAGCTTGAATAAATTCATTTGGTTTTGAATATTCATCAAATAAAATATTCTGAGATAAAGCCCCTCTAAGTAATGAGTTGATATGCTCTTTCTCCTTAACCAATAGACACACTGTTTCATTCAAAGCTCTCACTTCATTACTCTTTTCCTCCATTAAATGCCCTGCTTTTTCAACAACAACTCTAGTCAACTCGTAAATTGATTCCATCCCTGCCAAAGAAGCGCGGATATTCTCCTCCATGTCCATTTGCTGGGGTAGGAAAAGGGATTCTGACAACTCTGAATCAGAATGATTAGCATCAATTATCTTAATCACGTCAAAAAGATGATCATGAATTTTTGCCACCAAATTCAACTGATCAACCAACAACGGCCTTTGCAACTCAATATTCGACTCCAAATTTCTCAACTTGCCATCATACTCATCAACCAATCCTCTCAACTCTAAAGTTTCCTTCTCAACCAAACTAGACTTCTCCAACAAATCATTCTCAATCTCATTCACCTTCCCCTCCTTCTCCACCATAACTTTCTCCAACTTCTCAACCAAAGAAGCTTTCTTCGCAACCTCATCTCTTAACCCACTAATCGTAGCTTCGAGCTGCGAAACCTCAATAGCAATCTCATAATTCCTCTGCTCCATCTGCTCTCTAGCCGCATTCCTGGACTTGTTCGTTACATCAATCTGTTTCACAAGCTCCTCAACAATCTCATTCGTCCTCCTAATAACCCCGTACGCAATTGCTTGCAATCCATTATATTTGTGCGACCTGGGTAATCCATTAGCTGCAAAATTTTTGAAGATACTAACTTTCCCGGAAATTTTCTCGATTCCACTCACAAGCATATGCCTCGAATTCTCAATGTCAATTTCCAACCATTCCCTAACCTTAACCGTCTCATCAAGTTGCCTCGTAATTTCATTCTTCAACTTACTAATCTCGCTCAATTCAACAGAAGCCCTATCTTTAGCTCTCAAGGCCTCTTCCTTTTCTCTCAAAGCTTCGTCCCGTTGCCTCGCGAACTCGTCTCTCTTCTTAATTGCGTCGTGCGCCAAAGCCTTTAACCTACTGAACGAGACTTGGAGCTCCGATTTCGAGCTCTCGGCGGCTTCGCGCAAAGCTCGCTCGCGATCAAGCTCGGCCACTAGCTCGCGAAACTTCTCGATGGAGACACCTTCGGTGCTTTCGATAGGAATGGGATCCTCTCCCTCTAGGTCGCTCAGCACCACGTCCTCGCCACCGGCGGCTTCCGACATGTGGGAAGAAACAAGCAAATATTACAATGGTCGGTCAATGGAACACAAGCCGGTCAACAACAGCAACAATAAGAACAGAAACAACTTGGTTAGATCATATCGTATTGGAGAAGCGACGGAAATCGGGAACAAGACGACAGCTTTGCGATGACTTGGAAAAAACGGCAAAGTTTGGAGGAACCAAAGAATGGAACTTTGAAGACGAAAAGATTTCAACTTAAACTTTATGGGATTGAGATTTTTGGGTTTTGGAGAAACCAAATAAAAATAGAGATCATCAACAAAAAACGGAACAAAGACGTAAGCTATTTACCAACCAGTCTCTGGCTCAGCCTGTGTCTCTAGTTGTACGTTTCTGTTTCTGTTTATGTTTTAAGTTTCTGTTTGAAAGCAAGGAAATAAGGAAGAAGCCCATAAGCGGTTGAAAAGTTTTTGAGGGAACATCAACTAACACGATACAAGCCCAACAAGATTTTGACAGAACTCCAATACTTAGGGAGCATCCTTATTCTTGACTGGATTGGACTTCTACATCTGACAAGTTAAACTAGGGAATGGGCCTTAGAATGTTTTCACAGATCAGATTTTGTATTTCAATTAACCAATTTTTATCTATTCTATTAAATTTTATTAATATATTTATATAGAATCAATATAAATATAAGAATAAAATTAACACAACGTTAGAACATCCTAACAAGAACAGGATACTCCAATCCTATTTTAAAGTGTCGATGACATGACAACTACCTTGTGCCTAATATGTTAAATCTGTAATAGACAAATCCTCGTTTCACTGTGCTTATTCTATCATACTAGCATTCATCCATCTAATAAATAGGACCCGTAGAAATTAAATGGATGGATACTCATAAATTAGATTAGGCATAAAATAATAGGAACAAATGATTGGAGCATATCCGTTAAGAAAATATAAAAGACTTGGATAATAATTTTAATTTTAATTTTAGACATTATCAACTTTGGGAACATAGACTTTTAATTCCTTGGACTAGGCCAAGTGGATGAGTTGGCAACTTCCACCGTTTGGACGAAGCAACACAAGTCAACTGACTCAATTACGCTAACTTTATTGCACAGTTCCCTTGCAATTGCTCAAGTTCTTCCCCATTGAATTTTGTTTGTTAAATTGCTAACCAAAATTGAATGCTGTTGAATTCCACATCTAGTATAAGAAAATATTTTATTACTAATAAAAGATCTGATTAATAAATAAATTTAAAGTTTTATTATATAATTTACAGCTAGAATCTTGTTATTATAGGTTTAGAAAATATTTTATAATAAGAATACTTATAAAAATAATAGTATAAAGTAATTAATACTTATAAAATAATAGTATAAAGTAATTATATCTTTATTCTTCCTGACCTTGAAAGAGATTAAAAAGTCTTTGACCTAGAATTCGTGACAAGGAGTTTTTAAGACAAAATAGGAATTTAATGTTCAAGATAGATTCCATGCAATTTCTCACAGTGAATGACGTTGGGGATCTTACATTCGGCATGCATCAGCAGCATTGACAAAACAAGTGAGAAATGACCCTCTCCACCATTTGATTATGATGGGAGAAACTTGTTATGTTCCATATACCACCAACTGTGATTTTTTCAATTGTTTTTAGTTTTTATTTTATCTTATTTAACTATTAATATCAATCTAATTATTCTTTATTACTGATAATATTAAATTATTAAATAAAATATAAAAATTTAATTAATTAGTTACAATATTTACTAATTATTAATAACTATTTTATTAACAACGCCACTTATCTTTAGTTTTTGTTATCCTCGTATGTCCTCTGACCAGGAGTTACCTATATGATATCAGAGCTAATAAGTTTTATTGATTGTACCTACATTATTCTTGATAAAAATTAATAACAAGATCTTATTATATATCATGAGTGACTCTTTGTTTAACAACCATGTTTATCTATCATCAACTTTTTTAATAACAAATCTTACCTCTAATGTTAAATGCATTCTTTTCAATAAAAATAGAAAATCTAGCAGAAACTACTCATCTCCCGGAGAAAAGTTAGATCTATGATGCTTCTTTACCCCTGTTAAGTTTTTACAGTATATATTATCGTAACCAGTCTTGGATCAGAAGTATTCGGACCATCCTTACTACAAATAGTATAAAAGTAAAAGAGATCATCCAAAGTTCTCATTTAGAGCAATTTAGCTTAAAGGTTATAACTGCAAAACAGTATGTCAAATTGGAGATTCCAAAAGAACTCATCTCCATGTTGGAGCCATCAAACTTATTCTTACTCTCTACAGACGAAAAGGAATTCTAGTCACTGCTAGGATCTCTAATCTTGATACTGCTTATATTACGTATCAAAATGCACTGGTTGGTACTTTGTTAACAACACTTAACAATGGAAGTATCATTTTTACTATAGCTCCTAATTTCAATATCAGGTTAGACGATCCTATTTATTGGAAAGACTCCAAGTCTAAATCCAAATCACTGGAACAGAATCAGATCCTACAATAATCATGACTACTTTGCATCACCAAATGATCAACCTCTTACAGAACTATATTGTAGATATTAATTTTCTAAATTATACTTCTGATGCTCTGTATATGGTAGTAGATCGAGCTCATGATCAGACTACTATCATTCAAACCTCGAAACAATTGATACCAATGGAACTTAAAAAGCTAATGTCAACAGAATGAATCACTAACTATCAAAAGGTGTTCCATGCCTATCACAGACATTGTTTTCACCCAACTACTCCCCATATTCTCAGGGCAATAAGAGATGGTTTGGTAAAATCCATTTACACCAGACTCAATGAAGACCAGCTTGGATCTTCAAGCAGATTTGGATCCATTTTAACGCTTCAACTAGTAAACCTCTAATTTATTATGTCAAACCTAATGGAGAACTTATGAAAATCAAACATCATCGTGGACATTTCACATGGGATGTGGATCCATTCATGTGTGATTCGGATTGCAAAATATGTCCAACACTCGACTATGATGACATAGACAATGAAGATAAAGTCTATATTCGAAAAAGGAAGAAATTTTTTTGACTAAGGCAACAATTAAGAGAAATCCATTGTTGTTGACCTTCCTAAGACTTTCATCATAGAAAAGATAATCACGATCCAAATTCAAGACCTTATGTTGAGCTTAAAAACCCACAACCCAAACCTAAGACTCTTTAAAAACTACTCAAAGCTATTGGAAAGGATCATTTGTTTCTTAAAGAACCAATTTCCAACAAACCTCTGCCTGTTATTTCTTCCATTATTGTTACTACTCCAATACCAATTCCTTGTATGATGATGAGACCATATGATGATGAATTTCCTCCATTGAAGATTCGCATAAATGATGCACAAAGAGTTATCTACAACCCTTATATTCACTCTACAGGAATCACCTCTCATGGCACCCTTGTTTCCAATCCTACAGATGAAGTACTCAACTAGCACAATGATAATATTATGGCCTAAACCAAGTTCTTTGCCACATAGATACTAAGCTTGATGGACTTAATCAATAGACTCAAGCTACTAAAAAAAAGGGTAGAAATAGTCTCCTCTTACATATAAAAACTATACATATCTTTGAAAGATCAAATGGCTCAACTTAATGCTAATCTCAAGTGATATATTGAAACACAGTATTTTGTACCTGTTTTCACAAACAAAAAATAAGAACTTCAAAGAGTGAAAGAAGTACTTCAAAGAATGAAAGCTGACATGTAAACAGAATAATGGTCTAAGACTATTTATGGAGCTTATTTGATGTCTTTTCCAATTATACAACCCATATATTCATCCCTAACCTATCCTGAAGTCGTTGATTATGCAAAAGTGTTCCAGATGAACTATCTTGTAATTAGGCAACATATTTATCCTACTACCAAACTCAAACCTACCAAACTTAATAAGCCTAAAACTAACAAAATTCACAATCCATTACCTTCATGTTTCAAACCTTATAATCCATGGACAAAAACATTTTAGATTAAAACTCCAACTTTTTCACCACCAAAAACCTATCATTCTCCATCTATTGGAAAAGATAAAGCTCCTCAATAAGACTTTATTGCAACTCTTGTACCAGTGCCTATTCTAGACAAATTTGGAGAATACACACCTGAGCAATCTAACATATCTGACCAATCCTTTGAAATGTCTGAACAATCTTCAAAAGAGAAATATGCTAATTTATCTTAATTAGCTCAAATCATGATGATTACGCCCGAACCAACTGAAGTTGAACTAGATATCAATGAAGCTAAATGTATAGGAACTGAACCATTCAGACCCTTACCACCACCAACACAAATATCACCAACCAAACCTACTTAGGACTTTGATTTACTTTTAATGATCTTTCCCCCAAAAAATGGAGAGAACATCTTCATGAATTTAGAGCTTTGATTGATTTGCAAATGACTCGTCCAAATAGTCTCTTACGGGATATTTTGTCTGAGTTTACTTCTCGCTTTATCGATACTTTATGAGAGTGGTCTAGATGACTATTCTAGACTTCAGTATATTCAAATCACTTCTACAAGAATTCTTTTCGGAGTCATCCACAAAGAATTCATTGGAGATTTCTAGCTTATAGGGCAATAATACTTTGAAATGAATTGTTGTTCATTAGGCAGAAGAGATTTACAAATACATTTTCAACATATAATACAGAGATATTATCTGCTTAACGGTTTTAATGATGTCTATCTCAGTTATACCCTCATCTCATCTGTTCTAGAAGAATTGCAACCTGAACTCTAAAGAACTATTGCAGCACTAAAAAGAGATATGAAAGAAATATCTTTTGGAGAAATCTATCAGTTTGCCTTAGCTTCTGTTGATAAACTATGTGATCAACCGGCTTTTTTAAGAAAATGATCAAAAGTAGTCCTCTGCTAAAAAAGGCTTGTAAAAAGCCTTATTTGAAAATCAAGTGTAAGGAGAAAAAAGACTATGAATGTCATACCAAAAAGAAGTATCATCACAAGACATTCTCCTACAGAAAGTTTCCTAAATGTCACCCTAAAAGTTATCATAAGCCATTCAAAGGGAGAAAACGACCTTGATTTGTCATTTTCTTTCAAAGAAGAGCTCCATAAACAAAAAAAAAAGGCAGATCAATGCTTTATTTGTGGCATACTAGGACATTATGCTCTTCAATGTCCTAACAAAAACAGAAGAGATTTGAAATTGTTGGAGTCCATCAAAGCCTATCCATGACAATGATAACATTAATGACTTCATTAAAGAACAATTTAGTGAAGATGAGGAAACAAAGTTGGCTATTCCAATCAACTCTTATAATGATGAGTTTTAATCCTCCGATGACCTAATTGATGAAGCTACCGAGGATGATTACTTATACATGCTACAACAAAAATGTCTGAAGGTAGATTCAACATACATCACTATTCCTCGTCCTTATATCCATATCCAATTATTACAATGGGACAAATATGATAAGCCAATCAAGGCTATTGGATCTTGTCGAAGTCTTATGAAGACCAACACCTTACCTCCTAAAGACTAGATATTCCATGACAAATATTTCACTACTGCTAATGGAAATTCTTTCAAAATTTGGTTATCACTAAAAGGAAAATATGGATAAGATTTTTCCTGATTGTGTTATATAGACTAAAGTTCTTGGCAGTCGTCTACCTGACTTAAATATCCTATTTGGTATAGATGTCTATTGTAAAGCCTCTCCATTGCAATTCCTACCCAAAGGGATTAAAGGTCAAGCCAAGTTAGTGCTTACACAGATCTACTAAGTGTGTTTGAACTTACCCAATTACCTCCTAACTTACCCAATTACCTCCTTCCTATGAAACACTAAAGGATCAATTTTTAAAACATAGTTCTCACACCCCAATCTTTTTTGAAAAGTCTACAATTTTTCATTTATATACCATTCAAGTAGAATGAAGACATCAATCTTACCAAGGTTACTCACCCTGTCATGAATCCTGATAATTTGAAGTTAACATAAGAAGAATGTGTTATTATACTCCAACAAGGATTAATTAAGCCCACGAAATCATACTGGACATGTCAAGCTTTCTACGTAAACAAGAAAGCTGAATAAAAGAGAGGAAAAAAACGTTGGTAATCGATTGTAAAACTCTAAATGCATTCCTTTAGGATGATAAATTCCCATTACCTAAGATCAATACATAAGTCCTATTTCGTAAAGAGACAACAACTTTTTCAAAATTTGATTTAAAATTAGGATTTTGGCAATTAGGTATAGATTTACACAAGAGATACAAGATTGCTTTCTACATTCCTAATGCCCAATATCAATGGACGGTAATGTCATTTAGACTCAAGATTGCTCCATTATTTTTCAAAATAGCCATGAAAAAAATTTATGAGGTCATTCTTTCTACTACCTTAGTCTACATTGATGAAATTCTCTTATACTCCAAAATCCATGAAGATCATAAGATTCTACTCTAATCATTTTTGGATCTTACAAAGTAATATAGAATCATGCTCTCAGCCAAGAAAAGTCATATTGGGACAACCCAAATAGAGTTTTTAGCTATGAATTTCTATAATAGCTTTTACCAGCATGATCCATATATAGCTAATTAGTTACTATATTTTTATGATGAAAATATCACCACAAAGCAAATTCAACAATTCCTTGGAATTGTAAACTATGTCCAAGATTTCATCCCACTATGGCTGATTACACAACCCTTTTATCCAAATTTCTTAGAAAGAATCTACTATCATGGACTAAAGAATAAACTAGAGTTGTCTAGCATTTAAAACAAGAAAGTCAGAATCTACCCCCTTTAAAGATTCCTGATAAAAGGTAATGCATCTTCTAGATGCTACTAACCATTATTGAGGTGTCATTTTGATCGAAGAGATTGATGGGAAAAGACATTACTCTAGCCATGCTAGTGGCCAGTTCAAAGAATCAGAAAAACACTACCACACCATCTGTAAGGAAATCTTGATGCTAAAAAAGGGCATCAAAAAATTCAGTTTCCACATTAGCCTTTATCATTTTCTGATTGAAATGGACAATACATTTTTTTCAAAGATCCTTGAGCTTACCAAGAAGATATTGCTGATAGCTAATTCCTTCATTGGCAATATTGATTTTCACGCTATAAATTCACCGTCTGCGATATCAAAGATCATCGCAACATCCTTGCAAATTTTCTATTGCGACCAAGGAAACCATTCTAATTGCTCTCTCCCATATTTAAAAATCAAATTCCTCTTGTCCTTTCCATCGTGGGGTTTCCCAGGATGCTAGGATTCAAAAATCTTTCCCTCTTCTTACCAGAACTCCTCTAACCGCATTAGATGACATTGTTGTTATCCTTAGTAAAAGTTTGTTTATTACCTATCCTTAGTAAAAGTTTGTTTATTACCTCAATCTTGTTCTCACAACTCTAAATATTTCAGCACACCCTCATCACTTTAACACCTTACTAAATACTTTGCTATCTTTATGACTCCAGCCAACACCATGGCACCTATGAGCTTTATACGCCCACTATGCATGCCCCATTTCTCTCTCTACTTTGCATATGTACAAGTATTTTGCCAATCCAACCAATGCTAGTTCTCTCTTATGGACATTCTTTGAATGGTTCCAACCTCTACCTAAATGGCGTATTCAGCTTACCCATATCCTCAACATATATCAACTAGAGGATATTCCTTTGTTTCATCAAAAAGCTCAATCTATCTTCATCATCCACTGCTTATATAGCTTTACTGGGACTAGATATATTTGCACCATTAATCATTTCCAACTTTGGCGAACTTCCATTAATTGGCAAACACATTAGAAAAACTTACTACATGATTTATATCATTTCTTAGTTCACCTAAATCATCATCCAAAAACTACCAAGCCAACTACGTATACATCTTTGGGCCCATACCCATGTGACTTTGCTCTTCAAGAGCCTATTTCTCCAACTATTGTATATTGGTCCTTTATTGACCAATTTGCTTACATGAGATTTAATATTATGGCAGGAGAACTAACATGTCCACCTAGCTTTAAGCCCAAGTAATGTTTTGAAATTAGACAAAGCTTCACAGCTCAAAAGCCTACAATCCCTTAACATTTTCAAGATGCCCAAGTTCCATGGTCTCTAGTTTAGATTGAAAAGGAAATAGCCCATTTCCTTAAAAGAGCTAGAAAAAATAAATGATAACATGTTTGATTATGTTGACAGTGGTGGACCTCGATCTCTTTCTACACCTCCTTGTTGATATATTCCTTCTTATCTTCTAAGAATATTATTGGGACCTAGTGTTTTTAATAATTCTCACTTTTGATATGTACTTTTGTCTTTCAGTTTCAATTATTGTACTCCGTGAGAATCTTTTCTCAAAGTTTTTGTCCTTATTTCCCTTACTTCGTCTATAAAAGCAAGGTTTCTTTTTAGTTGTAGATCATCGGAAAAATAAATAAAAATATTGTATATTTTGTATCCTATGACTTCTTTCTAAGTCATCCTCCTCTTGAAAATTTGATTCTTAAATAATGTAGCTACAATCATACAGAAAGATAAGTATTCTCTAAACTTGTCTCTTTAAGAGAATCCTATATATTAGAAAGTCTTGAACTCTAGATCTTGCATGAGGTCTCAATTAAACGGGGAAAGATTGGTCAATTTAGATTTCTAAAAGGCAGGCCTTGAGAATTGACGCCCAAATAGAGGAGCAAAAGCTTATATCTCGACTATCATATTTGAATTATAAGCTACAGCCAATCTTTGTTTATCTTTAATCTCTTATGGAATTCTGTTCTATAAACCAATATAGAAACTTACAACGCAATTCTCTTGAGGCTTACCAGTGAAATATTTCACAAGCGTAGGAGTCATAGCAAGAAAGAGCCTTTTTCTATTCATATGGTCTAACAATATTAACCTTTTTCGATTCATATGGTCTAACAATGCTACATACCTTTGGTATATGTTATCCTCGTATGCCCTCTGAGTAAATAGGTAAAATTTTTGTAAAAAATATGTTAATTATTAAAGTTATTGTTTATCAAATATATAAAAATTATTTTGCAAAATAAATATTTTAAAATATAGAAATTTTAAAAAAACATATTTGTTAAATATTTATTGAATTTGCAATATAAATTCTATATTAATTATAAAAATTAAAAAATAACTAAATATTTAAAATGTGTTATTCATAATTATAATTAAATAATATAATTATTTTTATTATAAATTAGACTATGATAAAAATGAAAGTCAAGTATAAAAATTTATATAAAAAATAGAAGAAGCTAAAATAAATAAATAAATAAAATTTAAAGTAAAATCAAACAGATCATAAACTTTAAAACTTTTGAAACCACTTCATTCAAACACATAATTCTTTGTAAATTTTGTGAAACATAATAAGCTTCTTCATAATTTTAAAGTTTATTCAAGGATTTAATTGCACAAAAAGCATAATTGATGCATGTCTTTTTAAAAGTGAAAGTAAAAATTAGCTCCACAATTACATTGAAAGTACTATCAGTTTTGGAAAAGTTTACAAGTCAAGTCTCCTCTTTCAAATACCTAAACGTCAGGAAATTGGGGAACAACTGGCACGTGATGTGGCTTAAGGACATTTGTTGCGTCTTTTGGTGGTAAGCCGTGGTCCTTAAGTTATGATGTGACTCCACTTCTTACTTTTCGCTAACTTCCCATATCTGTATCTCTATCTCTATCTGTTAGGAAAAACTTTCCCCAGATATGATCAGTTCCACTCTATGAAAAGGAATCTTAAAAGCCAATAGGCCATTCACAAAATATTCCGAAACATTATTTCAAGTTATCAACTCTCGGCAAAAAGCAATTCCATCCGTCAGACCTCTCCATTCAATTTTCTGCAAGTCAATACCAAACCCATGTTTAATATATTATAGAGACATATCATTACAGGACTAAAATAACCAATGAAGACCACGACCCCGGAATTATAGAACGAAGGGATGACAATGGCAATAGGATGTCATTTTCTAAGATACAAAATTTGCGTTTGAAGGATTCCAGACAATTATTGCATGATATGGTCAATTGTAAAGGTGACCCGGCATCAAGTAGTTTTACATTTTATGGCTAGAAAAGTATTGACAGAGTACAGAGCCAACTAGGAGTTGACTGTGAAATATTACAGTCTGGTTTTGCTTGCTCGTGACTTTACGTTCTAGATTTCTTTAGCTTTATTAGAAAGACTTCACATGTTCATTACTTGCGTGTTCATCTCTCATAGCCCAGTTGGCTACCAAACCTTGTGTCCCTGTTTTGAGGTTTGGGTGTTTCGCTTGAGGAATTACATGTAACTGCTAATTATGCATAAACAGCTACGGCAACTGTTGAACTGGTCATATCCTTGGCCGCCATCTAATTTTCTTGGTCTATGTTTCACATCGCCGTCATAATTCAGAAACTTCGTTTCAATTTATGTCAATCGCAATCGAAGACTTCAGTAATCTATAAAACCCAGTGGTTTATAGCCTCCAAAGATCAACCTTTAGGTTGCCCAAGTCTTTATTTTTTGCATTGTTTCAGGTATTGCATCGATAGTGGAAGAACTGGGAATGAATCTTTTCTTGAAGATTAATGGTTTAATGATAATTTTGCAGGTGGAGATAGTGAAATAGGTGCCCAATTGTGATAGAAAAGGAAAGAATTGAGATTTGAAGAATCTTGTAGCCGATGGGAGGTAAGAGCTCAAAAGGATCGAGTGGGAGGGATTATTCATTCAGTGGGTCTGCAAATTCATCTTCCTCTTGGAATCAATACGGGTATCAGCAAGAATCACCATATCCATACCCATCTGGCCAACAGCACTCCTATTATACGCCTCAAAATCCATACGCTCAACCACCGGTTTCTTCTTATGGTTATGAACCAGATAGGCCACAGCCTCAGAGGAGGTTGGAGAGGAAGTACTCGAGAATAGCTGATAATTACCAGAGCTTGGATCAGGTTGGAGAATATATATGATCTATTTTCATGTGGTCTTTTCCATTTGTTTGACTTCTGTGATATAAAACACTTGGGTCATGTAGGACAAGCAAGAAAACTTTCTTGAATTGACATGACAACTTCCATTGGTAACTAAAACGTCAACGATGTGTAAATATAAGATACGCATGCTGTCCAAAACATCTCGTCGTGTTGTCTTTAAAGTGCAATCCAGAATGTGTGGGGAATTCTTCCGGTTGGACTGTTGGCGACATTAAATGTTTGAGAAGCAATTCCAGAAGTCAAAAACATTCTTTTCAAGATTCTTTGAGGAGATTTAAGCCGACTGTTGTAAGCATAATAAGAGTGCTCGTTACCATCATTTCAAGTACAACCAGATTAATACGGTCGATGACAACCAAATCTTTTATGAAGACTCTTTATTTTAAGGAAAAATCTTGAAGAACATGTTCAAACAAATTTGATTGCCATCAAAATAATACCTTTTTCTGATTGAATTCTGCTGTCAATGATAAAATGTTGGATGATCACCCAAAGAACATTGAGGTTAAGCTGAACGAGGAAAATTTCCAACTTTTGGCAAAGAATTGGCCGTAGAACTTTGAACTCAAGGAATACAGGTCGTGGCATCATCTGATCAATTATGAAACTTGTCAAAAGAGATTTTCCTTATTTTCTCTCTCCTGCTTATTTCTGGCTGCTTAGCAGGCTTACTTGCCACACTTGCTTTGTTTATGATACAAATGTTTGGCTAGCAGTGTCTGAACATTATGCAATTTGAGTCTTTCATAAATATGGGAACTACTGACTACAGGTTACAGCTGCTCTTGCACAAGCTGGCCTAGAATCTTCTAACCTCATTGTTGGCATTGATTTCACAAAGAGCAATGAATGGACAGGTTTATTCTCATCTTAATGCTTGGAGTGAATTGCCTCATCATCCTGCAGTATACTTAACTTTATCTAATAATCAGGTGCAAGATCCTTCAACAGAAAAAGTTTACATTACCTTGGCAGTGGACAAAACCCATACGAGCAAGCGATTTCAATTATTGGGAGTACACTATCAGCATTTGATGAGGACAACAAGATTCCCTGTTTTGGATTTGGAGATGGTGATTTTAACTTAAAGTATTCTTGTTGAATTACTACATGATTTATAATTGGGCCACAAACATGATACTCTCTCATTTTGTCTTTGCAGCATCAACACATGACCAAGAAGTCTTCAGTTTCCATCCAGATGAGAGAGTATGCAATGGATTTGAGGAAGTACTGTCACGATACAGGGAAATTGTTCCCCAACT
>JAOTAX010000003.1:9563243-9578868 GCA_025629825.1 Erythroxylum guanchezii | reverse complement strand
TGCTCTTTGCTGCACACATCATCTTTACCAAGATTACTGTACTGAGAAAGTCCATCAAAGAAGCCTAGCCTCATGAGCACAACGTAGAGGTACTTCAATGATTTGTCTAACTCTTCTTCCCTAACTTTTCCTGTCCTCACTGAATCTTCTAAATACTTGGGGTAGAAATCTCCACAATCCATATCCAGGCCTGTCAAGAAATCAAAATATGAATTATAAAAATGGAAGTTTGTAGGAGTTTAATGCAAAAGAGAAAAGAGAATAATATCAGTTAAGGAAAGCGAGGCATTGCCTGCTTTGAGTGTCTGTGCAACAGCATCTTCTCCCGTATCAACAAGCCATTTGTGGCCATCAACCATCACCTCAATAGAGTCACAATCAGAAACTATATATCTGGTGGTACATATGAGAAAATTTAGCATTATTACAAATTAATAACACAAACGCAAGCTTGTTTGCGCTTTTGAGAATGTAAATTGAGAGACTATTATTACCCATGAAGATTCCAATCCTGTCTGATGGTCTGATTCAAAAGTTTTGGATCGGCACAAGTAGGTATGCCATTAACCCGATTGTAAGAACACATAACACTGCTCACGTCTCCGTCCTTAATACACATTTCAAAGGGCCTTAGGAAAGTTTCGACCATATCTTGCTCGGTAACCTTCAAGAGCAAAACAAAAAGGTTATTATATCATATATAACATATGAACTCTTCTTTAAAGCAAAATTAAAGATTCACCTACTCTGGCATCAAAGGTGTAGCGTTGAACCCCTTCCCAGTTGTCAACATCATAGGCAGCATAATGCTTGCAACATGAGGACACCTTCAAGGGTCTAGTGTGCAAATCTTTACAATCCTCAGTTCCTTTAACATCCTGAAGCCCTCTAACGTAGTTGGCAGCATATCTTCCGACAACGTAGGGATCTTCACCAGGAGTCTCAAGAGCTCTTCCCCATCTGGGATCTCTCACAACATTCACGTTTGGACTCCAATATGTCAGTCCTGCTCGTCCTAGATTGTACATGGCTCTTGCTTCGTCTGAAACAACCTAAAGATAGAACACAGCCATTCAGTCTTTTTCACTAAACCAGTAAGTATTGAACAGTTCGGTGATAATATTACCTCTCCGATCGTCCTCCATAAGGTCTCGTTGAATGATGCAGCTGTGAGAATCACTGAGGGGAAGCTAGTTGCACCCGGAACAAGATTATCGAAGAAAGTTCCTGGCCCAACGTTGGACACACCATGAAGTGCCTCAGACCACCATTGGTACATTGGAAGACCCAACCTAGGAACTCCTTGAGCATGATTTCCAAGTTGTTTCACCTTCTCTTTTAGTGTCATATGGCTGACCAAATGCACAGCCCGATCCTCGTAGGAAAGAGACGTGTCACAAAAGGCATGTTCTTTCATATTCAACCCTAAATTAAAGTACCTCTTAGCATCACAAACATGTGTAAAATTTGACCCTGTTGGGGTAGCATCACCGTGGAAAAGCAAATGCCTTGCGTTGGCTAATGAAACAAGAAAGATAACAGCAAAAGCAAGAGAACTAAGAAGTCTTGCCATGGTGAGTAGAAAACTAGAGTGAGGGCTTTGCTCTGTAGAAAAGCTTTGGCAATGTTGCACTATATATAGAGGCTATAGAGAATCAACAAATGATTATATTTTGTGGTTAACAAAGATTTATCTTTATTTACATTCAAAAAAATATATAGCTAGATTCTTGAGATGTTGCAATATATATAGAAGATACAGAAAATAAACAAATGATTATATTTTGTGGTTAAAAAAGATTTATCTTTATTTGAATTCAAAAAATATATATAGTTGGATTCTGGAGATGTTGCAGTATATATAGAAGATATAGAGTGATTATATTTTGTGATTAAAAAAGATTTATCTTTATTTATATTCAAAATATATATATAATTGGATTCTCGTGATGTTATATATATTGCAGACTGTATTTCCAATAAACTTATATAATCTTAACCTATAAGTTTATAACTAAAATCTTAACAAATGTAAATAAACTTATATAATCTTAAAATCTAATATCTTATCATCTTATGTGTTTATGTACGTTCTATTAATTACAGTTTGCCACCCCAGTCGATTTCGGTTCAAAGGCAACACATGCATGGTGGGAGTTGAATTCCGGCGAAATTTTCTCAACTTGATTCCGGGAAAATTTTCAACCTGACAAAACTGATATTCGCAAGTTCAATCCTGCATAAAATTATGAGACTATATGAGTAACAATAAGATCAGTTGATCCATCAGCTTGAACAAAAGCCTTTCCAATTTATTGCCACCTGCAAACAAATTAATAAAGTTTTAAACAAAGAGTACTTCTTTATTCCGGAATGTGAAGACTTAGATTTGGTGCCTCATGTTTCAAATCTTTAATCAAGAACAGTTTCTTTAGTGGTCTCCACATAAAAGAAGGTATAATCTGACGCGTCTTTTCAGACCTTCAAGCCATCTAATGGCTGTTGCTTTTCCTTGATATCGCTTCATAAATAGCAGCAAGATATGCCAACAGCCTGCAGCATGAAGTTGTCCGGAAATGAGAACTATTCCTTTGCAGTCTCCCAAGTCTTTGGAAGAAGATGTACGGAAACTCCTACTCTCTCATGATCCGGATGGCCGACGCTTAGATTCTGAATTGGTGCTTCGCGCAATGGAGAATGTGTTATGTTATGCTTCTACATCAGAAGTATTAGTCTCCCAATATTTGCCTTCGTACTCGTGTTGGATGTCTATGTTTTCAGTGTCTTCTTTTTCTGGAACTATTATCAAATGTATAAAATATCTGGGTATGGCTTCTCCCTCAAATTTCTCCGATCATTGGTTAAACTAAAAATGGTTGGAGCACTAAGAGCAGCAATTAGACTGGCATCACTTGTAGGGCCTTGCTACTATGCCTATGAAACTCCTTACAAGGAAGACCTCATTGGAGAATTTGTGGAATGCGGCAAATGTAAGCACCCCATGAAGAAGTATGTGTTGTATAAATAAAAGATGAACTAAGAACCTTTGTTAGTTCGTTACTTTGGATTGGTGATGTAAATTCAGATCAACTGAAAAAGTCTTGAGTAAAGAGGCAGTATCCTGTTGGGTGGCAATCAACTTCTTGTGTTTCCTAACTGCTAAAAGCATCAAGTGTCCATCTACAGCGTGCCGTTTTGCCTACAGGTTTTGGACCAAGAGATTCTAACCTCTTCAACCGGGTCTGATGCACATGAGCCCACTAATACTACATATCTCTTTCAAGAATAATATTTTTTAAGAAGATATGACTTTTGCTTTTCTCTTTTGAGGAAAAAAAGGATTAAGTCTGTCTTATTTATATAAGAAGTAACATAACCATTAATATTCAAGACCCCTAAACAAGATCCTAATACATGAAAAATGAGTAATTTAATACTATTTCAACAAGCAACTGATTTGAACAAAGATCAATTATTGATTTTTCTTAAATTTTAGAGATTTATTTGAGTTCTTTTAAATATTAAAAACATATTACATTTCAAATTAAAGCCCTTGTTAATTTACTCTCAATCAGGATTATAAGCTTTTACTTTCATTATTTTGGTGGATAGTCAATGAAATCCAGCTTGAATGAGATGCATTTTTTCATGCACACGTGAATTTGAGTTCAACCATCTTCATTATAAAGTGAAAAGAATTAGTAACCTAACAAATGATGCATTACTGCTGTATCTCAGGTGTTCATGGAGTCATTGGAAAAGAACTCTATTCTGTGGGCTCATAAAATGCCTCAAAAGATTATAATGCATAATTCCTCTCATAATTTAAAGAAAATTTGACTTAATCTTTGAAAATAAACCCCTTGACGTTAAACAAAGTTTTTAAGTCCTTTAATAAGAGTTTGGATCTCTTGGAATCGGTTGATGATTTTGTGTTATATATGACAGATAATCCAAGATTTTAGACATCGATATAATACGAATTAAGAAGTCACATGTTTTGGGAGAATTTACTAATCTACATGTCTTTAACACTCTTTTGAGATTGCTAGGTAAGATAATTAGTATAATTATACAACATAATAATATAATTAGCATAAGATTTAAATACTCTTTTAAAAATAGATGTGAAAGATACAAGATTACACATTGATATGGAATTGACGAAACAAAGGTTATCAGGTATATGAAAAATGTGAGAAAGGACACATATCATTTGAATTCATATAAATATATTGAACCTTAGAAACATAACATTTCTAAAATGAAGATGTCTTATTGTGATTGAAGCCATATAACTTGTCCAACGCAGAAAGAAATAGGTTGCACCTGGAGGATTGTGCAAATATAATAATGCATAGCATTTGAAAGTATTTAAATAAGCCGTATATCCGCTGTGATTGTGAACCCCCGCGTATCCGCTGTGAACTGAAGTTGTGGAATAGAAAACTTGACCTCCTACTCATTGCCCACCTGGATCATATCATATTAGCTCTGGGAAAAATATTTCTAATAAACCCACATTATGTGAAGCATTACGAATGATTCCGTAGAGAACAACTGAGATTAGTAGGTGCTGTTTGGTTGAAAAATTTTGGTTTGATAATCAAAGATGGGATTTTTATTGTTTGGAACTAAATAATAATAGGGATTTCTGTCTAAGAGTTCGTATCATGATATCCAAATTAGAGCCTGATCAAAAACCAACAAACCCAGTTCCAAATCAGTGCAAATCCTTCTGATTTCGTAATTCATTTGTATCTGTGAAACTGCGGTTCTCGTCAGTGCAAAAGTCTGCACTTGAAACCCTAACCAAACGTAACTACTCTTTACCGTAAAACCCTAGCTAAGACAGCTTTACATGGTCTCTACTCCATTCAAGGTTTTGTGGGTTGTGATGACTGAAGAGTAGAGTACCTTTTGCCAAGCCAATTCCCAGAAGGGATCCGCTTCCTCTACGGCAAAACACATATTCTTCGGGTTCGAAATCGCAAGATGCTCATGTCCCTAAAATGTTGACAGGATTAATCCCAGATGGATGACCTTTGGTTGCTCTCATCGTTCACGTCGAATGATTACGTTATATTTCCCGCGAGAGCAGATCATCTAAGTCTAGCGTGTCTTATTGTGTCTAACGACAGAACGACGTCGTTTTCGTGTAAAAATTGGACAACACTATTGTCCCTTGGACAGGCACCTGTGAGTGCGTCATGTTTAAGCCAACCGACCAAGCCTTTAAAGCACCATTCATTTATTAAAGAATGGCGTTCCAAAGTCAACTGTACTCTTATTAAGAACTAAACAAAAACGAATCAGCAATTTAATAAGATTAGTTTATATCATTAATAAATATTTTTTTTGTTTAATAAGAATAAGAGTAAGTACAAAATTAATAAATATCAAAATAAGTAGAAAATTATTAAATATCAAAAATATTAAACAATTAAATTAAATTAATATTATTATTATTATTATTATATTCGATATGATTATTAAATTTATTATTTATATTAATTTCTATTATTATTATGGAATTCGTTATAATTACTAATTTTTTCTTATTATTATTAACTTTATTATTCTGAATAATTTAATTATTCTTATAATATTTAATAATAATTATTATTTTCTGACCGGAGTATATATACTTATTATTATAAATCTTAATAATAATAAGTATATACGGTTTATTATTAATATTAGTATTATTATTAATATTAAATTCCTTATTATTATTATTATTATTATTATTATTATTATTATTATTAAAAACGCTTATTATTATTCATAACATTATTAAATTCCTTATTATTATAAAGTGTATTTACTTAATTATTTATTGTTATTGTTATTATTATTATTATACGTAAATTTGTTAATTAATTTAATTTCCATTATTATAATTGCTGTTAAATATTATTATTAAATTTCTTCTGTTTATTATTAAATTTATTATAGAGTATTTGTTAAATTTATTATTATTATTATTAAATTCCTTATTAATATTAGAAGTTGATAATAATAATAACAATAACAATAATAATAATTATTATTATTAAATTTTTTATATTTAGTGTATTTATTTATTCAATTATTTATTTGTCAGTATTATCAAATGGCTTTATATAACAAAAATAAACATATATTTTTATCCTTATTGTTATTAAGAACAAAATTAACAATAATAACGAATTTAATGATATTATTTAATATAATTAATTAATAAATAAGTTCAGTATTAATAAGAATAAATAATAAGTAGAACTTATAATAATACCTAAAATAATTTGTAACATAACAAACTATAAAGAAATTATAATTATCATAATTTAAAACAATTAAATTAATAAGAATAATTAAAGAAACATAACGTATTATACGTTAATTTTGCTGCAACTCCAAAACAACGTAATTTTTGGAAATCACGCTTTAGTGCTTATTCTTATTAAGATTTAAATTAAAAATAATCAGCAATTTAATGATAGTATTTAATATTATTAATAACTAATAAAAAATTATTTAATAATAATAAGAGTAAGTAAAAAATTATTAAATATCAAAAACGTAAAACAATTAAGTTAATGAGAATAATTAAACAACCATAATAAGGTTTAACAATAATAAAATGGTTAATAATAATAAGGAATATACCCTTATCATATTTGGAAACAATTAAAATTATAAGAATAATTAAATAACCATAATAATTTTTAACAATAATATAATGGTGAATAATAATAACAAATATAAAATTAGCACTTATCATACTTGAAAACAATTAAAATAATAAGAATGATTAAAGAAATATAACGTTATTATTATATATTATAATATTAATTATAATATTAATTATTGAAATAAATTTAAAATTAAAACTGATTATAAGGAATTAGGAAAAATAAGCATATCATTTTCCCTTATTATTATCAACAACAAAATTAATAATAATCAGAGATTTAATCTTAATATTTAATATCATTAATAAATAGATAATTTATTAATAATAAAAACAATAGTAAGTAGAGAATTAATCATTAAAGTCCATTTTTAACACAAGTATTAATAATTCCGGCAATAATTTCTAGAATAACAAATATAAAGGAAATTACAATTATCATATTTCAAAACAATTAAAATAGTAAGAATTATAAAAGAAACTTAACATTTTTTTATTATATAATTTATAATATCTATTATTTTAATTATTCTTATTATAATTATTATTCATATGAATATTATTATTATTATTATTCCATAGATAAATAATGAGATTAAAAAAGTATTTTAATAACGTCAGGCTAATATAGCCCTCGCTTAGGCTCGCGAGGGCGAGCAGACACATTTTTATTTGCATTATTTCATTTGCACATTTTTATTTCCTTTTTATTATTTAATGGATTTGTTTTCATTAGGTTAGTATGCTTTTATTTATTTATATTAATAAAGTCAACTTCCCTCTTCATATTTATAAATTTATAAATGTAAATTATTTAATTTATGTGATTATTATGATTAGGTTTGTAGTTCAGAATATTACTTATAATTAATAAATGTATTATTTGAAATGAAATTGGTTATTATTATTCATAACATTATTCAATTCGCTATTATTATTATTAACTTTTTGTATTTATGAAATTATTTATCTATGGAATAATAATAATTACAATTATAATAATACTACTAATTATTATTATTATTGTTTCTAATCTTATTCTTATTCTTACTATTATTAGTTGTAGTTTTTGATTAGTATTATTATTATGATTATTCATAAAAATTCCTTTTGGATGTTTCATTAAATTTTATTTATTATTTCTATTAGTATTATATTAAGGAATAAAAACGAAAATGAATTTAAATTTATATAATATTAATAAATTCTGGACACATTAAATAACAATAACGGTGAGATTGGAAAGCCTTGTCATTTCCAAAGCAATTATTTCAAAGGATTGCCGCCATTTAAGTAAATTGCTAATATAATTTTCAGAAAATTTTTAACTGTTGATGTGTTATAATTTTGAAATAATATATGGGTTGTTATTATTATTATTATTATTATTATTATTATTATTATTATTATTATTATTATTATTATTATTATTATTTATTGGTTATTATTATTATTATTATCCATTTGTATTATTATTATTATTATTATTAAATTCCTTTTCGATATATCATTTAAGTCGATAATTATTTGTATACTAATAATAAATATTATTATTACTATGATGTCATACCTTTAGTAATGTTGTTCTTCCAATGATTCTGAATTGCCTTCTCGATGAAGTTAAGGATAGGAACCCAATCCTCGTAAAAAATGTTATGAGAAAGCTAATGGTAGTAAAAAAGGAAAACAAGCCATTCCTCAGCACCTAATAATTGTGTACTGGTGATGCAGAGGGCCAAAATTTTGAAGAAAGAACATGAAAATTGGAATTTCTCAAACATTCCAATGTTTAGTGTATAGTTAAGTAGAAGCTGGTTACTGCTTAAAAGAATTGAGACACTAAAAACTTGATAGAAGCTTCTTTTTTTTTTTTGGTGATAGAGGCTATAGATGTGTAGGAAGATTGAGATAAGCACATATCATATCAAGTCACAAAAAAGATTCAAGAAGAAATTACTATTATTATGAATTAAAATTGGCTGCCAAACAAGCACAATACTACCTTGAATTCAACATATGTCTTTGATGACTCAAAGATTAAATCATACAGAGACGAAGGGCAACATAGATTGACGATATATGATGGAAACGCATGAGGTCTACTTCTCTTTCCTTTTTGTGATAAGCTTCTACACTTATCTAGATGGTCAAACCTAGCAGCCAATTTATTTAGCAACTTCTGTATTGGACCTTTGCAGACAAATCGTGAGTTGATATCTGTCAGCATTAAGGTTAAGCTATAAGGTTTAAACAAAAAAACTTCTCCAATATAGATTCAATAAGTGAAGCATTGAGTAGATTGTTGAAGGTTATTCAAGGAATGATACAGATGTATTGAAATGCCTGGAAAAATGAACTCTATATAAATTACAACCACCAAACAGAAAAATAAATCTACAAAAAACACCATAGAAATGAGTCAATGACAACCAAAGATAGGAAATTATATGTAGAAACAGAAAAAGAGAAGAGAACTAAAATAGAACTCAGACCTTGTCTGCAAAACCATCAAGAGGACCCCATATATAGCCTAAAAGCTTCAGCACACCAGTCCTAACATTCAATTCATGAGAAGGGCTAGAACTCTCAATCCCAAAGGTACCTTTCAACAATGTCAGCGTAGCAGAAGGAAGTGTTGAGAGAGGTTCTTCCTCACTGTATCAAGTAGTGGAAAGAGTGAAACAACAATCACAATTACTAAAGCTTCGCTGCACAGAAATGTTACCAAAACTCACCTATAAAAATCAACAACTTTGAAGGAAATGTGGGGATGTACAAGAGCAATATGAAATACACATTATTTGACGGAGTGCAAGACCTTCTTTGGACGTTTAATTCCCAAATGTAAATGGCAAGAGCAAGAAGTTAGTCCAAATCATTGATATGAGAACATAAAACATTGAAAAAGTTGAACAAACAACCGAGATGACTGACAAATTTCCTTTAAATTCCTTTTGCTAGTAATAAGTTCGCAGCATTCAAATTCAAATGCTCTTCAATCTCCCTCTAACCTTTTTTAGATGAAACCTCACAATCTTGTGATTAATATATAACCTCCATCAATTCTGCACGTTCAAATTTAAAACAATACAATTTACTCTACACTGATCATTGCTCATGATGGTACAAACAAAATTTGATATGCTTTCACATTTTTAGCAAATTTTCACAAGCCACACAACTGAAAGTTGTGTAGACACAAATATGTATGTCAGGTGTTGATGTATAGAGAATATTCAGTTTGTCAAATGGAAATTTCAGAAACAAAAATTTTTTCTCACTCTCAGGTTGTGATGTATAGAGAATATGAAGTTTCTGAAATGGCATTTGCACTTTTAAATTGTTTGTCCACTGTCCGAAATTTTCACATTGGTCCCTAAAAAAATTCATTCATTGAAATTCAAGATCAACGTCTTTACAAGGGAATTTCCCATATTAAGAAGATGAAGACAAAAATATGAATTTTTTTTCCATATAATGCAACTGTTACTGTTCTATTGAACATAGAAGGTGAGTTCTGACCTTTTCAAGTTAGCTCTCACACCTGTCTTGCTTGGTTACATCAATGGCTCCAAATGAACGATGAAAATCAGATAACGAGTAATGCAGAGCAGAATACAAAAAATCTGACGCTGGTACATCAACAATCCCATGTACATGCCTGACAAACAGATTTGCAACTGTCAGTTTTTTCCTCCTAAATAATCAATTGCTGTTAAAGATATCATTTTCTGTTTTCTGCTAAGGACAAATTATGTTGCTTTTGTCTTCTGTCCAATGAGGAAAGGCTTGTACGAGGGTAGTTATTACTCATCTATTTATGTCTTCAGCATAAGTTTTTTGCTAAAGATGTAGCAGAATGTTCTAGAGCCAATATAAAGCTCATCATCTGTCCATTTTCGATTGTTATGCAACAAAACCAGAAAAACCATCAATAAAATTCTTCAGTACATGTTCTAACATATTTGTCATGTTCTTACCTTTGATTTCCAGTAGCAAGTTGTCCAGAAGTTAAGAATATCAAATTTGAGAAGAGGCATTAGTTTAAAAATCAATTGGTCCTTTTCTTTGAAAACAAAACCTGAAGCTAGTTTAGCATTAGGATGAGAGTGAAAACCACAAAGATGTCATCAATACATAAGTTTCAATTCAGCTCATGTGATCACCTTTTATTCTCCTTCCATAGTGTATTTTTCTAATCTAAAGTAAAGTTAAATTCGAAGTCTGAGTAGTTGAAATACTGTAACTAGCCTATTCCAGGCAAAATGCTGGTGTTTTTTCCTGGATTTGAAGACAGAGTTACATTCATTTCTAACATAAACCACCTATAGATTCAAAAATTTGTGAGAAATCTGTGTTACTTATGTAATATGTGTCTAAATATTTTATATAAATTTAGCTACTGTCCACACACATCAAACATAGTTCAATTTTTACCGATATTACAGCAGACTGGTATATGGTGCTTAATACTTACTTTATAATCAGAATCATCTTGTACACACACAAAACTTTTTGGCACGAAGGCAACTACGACAGTTGTCAATGGAAATACCAACTCCTAAATTGCTGATATCGTCCAAATTTGCAATTCCAAATGTCTGTTGCGCCTGTCAATCAATATACATGGTTAAAAATTCAAACAAAACAAAACATGTAATGCAATTATACAACATTATTGAAATGAACACAAAAACGTTCTTCAAATTACCATAAGTAAATCGGTCATGCGCATGGAAGGTGGGATATCAATACTAACATTTTGTTGACTTCTTCCTATATCATTCACCTAACATGATAAATGATTCAAAGTTTAATAACACATTACAGGCATACAATATTTAAAACCAAAGAAACAAATAGTTTAACAAACAATACCAGAGGAGTTATTGCATAATGATGCTGACTGTATAAACTTGTTGACTTATCCATATGAACACCTGTATGCTGCAATTCGTGATTATCATAACCAATTGTTGTTAAAGCCAACATTACATTGATTCAAATGCATGATACCAATAAGATAATATTAGAAATTGAACCTGAGATTGTTGTAGCCGATCGTCATGATTGAAACCCAAACTTATGAAATCTTTACAAATAGCAGCTGTCTGCTTGTGGTTTTCCTCATAAGAAATCAAATCAAAATTAGTTTAAAAGAAAAGGCCCAACATATGCAAACATGATCAATTACCCAATAACCAACCTGATGTTGATGTAATATGGGAGCCCAGCTGCTGGAGAAAATCTGAGTTTGTTGGGAATTATCTTCAGATTCCTGAATACCATCGTTTACGCCAAATTAACTTAACATAATAACTCTTAAATTTATATACGTCATTTCAATCCAATATCACCACAAGTTATACCTGAGTGGTGGAAAGGGGGATTACTGTCGAATCTGCCACATTTGTTAAAGTCCTGCAATTCTTCGCATTCTTCCTCTTCTTTGAACTTTTTTCTAATTCACCCCTCAATCTCTTACTTGATATCGGCTTTGTCTTCATTTTCAGACCTCTTATGTGATTCATGTCGGCAAAATGAATGTTAGGTTCATTCAGCACATTCCTTTCAGTATTTGAGCGTGAGCGTTGGCTTAACTCATGATCTTGTGCTATTTGGTTCTCTTCATCAACTATTTCTTCACCTTCCAATTTCTCATCAACCATCTTCAACATATTCAAGAGATTATGTTTCACAACTTGATATGTATCTCTCCTCTCTGCTGCCCTTGTCACCAATCGCATGCTTAATGTACACAATTCTTTATACCTGATAGTTAACAGCTGGCACGAATCCATATTAGTATCATTGACAGTTGACTCCATTTGTGCAATCGTCCAACTTTTTGCTTTCCTTGTCCATCTTTTCATAATAAACTTGCTCGAGATTGTCGAAATATTCTTCAAGCTATACACCTTCAACACATGAGAGCATAAAATGCTAGCAAACTCAAACTTCTCACAACTATAATGAACGTCATCATTACACAAATCATAGCTGACCAGTTGAGAGTAGCTCTTCCCAGCAACACTAATCTTATATTTCTCGACTATTCCATCCTCACCGCTAAGAAGAAAACTATAATCATGGCAATGATTCCATTCATCTTGAAACCATTTAAAGACTTCTGGCGTGTACACAGTTGATGCATGCTTTAAAATTTTCACCAATGCTGACAATATTGACTTGCTCACATTACTTCTAAAATCAGCTTTTAACTCCTCATATCGACGATCATCAATAAGCCTCTGAAAGTGGATAAAAATTGTATTAAGTTATGCTGGTAACTAACGTACCTTTTTATCATACTGTTCATGCTCTCACTTCGTTGCGTGGTTATCATGTTTGAACAAAATATTTTTCGCCCATGAACCAAAGCCCATTTTTCCTTTATGCCATACAAACGTTTCAACCAGTCATTATCTTGAAGTTCATATTTTTCCAACATCTTCGTCCATGCAATGTAAAAATCTTCTTCTTCTTCATACTTATAGATGTATGCGCTAAAATCCCTTGCAAACTCTTTAAACTTAGAAAATATACCACTCAAATGTATCGCAACATTTTGATAAATGTGCCAAATACACAGTCGATAATGAGTATTTGGCCATTTTGACGCTAATGCCTTTGCGATTGCTACATCTTGATCAGTAAGAATAGTGGTAGGCGTTTTCTCAGACATCGCTCTCTGAAATGTCTCAAACAGCTACTCAAATGTAAGAGTCGTTTCATCATAGAGGAGTGCACCACCAAAAATTATTGTTTGGTTATGATGGTTGACATCGACAAACAATGCAAATGGACGACCCTCACCATTCTTCTTGTAAGTCGTATCGAAGCAAAATACATCACCAAAGTCTAAGTAGTAGTTCCTCATTTTTCCGTCAAACCAAAATATGTTAGTGATCACTCTTCGTCCACTTGAATGGCATAAAAGAAATTTGGATCTTCTACCTGCATCTTATACAAATATGCTAACACCTCACGTGTATCTCCCTTTTTCATGCCTGTAGTTCGTTTAGACCTCAAATAATTCTTGTAATCATCCGGAATAAAGCCAACATTATCTCTACAACCTGCTTGTCTCACCATAAGATCATGAGATGCTTTCGGTCAAATTCTCACATCATTAGCTATTTCAATTTGCATAGCCACAATTGAAGATATCTTCCTGTGAGTTCTATACAAATGTGTTTTGTTTGGGGATGAAAGGTAGTGATTGTGCTCCTCAACAAAGTCAATGACTTGAAATTTTCCAGTTTGCAAACTATTCACTTTCATTCTTGCCTGACAACCAAATCTTGTTTCTGCACGTGGGGCTCTTACATACAAATCTCTTTTGTCGGCCATCCGTTTACTTTCAGTACTACAAACAAAAAGCCTACAAATCAACATTCCACTTTTGTCTTTATGACTTTTGTTTCTTCTAATTCCAAATGCCACATGCTTGGCATAAGTTAAATAAAAATGGTAAGCTTCTTCTTCTGTCTTAAACTGCATGCTAATTTTCGGTACTAACTCTCTTCCAACCAAATATCTTCCGTTCATATTAAAACTCTCGTTCCGAAACGCAATATCATTGTTACGTTGCTCGTTATCACTTTCATAATTTAAACGGCGACATGGAGTTGATGTACCTTCCATTTTCACACCTGTGAAAATAAAAAAGGAGCACCATTATTTTCACATATAATTATTCAGACAACCAAAAACGACCTTATAAAACAACGTATGATGTTTGATTTTTTAGCCCATCCATGTGTTATGTCATTCATGTATAAGAAATACCTATAAGAGATTTGATGCTAAGTTGTTTCCATTTTACAAATGATATGTTTACTTTAACATTAACTACAACTTAATGCTTACCAAATCAACTGTAAAACATTAACTATCATTGATGTCTACTTTACAACATATAGCGTAAACACTCCAAAAAAAGTAACAAACCATTATTATTCACCAAAACTTACGACTGCCATCAACCATACAACACAACCAACTCAACCATCACATATTAATTACCACTAACCTGTATGTCAAACCACTATTTATTAACAAAAACATTCCAGTTATATCACATTGAATACCAAAATGTAAAAAACAAAGATAGAAGTTATATCACAAGCAGAACATAAATCGCTAGATTTCTTTAACAATTAGCTTGTAAATAAACAATATGAAAACACAACCATTTTCCAAGTTCCTGCACAACATAGAGAAATGGTTTTAAATTTTTACACCTGAGAAGCAGATGAAAACTATAAAATTTGTCTGTAAAAAGTCAGGTTGTTGGAGAAGATGGTCTGCTTTTTTACATCAATAGTAAATAACTTTCTTATAATTATATTACCAAATTATTTGTCATTGGCGGGAATTGTTTGTACTAATTGCTTTGGAAATGACAAGGCTTTCTCATCTCATCATTACTGTTAATTAATGCCTACATAATTTATTAATATTCTATATGTTTATTCATTTTCGTTTTAATTGCTTAATATAATGTAATGAAAGATTTTTTTCATTCCAGTATAATTCAACAATTATAAGAAGTAATTGAATTATATAATTGAATTACATAAATAACAACTACAAATAATAATACCGAATTTAATAATGTTATGACTAATAATAGACATTTGTAATTCAAATAATACATTTATTAATCATAAGTAATATACTAAAGTACAAACCTAATCATAATAATCACATAAATACAATAATTACCATTTATACATTATATGCTTATTATAACAAGATTATTTACATTGTTAATATCAATAAGTAAAAGCAAACTAACTTAATGAAACTAAATCCATTAAATAATAAAAAGGAAATGAAATTAATATTACTAATTCTAATAATAAAAAAATAAAAGGATAATAATAATAATAATAATAATAATAATAATAATAATAATAATAATAATAATAATAATAATAATAA
>JAOTAX010000003.1:9543725-9557587 GCA_025629825.1 Erythroxylum guanchezii | reverse complement strand
AAACTAATAAATAATGTTCATTGTTTCTTAATAATTAAGTATTATTCATTGTATTTTTACTAAAAACATTCAATGTATATATGTACGTATGATGGTGATAGAAAATACTTTATAAACAAGATAGAAAATTTCTTGAAACCACACCCAATAATGGCTTCTCATCTAAAAGGTGTCATGAAATCAACAATGACGGATCAAATACGCAAAGACTTATGTGAGTACAAGAGAGATCATTCGATATGCACTCAAAAAGATTTGCAGTTGTGTCTTGAAGAAAAGTTTCATTTGAAAGTTAGTCAAGATACAATCTCAAACACACTCAAACGATCGGCTGAGTATCTTTTGACCAACCTAGAAAAAGGAAGGGATATGAAGCGGCACAAACCAGCAAAATTTTCAGATATGGAAAAGGTTATTTATGAGTGGTTTCTCCAGTACTAACATCGTGTGAATATGACCGGAGAACTAATTTTGGAGAAGGCAAGAGATACAATGAAACTTCTATACCCTCAACAAGATTTTGAGCGCAAATTTTCTCAAGGTTGGCTTGAGAAATTCAAGCTACGATACAGTATCAAGTCATTTCGTCGTTTCGGAGAAAGTGATTCGGTTGATATACAAGACATGGAGAAGCAATTGGAGTCTATAAGGGAAAAAATAGGTAAGTTCCCTATGAAAGATGTTTTTAATATGGATGAAACTTGTTTGTTTTATAGGTTACAAGCTGATCATTCTCTTGCTACGAAGCAACTTGAAGGAAGAAAACAAGACAAAGAAAGGCTAACAGTTGTTATTTGTTGCAATGAGGATGGCTCTGAAAAAATCCCTTTATAGATTATTGGAAAATATGCAAAGCCACGTTGCTTCAAGAATGTCAACATGAATAGCTTGAATTGTCACTATCGTGCCAACAAAAGAGCTTGGATGACAAGTGTGCTCTTTGATGAATATATCCGTTGGTTTGATAAAAAAAAGCACGGTAGAAGAATTTTGTTTGTGGTAGATAATTGTTCAGCACATCCAAGATGTGAAGGGTTACATAATGTTAAGTTGTTCTTCTTGCCACCCAACATGACATCAAAAATTCAACCTTGTGATGCTGGAATAATAAGAGCTTTCAAGATGCACTTTCGTAGGAAATTTTACCGTATGATTTTAGAAGGCTATGAGTTGGGATAATCTGATCCAGGTAAGATTAATGTTTTGGATGCTATCAATCTTGCAGTCTCGGCTTAGACAGTTAATGTTCAGCAAGAGACAATAGCAAATTGTTTTCGACATTGCAAAATTCATTCAGGTGATAAAGTCTCAAGGAATTTAGATGAACTCACTTGTGAAAACGACATTCATGAACTTGAGCTCATGATTAATGATCTCAGTTATCGCAATAAAATGGATGTCGATAGCCTATTAGATTATTCGGGTGAAAATGATACATGTTCAGAGGTCCAGAGCTTAGAAGAAATTGTGACTACTATCCTTGAAAATAATGTTGATGATGAAGTTGAAGACGATATAGTACCTTTGGAACCAATTACGCGTAAGAAAGCACTTATCGCGTCTAGAATTCTTCACAATTTTTTGGTGTAATTCAAGAACACAACACCAGAAATTTTGGATACAATAAGAAAAGTTAGAGATGAGCTCCAATTAGACTTAAATTTTAAGAAAAAGCAAACAACACTAGAATCATATTTCACTAAATTATCTTAATTATATTTGTGTAAGTTTACATAATTATTAGTTTATGATATTAATGGGACCCTATATTTATATAAGGGTATTTTAAAAATATATTATCTTATTATCTTATCGAAATTTGTTAAATGTTCTACTGACCCAAGTCAATACCGGAAAAAAATATTATCTTAAAGAGTTTATTAATTTACGGAGTATACTTAATTTAGTCCTAATCTATTACTTACATGAAACAGAGAGCTCAACCAATTGATTGGCTTTAATGCACCTCTTCACGCTAACATACAACACAAAATTTCATAGATATAGCTTTACTTTTAAAAGTGACCAACTTAAGGTACAAAGATTTTGTCACAGTTTCCAAAAAATTCTAGAAAGATGAAGAGAAATAAACAGTTCTGTCTTGGTTTAAGAGAAGAGTTACCGCGGATCAGTAGCTAATAATGAAATTGATTTTGGCTGGAAAGAATGGAACTACTTGACTATCAAGTTACATCCTGTAATTGGCTTTTATATATTCTTCTGAATCCTTGTAAGATACACCACTCAGGAACACTATGAGCAATGCAGTGGGACAAGAAGACTCTTGAGCCGTAAGAGAGTATAAAGTTGACCTCGCTGCCTTTAACTGGGAAAAAAAAGAAAAAGACTTAGCTCATCTTCTAGTTGATACTGAGCTGTGAACTTAGTAAAGCTAAAGTGACGAGACGTGCCAAAACTCGTTTCAAAACAGGCTCTTAAGAGCAAGGACCCGTTAATTCTATCATCCTACAACAATATTCAGTTCACTTTAAGTCTTACATGCTCTGGAAGCTTTTTCAAAACTTGTATGATTATTCCCTTCTATTTTTGATTTTGTCCTTTCTGTTCTTTTGCATTCCTTTTTCTTTTTGTTGTGTCAGAATATATGTCATACAGAGCTTAAGGATACTTTCTTTATCTTTTTGCCACCCGTGTCGGTTCAAAGGCAACACATGCATGGTGAGAGTTGAATTCCCACCAAATTTTCGCAACTGGATTATCGATTCCAGGAAAATTTTCAACCTGACAAAACTGATATTCGCAATTTCAATCCTGCAGAAAATTATGAGACTGAGTAACAATAAGATCAGCTGATCCATCAGCTTGAACAAAAGCCTTTCCAATTTATTGCCACCTGCAAACAAATTAATAAAGTTTTAAACAAAGAGTACTTCTTTATTCCGGAATGTGAAGACTTAGATTTGGTGCCTCATGTTTCAAATCTTTAATCAAGAACAGTTTCTTTAGTGGTCTCCACATAAAAGAAGGTATAATCTGACGCGTCTTTTCAGACCTTCAAGCCATCTAATGGCTGTTGCTTTTCCTTGATATCGCTTCATAAATAGCAGCAAGATATGCCAACATCCTGCAGCATGAAGTTGTCCGGAAATGAGAACTATTCCTTTGCAGTCTTTCAAGTCTTTGGAAGAAGATATACTTGTACGGAAACTCCTACTCTCTCATGATCCAGATGGCCGACGCGTAGATTCTGAATTGGTGCTTCGCGCAATGGAGAATGTGTTATGTTATGCTTCTACATCGGAAGTACTAGTCTCCCAATATTTGCCTTCATACTCGTGCTGGATGTTTATGTTTTCAGTGTCATTTTTTTTCCTGGAACTATTATCAAATGAATAAAATATCTGGATATGGCTTCTCCCTCAATTTTCTCTGAGCATTGGTTAAACTAAAAATGGGAAATAAAAGGGGAAAGATGCAATTTTAAAGGTTTCCAAATGTTCTGTAATTTTTGGAATGACTAAAAACTGATGCAAAGTTATATGACGGATAAGATTAGACCTGTCATGAACCATATATATTAACTGCAGTTGCTCATTGCTTGTCCGGACTAACAACTTCTAATCATTGCCAAATTAGTTAGTATATAGGAATGTTCAATAACTACAGCATATGAACAATAAAAATTGTTTCATGTTTTCAGGTTGGTGGTTTCTGGTTTGATGCCAATGCAAAGGATGATACATGCGAGGTTGAGGTAGTTGGATCACAAGAAAAATTGGGACAGATCATCTCCAGAATTTCGTGTGAGGTAATTGTTTTCTCTGCTTCATGCTCTTTCTAAAGTGTGTAACTCCATACGGATATTTGGACTCATTTTGTGAATGCAGATGCTAAGTAAATGTCTGGGTAAGAGTGGATATCATGAAGGGACCGTGATCTTGTTCGATTTGCTTAGGCATTATGGATGGGATGCCAAATTGGTTATAATTCTTTCAGCATTCACCACAAGTTATGGTGAGGTTTCGCTCATACTGAATCTATACTCCCGTAACCCGTTGGCAGCATCAGTTGCAAGGCTTAAACGGATACCCCCCAACGTAAGCACGTTGAGGCCTAGCTTTGAGGCATTAAGCTTGTTGCTCAGGATACTCGTAGATATAACAAAGTGCATGATAAAGTTCGAAGGAATGCGATTTGGACTTGCAGAGCTGGAAGGAAAAGTGATAGCCATCTCAAATTCTTACATGTACATAGCTGCTTACTGGGTCGCAAGAAGCACTTTGGCATGCTATTCCTTTATCTCAGACTTGAAAGCAATGAGGCTGGAGCAAGTGCATGTTCCTTCTCTTCTATTTGCTTATGAACCTGTCCCATCAATTACATGATCAACTGTTTTGATATGGAGCATTTTCTCATGCAACAGAACATTTCTTTTTTTGTTTACAATATTAAACTTTGAGAAAAGTTCTTGGAATCAGAACGCTAAAACAGCCATTGAAGAGGTACATCTTTTATTTTTATCTTCAGGCCCTCAAAGTCGGCGGCAAGTGCAACATGTGAGCTGTTAAGTCTAGCAAACATGTTGAACAACATTTACAACCACCTTAGACAACAATTTGATTTGTATCATCAACATATAGGTTAGTGTTCAGCTTCAGAAATTCAATATTAACTTAGATTTCATACAATCTTGACGGCCTCGTCCATTGCATAATTTGCAGGGACAATGATGAATGAGAAGCTGCTAAAACTTTTCCAGGAGTCCCATGCTGACAATCAAAAGATCCTGGGGATTCTATTAGCTTTGGAGGATAGCCTACCACTAAAGAATTCTTCCATAGAAGAAAAGGTGTGCTCTTCCTACAAGAAACTTGTTGAGAATACACCATTTGGAGTACTAAAGAAAGCAAAAGAATCTGACATTTTCCTCTTGGTTGATTGACAGATTGGTGTGGGTGAACTGAAAGACAAGATAGTAATACTTATGGTTTCAAAGCCAGAGCTTTTCCCAGTAGAGGGATTGTTCCAGCTAGTTCACCAAGCATATGAGCAATTCAGTGAAATGACATCGGAAGAAAGTTACAAAATTGTTTGGATTCCTATTTCATCTTGTGATGTATGGACTAGTGCTGAAGAGAAGAAATTCAATTTTGTATCGAACTGCTTGCCATGGTTTTCTGTTCGCCGACCATGGGCACTGAACCCAGCTGTAATAAACTTTATAAAGCAAGTATGGAACTACAAAGATGACCCTCTTATGGTAGTGTTGGATCCACGAGGGATGGTTACAAATACAAATGCGTTTGATATGGTATTGACATGGGGTGCTGGCAGTGCATATCCCTTTTCATCTGCAAAAGAAAAACAACTTTGGGAAGAGGAGAAGTGGACAATACAACTTCTGGTTGATAGTATTGATCCCTTACTAACACTTTGGGTATGGTTTCCAAGTTAGCAGTTAAATTTTATTTGTTTCAACTCTTTTACTAATTCCACAGAAGCATTTTGTGTCAGGTAAAACAACGTAGAACCATCTGCATTTATGGAAGTGACGACCTGGATTGGATAAGAGAACTGAATGCACAAGTCAAGCAAATTACGAGCCAAGGTCTTCGGTTTGAGATGGTGTATGTTGGTGATAGCAACCTGAGTGAACATATAAAGCATGTTCTAGTAACCATCAATATGGAGATGCATCATAGTTTGCTCACCTTCACAAAGTTATCTTTCTTCTGGGGTCGGCTCAAGAGTATCAGAAGATCGATACTTAAAACAGGAAAAGAGACTAATTCTGATAAAATCCTGCAAGAGTTGTCAGCATTGCTAGATACCAAAGACAAGGGATGGGCAATAATAGGTAGAGGTAGTACACAAGACATTATAAAGCTCCAAGGAAGTGAAGCCCTGGAATGCTTGAGTAAGTACAACGAGTGGTCACAGAATGTTATAAAATTAGGATTGGTTGGAGCCCTAAGAGTAGCAATTAGACCGGCGTCACTTGCGGGGCCTTGCTACTATTCCTATGAAACTCCTTACAAAGAAGACCTCATTGAAGAATATGTGGAATGCAGCAGATGTAAGCACCCCATGAAGAAGTCTGTGTTGTATAAATAAAAGATGAACTAAGAACCTTTGTTAGATTATTACTTTTGATCGGTGATGTAAATTCAGATTAACTGAAAATTTCAGAGTAAAGAGGCCAGTATCTTGTTGGGTGGCAATCAACTTTTTCCTAAACATATCCCCTTCTAACCTGCGTCAGTAGATGGGGTTCACAAGTACTTTCTAACCAGTTCTATTCCCAAATTATGGTTCTGATACTATTGAACTCCCCGTAAACTCTTGTAAGAAGAGGTGAAACCAAATCTTAAATATGTTGTTAAGTGATTTAATATGCTAACCTTTCTCAAGGCCTTCGGGGGCTTAGTGATATCGAAGCTACCAAATTTCGGTTCAGGTCGCCTCACGTTGCTCGTTCGAATCCAGAAAAACAATTTTAAGAGTGAAACAGTTGGCATCGCTGCATCAAAATTGCACAAGTAGTGCGCGGGATGGTTGTTAAGTGATTTGATATGCTAACTCTTCGCAAGGCCTTGGGGGCTCCGTGATAAGTTTTGGACCAAGAGATTCTAACCTCTTCATCGAGTATGATGCACATGAGCCCACTAATACTACATATCTTTTTCAAGAATAATTTTTTTTGTAAAGAAGATATATCTTTTGCTTTTCTCTTTTGAAGAAAAAAAAAAGGTTAATTCTGTCTTTTTTATTTAAGAAGTGACGTAATTATTAATATTTAGACCCCTAAACAAGATCCTAATGCATGAAAAATGAATAATTTAATGCTATTTCAACAAGCAACTAATTTAAACAAAGATTAATTATTGATTTTTCTCAAATTTTGGAGATTTAGTTGAGTTCTTTTAAATATTAAAAACATATTACATTTCAAAGTAAAGCCCTTGTTCATTTACTAGATCTCAATAAGGACTTTAAGCTTTTACTTTCACTATTTTGGTGGATTGTCAATGAAATCCAGCTTGAATGAGATGCATTTTCTCATTCACACGTGAATTTGAGTTTAACCATCTTCATTATAAAGTGAAAAGAATTAGTAGCCTAACAAATGATGCATTGCTTGCTGCTGTATCTCAGGTGTACATGGAAGAAAAAAAAGTGAAAAAAGCTCTATTCTGTGGGCTCATAAAGTGAGTCAAAAGTTTATAAGTTTCGATATATTTTCTCAAGGAAAATTCTCTTGGTCGGATCTCAATTCATTTAACAGCAAAAAGTCTATGCTTGGTTGGGTCGATGATCATCATGGCATGGAAACCTAGAGAGAACATAATCAACCTTATCCTTCTTTTAGAAACTTAGCAGACTGTTACTTTTCTGCTACTGATATATATACTCATCAAGGTTCTTTTGTAATATTTATATCAGAAGTCCGCTCATATAAAAAAATGTTATTTGTTCATCTCAATTGCCACAAAAATATTGGTAGAAGCATTACCATTTTCTAAAACCAAAAAACATAGAAACTCAGGAGCCTTACGATTCAATGCCTCAGTCTTTAGCTCGATCAGACAAGATATAAATTGGAAAAGGATTAATGTACTTTATAGGCAACAAGGTCTAGCCAGGTAGGTCGATGCTGTTATGAGAATTTTACTAAATTTAAAGTTCTTTAAGAACTAATCTTAGATCGTTTCAGGGCCACATTCCCAACAAAAGAAGGAATTGGAAGTTGGAAAAATAGGACGAATTGCAGCCTTCACTTTTCACTTTAGTGACGCAAGGCTTGCTTGTTTCACAAAGTTCTCAGATTCTTCTGCAGCTTCTTTATCTTTTCTTTCCAATCCATCCATGAAGGAACCACTGACACTGACCTCAGATTAATTCTTTTAGAACTGAATAAGCCAAAAAGGGCTGAAATCGTATGCTCAAAAATAGTTTAGCATTGGAAAACAGAAGGTTTTCGTTCCTAAACAGGTCTTTCAACAAGAAATTTATTCTCGTTGTTCGACAATATTAATAGGTTTATCTGCATTTCTTGGCATATTGTTCCCAAGTTTTTACAGGCAGATTGTGTTTAGGATCCAGTCCAGACACGGCATTGAAAGGGCAAAAGAAAGAGAGGGAAAGAAAAACTCTTGGATCATACTGAAACTGTGAAGATGTTAACCAAACATGCTCTTTATCAACGTGTTTGACGTGGTTGATAATAATAGAAGATGATAAGTGATTCTTATTCAAATCCCTAGAAAGAAATCAGTAATCATGAACAACACAGAATATAGGCAGGTATTTATTAAATATTCGTAGGTATCTCTTTTCTCGTGGTAATTTATCACTTAAGCCCCAAACGAAGCAAGGTAGCAGATTAGTGTCGTCGTTATTCCATTTTGCGTGAGCTATATATTGCGTTCAAGAGTTGAACCGAATTGAAAAACACACAAAGCTCTTCCTCTGTACTTACCTTTTCTCAATCCTTAGCAGTTCCTTTTCCCCTTTAACTGAAACGCCATGTCACTAGTACCTCTTGGTCCTTATCCAAAAATGGAGTTTTCCAATAGGGATAGACAGATCCTCTCAGCACGGGACGACAGTGCCATAATGAATCAGGTTCATGCCACTCATGCTCCTGATGGTTTTCAATTTGCAGTGAAGCCTCTTCTTGATATTATTGAAGAAATTTTTCGCAATGCCATTCTTGGCGGTGTCGCAAGCATTGTTCACCAAGAACAGGTACGTGTAGTACAGGTGTAGAAGCATATTTAGCTGCTCAATTTAGCCGTTGATCACCATGTGACATTTGATGCAGGGAGACCCTCATGCACAACCTGATGCATTGGCTGAGAAATGTCTCCAAAATGGCTTCGCTGAAATGCTTGAACCTTTGTCCATCACTATCAGAAACATTTGCTGCGAGGTTAATTTGATCTTCACGAGAAAATTTATGAAAAAGGCTATTATCTTGGCAATATCACCAACTGAAATTACTCCACTTACAGCCGTCAACGTTAATATAAGTTTAAAACTTGATTGAACTAGATATTTACGTAAAATCATTTACAGTAACTCAAGTATAGGTCACCGAGAAACATTAGCTAGCTCAAGGCTCGTTAGTAGAACATAAATAATTCCAAGAGTATGAATTCAGCCTTATTTCGCTTTTTTTTGTCTTCACTACACCAATTATGCTTCTGACAGATTACGTGCAAGTCTTCAAGCGGAGGTGATACCGACGCCGCAACTTTGGCTGTGTTCAGGATTCTTTCCAAGTACTCATGGGATGCAAAGGTCGCATTGGCCTTGGCAGCACTGGCAGTGAACCATGGCGAGTTCTGGCTTGTCATGGAGTATTGCCTTACAAACCCACTGGCCAAAGGGATCGTACTATTGAAGCAATTACCTAACATACTTGAACATTCTGATGCTTTGAAACCGAAGGTTGAGGCACTTGCCAGCCTCATTACTGCCATAATAGATGTAGCAAGATGCATTGTTAAGTTCAACGAGCTTCCATCTCAATATATCACCCCTGAGACTCCAGAAATGGCAACAGCCATTGCTCTTATACCTACTGCTGCTTATTGGAGTATCAGGAGCATCATTGCTTGTGCATCCCAGATTATTGGCCTTATTGGCATGGGTCAAGAGTATGTTTATATGGCTTACATGCTACGTTTTGGAACTAGTGGACAAATCCGATCGTTACGGTTTGAGTTATGAGTCTCATTTCTTCTTACAGGTACATAGAATCAACAAGAGATGCTTGGGAGCTATCAGGTTTGGCCCATAAGGTTGGCAGCATCCACAGTCATCTGATGAAGCAGTTCATTATTTGTAATCAACTCGTAGGTGAGTCCTACTGACTTCACTTAGAGGAATTCTTCGTTCTGTTTGATCGATTATTCTCGCTGCAAGTGACAAATGAGCTTTATATGATTCAGATGAGAAAATATACTTTGAAGCATATCAGAGGCTCAAACGCCTGTTGCAAGGATCCCACATTGATAACTTGAAGATTATCAGGGCTTTGATTCATGCTACGGAAGATCAACAACCACTGTATGACGGTGACTCCAAGAAAAGGGTTAGCTTCGCATCTTTATTATGAGTGTCTCACAAACGTTACTTGTAATTTAGTATATTCACAGAGTTGCTCTCGAGGGCAGAATCATAATGGACAGAAATTGAAAGTTGCAGAATTCCTGGTCACGTTTTGCGTTGTTACGCTGAAAGTATACTTGGTGGTGTGGGCACCACGAGAAACCTTAAAATAACTTAATTAAGATTCAGATTCTCCGAATGCTGACTTGTAATTGACGATCATTTTCTCTGACATTTGCTATAGGTTAGCCTTGACGTTTTAAGAAGGAAGAATATACTACTATTGATTTCAGACCTTGACCTTCGAAGTCACTTGCTTTCAAAGCTTGTTAAAATATACTCCGAGGCAAAGCAGCATCCAGGAAGGCCAGAGAGTCAGTACGAGTTAGTATGGTTTCCAATTGTGGACAGATCGACCCCATTCGATGATACAAAGCTCAAACAGTTCGAAGACCTGAAATTGGAAATGCCATGGTACTCGGTGCATCACCCTTCCCTGTTGGATCCAGCGGTCATCAGGTACATCAAGGAGGACTGGAACTTCAACAAAGAGCCGTTGCTTGTGGTCTTGGACACCCAAGGGAGAGTAGTGAACCGGAACGCAATCCACATGATATGGATTTGGGGAAGTGTTGCTTATCCTTTCACCTACGAGAAAGAAGAAGCACTCTGGAGAGACGAAACATGGAGAACTGAATTTTTACTAGATGGCATCCATGAAAAAGTGTTAAATTCGGTAAGATTTTACCACCTTTCATTTCTTCCAGTTTTACATAGTCGTGTAGCTCAACAATCATGTTTCCTGATTGGTATTACAGGCAAGGGAAGGGAAATTCATATGCCTGTACGGTGGAGAGGACATAGAATGGATTCGAAATTTCACCAAGAGCGCAAAAGCAGTCGCAGATGCTGCAGGAATCCCGCTTGAGATGCTGTATGTAGGAAAGAGCAAACCAAGGGAGAAAGTGCAAAGAAACAATAACATCATTGCAGAAGAAAACCTAAGCCATTATCTACAAAACTTGACTTCAATATGGTCCTTTTGGCTTAGACTTGAGAGCATGCTGCAGTCAAAAATACAGCAAAAGAGGAACGTCGAAAATGATCCCATTATGCTTGAGGTCGAGAGACTCCTAACTTTTGATGGAAGTGATCAATGCTGGGCCGTTGTGAGCAGAGGTTCAGCTGAAATGGTGAAGGCAAATGGTGATTTGATGTTAGAGGCCCTCCGTGACTATGAATCATGGAAGCAGCGAGCAGAAGAGGATGGATTTGTGCCGGCACTCGAAGATCACCTCCGAGGCCTCCATAGTCCTCTGCATTGCTGTCGCTTGATATTACCAGGGGCAATGGGAAGTGTCCCTGACAGGGTGACCTGTGCCGAGTGTGGCAAAACCATGGAGAAGTTCATCATGTATCGCTGCTGCAATGATTAACGTCGACTTACGTTCATCACATGATCCATGATCCTAAGACCAGTGAAATGGCATTGCCTATCTATCAACGCTCTACTTGTTATTTTGACATCTGTACTACAATTCCAGTCTCTCGGTTTAAGTTTAAGTTTCGATTGGTGTGCTTCAATTTCTGCCCTTTGAAGTTTCAGTTTCGTTGTGTGCGCTTTAATTTTTGCCCTTCAAGTTTCAGTTTCAGGTACTGTTTGTCCCAAGTTGTTTGAGAGGTCCTATTTCTTGTATCTTTCTGCCACATACTGAAGTTTGAAGCATATCTATCTAGTTATTTCTCCGTTAACTCTTTCAGGCACTTCTCATGTTCTTAGATGTTGCAAATTAACCCAAATATGTATATTTATTTGTTCAATACCCATCCAATTTAATTCAGAGAAAGGCATTAAAACAAGAAAAAGATCATAAAAATAACGAAGGTTTCCCTCCTATAAAACAAGTTATGAACATGTACCAGGAGACAGGTAACACAGTATAAGAAACACCCAAAAGGGAGAACACTACACCGTGCTGTTTAAAACTGGCCAACGTTCAATTTATGCTTCGGGAAACTTGAACAACTCCAACTAGTCATGGAAGAGTTCACCATAAGAAGCAACAATTAGTTTTCAAACAACCGGCTTGCGAAGAAAATCACAAAAGAATAATTTTCACACAATTAAAGAGAAAATGGCACAAACCCATCAACCAAATAGAGACTACTACGATTCTGAGATTATCAGTAGAATCTAATAACTAGGATGGGATTGAGATTTTTGCTATACGCTTCCGTTGACGCGTCCTTTAAGGATTCGATAAAGCCTTCGAAGAACGCAACGCCTATCGAAAGCGACCCAAAACACAGATCGGTGAAAATGGCAACTGAAAGAGGATGGAACTTTTTGAGAAATCTATTGATCCCAATTCAGGGACAAAATTGAATTGAATTAAGAGTTAAAAGGACTGGATTGGTTCTATTGAGGGTTGTTCTTAGTCCTGTGTTCGTGTCCTATTCATCTCTTAGAAACAAGCTCAGAGTAAAGAGCAATCTTGAATCTTGATATCAATTAGCGAACAAACTTATGATTTCTATAAAACATTTGTAACTGAAAATGGAGAAGTACTATCTAACTATTAAGCAATACCAATCAATTAGCCAGAAAACGTTATTGGTGTTCAAGAAGCTGAAGGAACAGTCAAACAGCCGACAGAACATACGTGAGAAAACTAAAACACTCCACTTAATAGATCTGGAGTTGTTGGAAGGAAGAAGAAGAAGACGAGAGCATCAGTTTTAAAAAGCTCGAAATTTTGAAGCTTCATTGAGCTTACCCTCAGCTTCTCTTTCACTTTCATCGTCTGCCCATTTGTCCATTTCCTTCCATTTACAAGAGGAAAACATAAATTTTGAAGAAAAATACAGAGAAAAGAAATGGCACATCGAGAAAAAGTTGCGGCTATCACGATTATTTATAGGCACAGACAATTGATGCCCAAAAGCGAAAAGCCTGAAACCCTAGAAGCTTAACCACAAACCTTCCTGTGACGTCGTTTTGGTGGGAGATATGTGGCATCATCAGCATCTTTTTTAACGTTTACAGGGACCCTTTGGGCCGACCATCCTCAAGGCTCGGTGGTACTAACCCAACAACAATGCAAATGTCCTACAGTGTTCAGCTCTCATGCATGGACTGCCTCACTTCTAAAGTGTATCCAATATGGTTTTTGCTTCTACAGAATTCAGCGCAACTGCTTCTCAGAAAGGTAATTGCTTCAACTTGACTGAAATTGCTGTTTTTAATTGCAAAAAGCTTTTTTATTAAGCGGTACCGTTGTTGGGTGTGCTTTAGCTGATGTTGTATGCTTACTTGGTGAAATTCGTAAGAGTGGCTCGTTGGGTTTCAGAACAGGTTACAAGGCATGATCTTTTATTCTTTTGATGTGTAAAGAAACGAGCTTTAGAGCTGTCCTGTTATCGCTACAGTACTGCATCTTGTGCGAGTCTGGAGGGCATTAGATTTGGGGATGTCAGTTCGTTTTGACGTGCTAGACATTGATTGAACATAACAAGTTTTTTTTTCCTTTTTAGTTACTCTAATGCATGTGTATAACGAAATCTCATAGGAAGGAAAACTCTTTAAAACTATTTTGAGCTGGCCAATGCACTTATGTCTCCCGGAAAAACTTATTGAATATGTGCAGTCAGGTACTGGCAAGAAGGCAATAAATACGTTCACAGACATGCTTGAATGGATGTCCAGTTTGAATCTTGACTTATTCTTTGTGCTTATGCTTGTTTAATAGCTATTCAGGCGGGAACTTGGATTCATGGCTTGTCAA
>JAOTAX010000003.1:9490420-9507469 GCA_025629825.1 Erythroxylum guanchezii | reverse complement strand
TTATTATTATTATTATTATTATTATTATTTATTATAAATTTTAAACTTATTATTATTATTATTATTATTATTATTATCATTATCATTATCATTATTATCATCATCATCATCATCATCATTATTATTATTAATTTTAAACTTATTATTATTATTAATTATTATTATTATCATTATTATCATCATCATCATCATTATCATTTTAAACTTATTATTATTATTATTTATTGTTATTATTATTATTATTAATTATTGTTCTTCTTCTTATTATTTATTATTATAAATTTTAAACTTATTATTATTATTTATTATACAAAATTAATTATCTTATTATTATTATTATTATTATTAATTTTATTATACCAAATTAATTATCTTATTATTATTATTTATTATTATTATTAATTTTATTATACGAAATTAATTATCTTATTATTAATAATATCAACAACAACAACAACAATAACAACAAATATGATATGAAAATATGATATGAAAAAATGGTATTATATTATCTTTCATTCCCATTATTGCAACAAACCAAACAACATTATTGGTATTAATACAGAAACCCAAGTTACAAATAAACATCATTTTTTAATTTTTCATACCCATTCCCTTCTACTATTATACCCATATCCATACCCAACCTCATGCTCAAATCAATCGCCCCCTAAATTGTATACTATATGTTTGAAGACAGAGTCAGTTACTTCTTTAGTACGCGGTTGCATGCTGTGGAGGAGAGAAGGAGCGGAGGAGGAAGGAGCAAGTGGGCAAGTTGGCGGAAGCAGTGCCAGTCATATTGAAGAGTAGAAATAACAATCATAGGGAATTTCTTATATATTTTACTCCATTCCAAGAAGATTGCATAAATAAATAAAAAGTGACATGTGCATGACTAGTTGTGGTGTGTCTCACTTTGCAAAAATCTTGCACTCTCTTAGATGCAATGCAGGTTTCCCCGACCCAACCAGAGAGTTCTATCTTGTCATGATGCCAATTTTCTAAGTCGTCTTTAACGCTTTTAGCAAATTTTAATAACATGTCTCTTTCTTCCTCCTCCCTTATTATAAGCATTTCAGGATCTAAGCTTTGTGATTGGCACTCCTTATGTCTTGACTAATCCTATTATAAGATTTAGTAATCCAACCTAATTTCTAGGAGACCGCTTCTTAAGACAGCTTCATGTGTTCGCTTCTATAATGCCTTTGTTGCATAGCTAAAACAGGGACAAAGACCCAAACTATAAACTTTTCTTACAAGTTCTGCATAATGAATAATACAGACCAGATGAGTCCTTACAGGAGTATATGATTTATACGCTCACGTCCAACAACTTGCTTTGGAGGTTTCTTAGTACTTTTTGTGTTTAAGAAAATCAAACATACGTGGTCCCTCGGGAAAAGCAATGAAAAGTACCTTTGAACAAAATCAATCGATTGTTTATAGGTATGTAATGGAAAACCACACTTTACTAACTATTTATTTTCTTGTGTTATAATCTCTCTTGTTTCAAGAAATGTGACTGTGTAATTAAACGTAAACAAAGAGAATCCAGTCATAGTATTGGCATTTGCGTTGTCCCATATCAAATGACTACAGGTTGAGTGTTTTAACTAGAAAATGCTTAACTACAAGTAATTATAATTTTTTTTAAAAATTAAAAATAAATAAATAAAAACCTCAACTAAAGTAGCAAATTAGTTACAATTTAAACAAGTTTGGCCAAATTTTAGTATAGTTTCACACTACTTTATAATGTTCAGATTTCTTATTTGTATACTTTATAATAGTTGAGGTACCCAATCTTATACATTAGTTGTAATTTGAGGCACTCCATTTTAAATTAATGTATACTCTCGTGGTATAGATCAAATATTCAAATCCTAACTAACTTTTCATTCCAATTACATAATAACTCACTCCTTCCCAATTACAAATAATAACTAAAAAATCCTAAAATTTCTGTTAAGCTATTAGTATTAACTTTTCACAAATTCAATTGGACTGCACGGGACGAGACTACAAGCTCTGATATTGTAACCCGCCAAGCCTTGACTTCACCGTCTAGAGACCCACTGTAGACCGAAACGACACTGTCGTCTCCGTCCTCCTTTACTGCAGCCAACGATTTCACTGGCTTCTGGTGTCCCTCCAAAACTGCCAAACAGCAATAATTACCATCATGCCCTCTCTGCCAAATCCTCACCGTCCGATCAGAGGACCCACTAAACAACAAATCAGAGACATGGATCAAACTCAAGATCGCCTTCTTATGCCCTCTCAACGCTCCGCTCACCACCATGTGATTCGCACTGTCTTCCCTCTCCCAAACCAAAATCGAACGGTCACAAGCCCCAGAGAACAACACCGATCCGTCATCGTTTAGCGCCAAAGCGTTAACCGCCGATTTATGCTTCTCCAACGTGGCAATCAATAAATGTCTCTTGTCCCTTGCCGGTTTGGCCCAAACCCGAATCCTACAGTCCGCTGACCCGGTGTAAACCGTACCGTCGGCGGACACAACCACGGCGTTGATCGCGTCGTCGTGCGCCTTGACTGACTCCAAACACCGAAGATCCTCTGCACTCCACATCTTAAAGTACTTATCCCACGAGACCGAGTAAATGAAGCCGTTACTAACGGCAAGTCCAGTTATGGCGTCGGCGTGCTCAATCCAGAGAAGCTTCTTGTGACGTCGGATGGCAACGTAGTTCTTCGGGAGCAAGAACCGACGTAGACGGTCGTCGACTGTGGGGAGAACAGTAGAGAGCTTGTGGCGTTTCGCTTCCGTCATCTTCCAGACGCGGATTTTACAGTCTTGGTGAGCGGTGAAGATCTTGCCGTCACAGGATGAAAGAGACTTAACGTAGCCGGAGGATGACCCGGCGTCATTGACAACATCTAGAAGAGCGAAGGTGGCGCGATCATAGACGTTGATTCGATGAGCGGAGGCGACGTAGAGGAGGTTATGTTGGACGGAAAGGGCGGTGACGGGGAGGGGGTGGTGGTGGAGAGATGAGTTGGAGGTGTGAGAGACATAAAGGTTTAGAGATTGGGGAGAGAGCTTTTGGAGGGAAGGAACAGAAGGGAATGTTTGGAGAGAGAGGTTGGTCTGGAGACTGCTGATGCTGCTGGAATCCGATGATGACAGTGAGGAGGACGATGTCGAGGTTGTAGAGTCAGAAAGACTGTAGTTAGGATGAGGGGCGGAGGCGGAGGTGGAGCACGTGAAGAGCCAGGACGGAGCTCTCATGGTTGCAAGTTATAATACCAGCGGTAGGAAAAGAGAGAGACTATATAGTTGTTTGTATCTAGTATGATTAGAGTTGGAGACAGCGCGTATTGATAAATTTAAGTAGCAAGTGGCGCTTACAAGGAGAGGAGGTTGAAGGTGTATCCAGCTTTCATTCACTCGTTGTCACCAATGAAATATTCAAGATCCTGATTGGCTGATTGGTTCTCTTCTATGTCATGGTTTACTAAAGAAGGCAGATAATGTATTATGTATGTATACACGAGGATTATAATTGGAAGTGCGTTTGCAACAGGTTGTTAATTTATAGTTAAGTTGACGGCAATTCTTTCTACATCAACTGAAAGTTGCTTATATTAGATTTTAACGTAAAAACAAAAAACGTGAAAAAAGACGTTAGGTAATAAAATTACTACGAGGTGACTGCGGTTGGTTAAAAGTGAAGGGCAAACGCAAATCCAAAGAAAAAGGAGATAGAATTGTAGAATAGAATATACGTGTATAGTTCCTGAATAGGCCAAGGCCCCCCTAATTTCAGTAATTTGTGTTTTTGGACTTCTTGTTCCATTCTATATTGCGTTTGCTCTGTGTACGAAAGAAGGGAAGCGAATTGGGAATTTAATAACTACACTACATCGTTTAGTTGTGCTTTTAATCAAACAACTAGTTTAATTAAACTTAATTAGTTAATCCGACATGTATTAAACGACATTATTTAGTTAAGAGTTTTTGGATTACTATTTTTTAAAGTTCAAATTATAATTACAAAGTTTGAGAATTTTTTAATAATTAACCCTAATAATAATTATTGGTAGAATATATATTTTTACTTCTAAGGTTTTTGTTAAAATTTAAATAAACTCTTAATCTTTTATTTTTATATATTAACTCTTAATATTAAGAACAAATCTTATTTAAATGAACATAATTATGGAACTAAATTTTTTTCTATAATGTAAATAAATTTTATTTTTTATTGCACAAAACTTTATTAAAGTAAAATATAAGAAGATCTATTATGTGAATGAATATTAAGTTAAAGGATCAATTCATGAATATTTAAAAAATTATTTGAATTTGTGTGAAAATTTTAAGGAAGAATAATCACTACTTACTTATTTTCACATATTTTATAAAATTGGCAGCCATAAGTTGGCACAAAGACCAAATATGATTGTACCAATGGCCTTGGTTGTATTTGATTTCCAAGCATTTTGGACATGCTAGAATTTTATTGGTTAAAAAGTGTGTTCACCTGAACATGCGTAAACATGCGAAGGGTAAGAACGCAAACCATTTCATACAAAGGTTCCTCCCTCAGCAGTAAGAAAACAAACCATTTCATACACAGGTTCCTCCCTCATCAGTGACATGAAATTCGGGGACAAGTTTTATATGACAACTGCATTTAAGTCCACGTTTGAATCTGAAAGTGGTTTTTTGTTCACCTGTAATTGGATTGACCTCTTTGTACGTTAATTAGAGAGTAGTAAGCCCCCGCACGTCCAATACCCAGAAGATCATAATGTGACCCTTCTTCAACAACTTTTCCATTCTTAATCACAGCTATGGAGTCTGACTTCTGTATGGTAGACAAGCGGTGAGCAACTACCACACACGTCCTACCAACCATCAACTTCTCCAATGCTTCTTGTACTAAGCTTTCTGACACACTGTCCAGAGCACTCGTTGCCTCGTCCAGAAGAAGAATTGTTGGGTTCTTCAGAATTGCCCTTGCCAGCGCAATTCTCTGCTTTTGGCCTCCTGACAACTGCGCTCCTCTTTCACCACAGTAGGTGTCATACCCATCTTTCAAGGAACTATAAAAGAAAGAAGTTTTATTCAGTCAAGTTTGTTTGCTTTGAATGTTTGTATTCTATTATGATTATTGAATAGTTTTACCTTATAAACTCATGAGCATTGGCCAGTTTTGCAGCTTTTCTTATTTCAGCTTCCCTCACATTCTCTTTGCCATACGCAATATTCTCCCTTATAGTTCCTGAGAAAAGGGTAGGCTCCTGACTCACTAATGCAATATGAGACCTCAAGTCTCTTAGGTTGTATCTTCTGATGTCGCGTCCATCGATCAGGATCGACCCACTCTCTGGTTCATAAAATCTCTCTATCAACCCAATAATGGTGGATTTGCCTGAACCACTTTGTCCTACAAGTGTCACTGTTTTTCCTGCTTCAATTTTGAGGGTTAGGCCTGTAAAAATCATTTGGCTAGGCCTATTGGGGTAGGAGAAGACTACTTCATTTAGTTCAATGCAGCCCCTTGGAGTCTTATTGACTTTAATCCCTTGTGGTTCATCAGGATTCATCTCACTTTCTTTGTCAAGAATCTCGAAAACTGATCTAAGGGCATTTGCACCTCGGGCCAAATCAGAGCTCATGCTTCCTGCATCTGCTATTGCTCTTGCTGTGCTCATCAAGAGGAAGAACACTTGAAAAAGCTGCTTTGAGGAGACAAGTCCTTGACTCATCAGCTTCCCGCCATACCAGAAACCAATAGCAGAAGACATGGTAGTCAGGAATTGAGAGCTGAACAGGACAACAGCTGTGAACCATGAAAGCTTGACAGTTTCTTTCTTGGTATCTTTCATAGTCTCTACAAAAAGTCTCAACATCTTCTTTTGAGATGAAAATGCAGTGATGGTCCTATGATTAAAAATAGCTTCACTTGCTAATTGGCTTCCTTCATTTTGGGCTTTCTGAGCTTTTCCAGACATATTTTTCATCAGAACACTCCTTGAATAGAAGCTTCCTATTACAAATGGTTGGATAGCAATTATAACAATGGCTACTCTCCATGAAATCAACAGGCTAAGTAGAAATGCAATTGAAGCACTAATGACAACCTGAATCATCAGGGAAATACGTTCTGCAATAACAGATCTAACCAACTGAGCGTCTGTGGCTAACCGGGAACAAATTGCTGCACTGGTGTTCTCTTCTTTATCAAACCAACCAATCTCAAAAGTCAATAATTTCTCAAGCATCTGCATTCTCACCCTTTTGATTAAACGTTCTCCCATGAATGCAAAATTATGATGCTGAATGACATTACTAATGAAAGCTAGGACTCCTAAGCCTAAGAATATGAAGCCGAAGACCTTGCCTTTTCTTTTGATGGCTGATACGTCGTTGAGGAAGTAAACTGAAACGAGCACTCCTAAAGAATAGGAAGCAGCTGGTTGAATTATTCCAGAACTAGCAGCACCTATGCAACCAAGTAACACTCTCTTCCATTCAGGTCCATTCAATCTTAATAAGCGCCATTGAGAAGGGGGAGAATGAAGTGAGTTTGACGAAGAATAGCTACTTCCTTCATCATAGAAGTTCATTTTGGGGGAGTGTGTCATACTGATGGAGAACACGGGGGTGAAGGAGTAGGTAGGACTGCCTTGATAGCTTGATATCTCATTGATATGAAGCTTGTGAGTTCCAGGACTCTGCATTCTATACTGCTTATTGTCTCCTGTTGTAGATTTTGGAGAGAAAGATACTTCATTTTGTGTAGCTGTTTGCTGCAACTGCACCAATTTTTTGTAGGCTCCACCTTCTCCACTGTTTATTTGCATCAGTTCATAATGAGAACCAGATTCAACTACTTTTCCTGCTTCTAAGACCACTATCAAATCTGCCTTCTGAATTGTTGATAGGCGGTGAGCAACAATAATTGTTGTCCTTCCTACTGAAGCTTTGTCCAGAGCTTCCTGTACTATTCTTTCAGACTCTGCATCCAGAGCGCTCGTGGCCTCGTCAAGCAAAAGAATCTTCGGATCTCTAATTAAAGCCCTTGCTATGGCAATCCTTTGCTTCTGCCCACCAGACAATTGAATTCCAAATTGCCCTACCTGAGTCATATGTGAAACTTCACCAAGTTAAACTCTTGCACATTGTATAGTCACTGATTGGAATAGAAACAAATATAAGATCTTGGCATACCTGTGTATCATATCCATCAGGTAACTTAAGGATGAAGTCATGAGCGTTTGCAGCTTTGGCTGCATTTACAACGAATTCCATGGAAGCTCCTTCTTTACCAAACAGTATGTTCTCCTTTACTGAAGTTGCAAATAGAAGAGGCTCTTGATTAACCAATCCCATTTGAGATCTCAACCAAGGAAGCTGAAGTCTCTTTAACTTGTGCCCATCAAGGAAGATGTTTCCACTCTCAGGATCATAGAATCTTTCAAGCAAAGAAATGATTGTAGACTTCCCTGAACCACTGCCTCCAACTAGACCTACTGTCTTACTTGCCTGCAGTTTAAGATTGAATCCTTGAAGTACTGGAGTATCTGGCCTTGAAGGATAGCTAAAACCAACATTCCTAAATTCAATTTCTCCTCTAACTCGTGGCAGAATTTTCCCCTTTTCACTTTCAGAATCTATAATTGGAACTTGGTCAATCTTCTTGTAAATCCTTGTGGCAGCAGTTGATGCCTCCGATAGAAAAGAAACATTTGGCAGGGCTTGCATTAGGGACCTGAAAAACAAGTATTCTACACCGATTACAGCATGCTAATTAGAAGTACATAGAAGTGGGAAAAGGACAGAATAAAAGACGTTCGGCAGAGAACTTACACTCCTCCCAACATGACCAAAACACCTGAGACAAAAATAGCACCACCTTTTTCTCCTCTTTGAGTGATAAGAACTGTTCCAACCCAGGCCTGATACCCCCAAGCTACATAAATCATTGCTGCGGTTCCTATAAGCAAACCCTTCACAAAGCCTTGCTTTATACCAAACACCATACTCTCCTGAAGTGCTTCACTGAATCTATCCAGAGTTTGAAGCTCACCTACGTATGAATAAACAGTACGAATTGATGAAATTGCTTGTTCAGCAACGCCTCCAGCTCTTCCATAGGCTTCTTTCATCTTCACGCCTAGTTTCTGCATGACTAACCCAAACCCAACAGCTGGAATCAAAAACAGGATTGAGAGTGGCAAAATGGCTACGGTAAGTCTCCAAGAAAGCAGGAAGGCAGCCACAATGCTAAAGAGGAATGATGTTAATTGAGCCAAGAAGTTAGGTATCTGCAAAAGGAATGAATCCAAATCACTATAGCAAAATAATGCAAGTAACAGTAGCTGAAGTGAAAAGGTATAACAGAATTCAAGACCTTCTCAGCGATGGTGTCCTGGATTGAAAGTGCATCCGAAGTAATGGCAGAAATTACTTCGAAGGTATTGCTGGAACCAGATTCATTGTCAAAGAAACCGACATCTTGCCTTAAGATTGATTTAAGGTACTCTGTTCTGATGCAAGATGTCTGTCTTTCTGCTGTTCTTGTCCAACAAACTCCTTCTGGAAGAGAGAAGATATAGGCCATAGTTTAGCAAATAAAAGCACAGACTATATAAGACGTGCCCCTAGCCCCAGTTAGCATCGAAATGACCAGATGTTGTGAGGTGATAAGACATATTCAAAAGAACATGTACCAATAAAAGCAGAAACCCCCACGAAACTGGCAACATAAAGCAGCCTCAGGGTATACTGTATTAGAAAGAAAACGAGATCGCTGGTTAGCAACCATGAAAAGTAAAAGATCACTGTAAGCATTGTCATTACATGTACCTTGTTCACTGTCGCAGTGAAGGACGATAGATCAGAAACTCCTCCATATTCATTTATTACACCGCTTAGAACATACATGGTAAGAGGGGTCATCAAACCATCTCCAAAGCTTCCCAACACCCCAAAGAACATCAACAACTTGTCTACCCAATCTGTATACCTAAAAAGACTTCCTTTGGCACCCATCACAGTAGCTTCTCACATAAAGCTACCTTTTTTCGAAACCAAAGCTATTTATTAATAACATCTTGACTAGTTTTCAACCCTCTACTATTATATCACCAAGGTCCTGTTAGTCCCGAATTTGATTTGATACCCAAACTTCATATATTCCAAGAATAACTGAAAATACCATCTATGTCCATTTTGTATAATCATGGCCAGCGATTCCAATAACGACAGTTCCTTTCTGTGAGGCCTCGTATAAACTATCTTCAGCAGTAAAAGAGAATTAGAACTCTACATAGCGCTAGTAACGCGTCACCAATTTCCTTCAGATTCCGGATGTCGATTGTTTTGTCAACTAGCCAATCGGCCAATGATGTTGTTTCTAGTGTCGTTATACTTTGAGTCAGTGTTGGAAAATGCCATCAAATGGTGCAATTTAATGAGAAAGTAGACCAAGTAATCAGAACGTAGCAAGGCCTTACAACGGCTGCCAAAGTCGCACTCAGTTGTTGTACATGGTACAAGTAGGAAAGACAAAACTGACGGATAACTACATCGGACCTCATTCTGCTACGTCTCATTACATAGTGCAGTCGTAAGCTCATATTCTTGGACGTCAAGACTCATTTTAAGAGTTCAGTCTGCCATTATATCAGGACTGAGACTTGACATACACATCTGAATTATGGAGTTATAGATGCGCTCTAGTAGAAATATAAGATTCTCATGCGGCGTGCATCAGATCCTCCGAAGCAGTCCCAAAATTACGTTGTTTTATCTCTTTATATGGAAAACAACGCATCTGAATTATGGAGTTATACATGCACTCTAGTAAAAGTATAAGATTCTCGTGCGGTGTACATCAGATCTCTGTTCTAAATACCTGTTTCAACTTTCAACCTTAATGCAGTTTTGATGACTTCGTTTTATGTCTGTGATGTTGTTTTAGGACGAATAAACGAGAGAGAAGATCTGAACCTGCTAGTAATTTTTTATTAATTATAGATGACATGACCATTCAAATGTACGGTGGGAAAGCGAGAGTACACGTAGAGACCCACTATAGACAGAAACGACACTGTCGTCTCCGTCCTCCCTTACTGCAGCCAACGATTTCACTGGCTTACGGTGTCCCTCCAAAAATGCCAAACAGCAATAATTACCATCATGCCCTTTCTGCCAAATCCTCACCGTCCGATCAGAGGACCCACTAAACAACAAATCAGAGGCATAGATTAAACTCAAGATCGCCTTCTTATGCCCTCTCAACGCTCCGCACCCCACCTTTTGACTCGCACTGTGGTCCCTCTCCCAAACCAAAATCGACTGACCTCTCAGCATTATCTCCCTCTGGCTCTCGATCACAACTAGAGGAAGGAGAAAGAAGAAAATGGTTAAGGTTGCGACTTACTTCGCGATGACTTTGGGAGCCTTCATGTTCTGGCAAACCCTGGACAAGGTTCATGTTTGGATCGCCCTCCATCAAGACGAGAAGGTCTCAAATTTCTGTCCCTAATTTTACGAAACCCTAGATAACGTGGATGTCTGTGTTTTAGATTTATATCGGTTTCAACTTATTGATTTATTTATTAACTTGTTACAGCAAGAGAGGTTGGAGAGAGAAGCAGAGATTAGGAGAGTTAGAGGAGAGCTTATCCGACAAGCCAAAGAGAAGGAGACCCTTGTTTAACATTTAAAGCTCGTGTCGCTCTTTGTTGGGTTTTCTCTGAATTTTCCATTTTGGACTTGGTGGAATAAGTTTTTTGATTTAGCTGATTATACTCAAAGCTTGTTACTTTCAATTGATGGCTTTGTGATTTGAATCAGATTCTCAATTTCTTTTTGCTGTGTTCAAATGCTGATGTTATGAGACTATACCTTTTCAATAAGCTGTGAAGAGGCATATGTTTTTATTTTCTTTTTTTCTTTCCTTAGAACTTGTTCTTATTGTTTCTGTGCAACATAATGCTTGATTGTGCTAATTTTCATTTGGTCACTAGTACATGTAAATCTTCTCTGCTAGGATTTCGTTGAGTTGCATCTGCATTTGGATTTCTGATGTTGAAGTAATGATATTTTGGGTTCACCAGCTTATGTGGTGATTTTACGAGATTCAAGTTTCAAATGGAAAGACGGCTTTCTCTTTTTTCTTTTGTGAAACTTTGATTGAGTGTGCGCAAGTTTCTTTGTTTTTCGTGTAGAAACTATAACGTGGAACATGTAAGCTATTCTTTGCACAGTTTTGCCTGAATCCTCCTCCTTCACCTGCCCTTCTTTAGAACTGCATCATGTTGTTGGAATAAGCTTGTCAAGTGACGGTTCTATGGTGTCTGTTCAACCAATTCTCACACAACTCTTGAATAAGATGTTTTGAATATTTACAGATACTTGTTCCATTGCCTTGAAGTGCTACCACTGATTGAGTTTACTGTGCTATCTTATGTACTTAAGTTTCAAAACCTCGGCCTCTGTCTGTCTCCCATGCAAGCACACACACACAAAATAGAAAACTTTACATAGTAGCAAAGAGCTCCCACTTCATATGATTTGGTCTAATTTGTACCAGCATCGGCTTGCATACTTTACTACTATTGCCCTATGCATTGTTTACCTTATAAGCTGCTCTGATAATTTACATGGTGGTAAATTTGAAGACTTAACCTCTCTATGGACTTATCACGTAATAGCGTGGATTTTTTAGTGGAGATACGATCATATTACTCCATGGACTTCATGCATTGTAAAGAACTATTCCATGATGTTCACTGGCAGTTCTACATGCATTGTGGTAGTATATTTTAACTTGGATCCAAAGGCATTTCAAATTCAATACCTGTGCTATGTAGCATCATGCTTTCCAAAGGCCCTTTTGGATAGTTGCTTAATGATATGACTAGCCCTTGCAAATTATTTTACTAGAATCCTAGGAATTGTCCTGCTATGGGAATTTAGTAGATGGCATCCTAAACAATAATGAAATGATAGATAGAACTCCATGTTAGTCCCTGGAATTCTCTATAAGTTCATTTTGTTGGCAAAGAATGGTAATAGTAGAGATTAACTTTGAAAAAAATTATAAGTCCAAAGATCACAAATGAGATATTACTTATGTGTCTTTGAATTTCCTCATTATGGTGTAGAATTGATTCTTATTCTTGGTTATTCACTTGAATTGCATATATACCTCAATTTACTCATCTTCTCTAATCATTTGACTATTTAATTTATTTAATTGACTCCTTTTTTAATTTGTCTTTCTATTGAACTTCATCATTCGCATATGTCCATTATAATAAAACTACTAATATTATCGAAAGTAAGTTTTATCATCATCAAAATTACGAGCTTAAGACCTCACTTGATCAACAAAATATCTAGGAAATAATTAAGACATTGCTCAACCCAGGCATGTTAGCATCCGTTATTGAATTAAAAAGCCAACAAATACAACTGGTACCGTAGATCAGAAAACAAACCCCAAAGTTGACGACTTTGCACCAGATGCCAAATTGGAACACGGACCAAACCACCCCACAAGACTTACGATGGAGGTTTAAGCTCAATTGAAATCGGGGAGATGAAATATTTTGTGAAATCAATTAATTACATATTTAATGTACATGTAGAACATAGAGAAGTTAAACAAATTATTATATGCTTTGTACATAGCAGCATCTAAAATTTTGGTGACGTGAAAAGTTCCTATCAAATTAGATTAGTGACCTTTGCTGTAAATGTTAAGATGATTCTACAACTGGAACACTTGCGCAGGTACAAGTGTAGCTCTCCCCTTTGATTTCGTTTCCTTTGATCTTCCATGTCTTGAGCAAACTTACCCTGTTCATGGAACAAATTTACTTGCATGATGAGATGAGAAAGAAAAAGCTAATATGGTGAATTAACTTATAACTAAAGTTGCAGGAAATCATTTGGCAACGGAGACCAGATAAACTAAAGCATATAGTCTACCTCTTAAGTTTTAGAATAAAAACGAAAATCATAGGAAGGTAATGGAGTCGTAATTGGACAATTCATAATCAGGTGAAAAACCAACCATTCTCATATATATCTCAGTAAAAAGTTGATTTAACAAAGAGATCCAGAAAGATACCTATCTGTTTGAATGCTCCTCTTTGCTAGCATAAGCGTTAAGAAGACAGGAACCATTGCAGCACATAGATTTTTTTTTTTGAAGAAGTATTGCAGCACATAGATGCTTGAGAGTGTGCCCACTGACAATATGATGAGTCCATTTATATATTGGTTTGTCTGCTGCTTCTTCCACCTTAGCCAACAAATAGAAGTCTGCATACATAGAAATGATCAACATAACTTGAGAGGATAACTTAGGCATACAAGAGAACCACTTTATTATGAAATCACAAACCTTCTGCCCAAAGCCAATATGTGGAATGTGTGTACATTGGAGAATGCTAATAACACCGGCCAAAAGAAGAGGTATAATGGACATTGTTCCTTTACGCTCATCAATTCTTTCAATAATAAAAATTGCTATAATTGAAGTGAATGCAACAGTCATCTGCAACAATCATGAAAAAAAGTAGTAAATTCATATGTAACTATAATCAGTTCACAAACTAATCAAAGTTGGATTCCCTTCCATTATTGGAAATAACCAAACTCACTGGCAAGCGATCCCATACAAGAGGAGCATCATTAGGCTTGAGATGGTAATAGCCAAAGCCAAAAGCAACGGCGGTTACACCAACGAAGAAACACGTCCAACCCTAAAGCTCACCTTGCAAACTTTAAAAGTTGGCAAAAAGGACGAGAACTATATGCAATCGACTAGTTCAAAATAGCTCAATTTAGTATATAAATCACAAAATGTATAAAATCGCTGATGAGATCAAGAGACCTACCTGAGTTTGAAGTAATTCTCGTGATAAAGATGCGTGAAACCAATCACACCAACGACAAAGAACGGGAAATTAGAAATAAAGTTAAGCGTGTTTGGTATGCCTGAAATTAAAAATCAAGAAAAATTTCGAAAGACAGATCAAAGTTGGAGACATGATTGAACCGAGAAACAAACTTTGAGCAAAGATCACGAAATAATATCATAAAATACTATAGTTCCTCTTCATTTGGTCAGTAGAAAACATGGGGATTTGCTGAAAACAGGGAGAGAAACAATCAATAGAATAGAGAAGAAAAGGGGGGGAGGGGTTTTTTGATTACCCAAAATATCGCATTGGTTAGCGAAGTCATGGTAAGCTTCGGATTGAGGAATGGCAGGAGTGACAATCGTCAACACCACGGAGGAGAGGCTTTGGCTGCCCGTCTTCACGCTGAACCTACCTGTGATTATCCACAAATTACAACTGCCAAAAGTTCTCAACTTATCCTCTAAAAATGATAATGCATGCTTACTCGAACGATTTAACCGTGTCTCGTCACAACATGGAAGGCAACATGGAGTCTGTCTGATGGAAGCGCAGTCATGGAGTCTGGTTACGAAGAGTAGAGAGAAAAACGCCAAGACTCTTGCGGAGAAAACGAGAGAGACGAGTGACAGATCTTGGACAAACTTGACATTTTGGTTTGGGTAATCAGCTGATTACCCAAAATGCTGGATGTGGAGAGCTTATTCATTTTGACTGATTGAATTGACTGATTTAATTCAATTAGTCAATAACCAAACACATCTATTACCTGTTTGACTAAATTAAACAGCTAATTTTAGCTAATCAGCTAATTTTTTACCTGATCAACTGATATTCAAACTCTCCCGTTATCCGAACCCATTTTAAAGCCACTATTATATTCCACTTTTTGAGCTAAGCATTATTGGCGGGATTGGTCATTCTAAAACACTTGCAAGAAAATCGTGTTCAATGACAGCAACAGATCCAACCAAAATAGTCTTCTTCTGTAAGATGGGTTAAGAAGTGAACGTGATTGGGGTGATGGCTCTCTCCTAAACAGACCATGTATGGCCATCTCACCTCTATAAATAGAGATACAGCCACGAGAATAATGACATGTTCCCATAAACTTTTGGTTGAAGCTCTAAAAGCTCAGTGTTATGCCCCGGCTGCAACGGTATTCTTGCAATACTATAACAATGAAATCAACTTTCTATCTATGCCCTTTTGCCGATTTCGCTGGTTCTTTGTATATAATTCTTCGCAGCCATTTCCTTTTTAACCTTTTCCCCACATTTTTGGTTAAAGTTGTGAAAAGATAGTGCCCTTTTGATCAATATCAGGTATTAAAGGCTATACTTGCATCACTAAACTTCGGAATTCCTTCAGGTTTTCGACTAAATATTTACAATCATTAATGCCCAAAAGCTTGGTTTCATAACACTCTGTTGTGGTCCCTAGCAATGGATCTAGTTATGGGTCTATAGGTGGAGTTTTTTGGACTTTCAGTGGTCAAAATGACATGATTATTCCTTTTACGACCTATGGTTGCTACTTTCAGGCTCGTCAGAGAGAACCTGAGACCTCTTGAGTTTGAAGTACTAAAAGACTTGAGAAATTTTTCTATCTCCCTTTTTCCATTCATCAAAAGTCAAATAAATAGTTCTGTGGAAAAAACAACTTCCTCTACAACTTAGGGGAACATAAACAAACATGATCATTGCATTGCATAAAATTAGGAACATGAACAACTGACTAACTGTCACATAAAATGAGTAAATAAAAAACGAAATATTATAAGAAAACCAATTCTGCTCCTGTTGCGCTGCTACTACTACATGGAATGCGACTTCTTCCTAAGGTCATATGTGAACCTTTTATAAACATTAATAACATCACTCTCCCGCTCCAAACGACGCTTGTCCTCAAGCGAAAACGAAGGGAAGTGTTGCTGTATAGAAGTAACAGCTTCCCAAGAAGCATCTGTAGGAGAGGAATCTTGCCAATGCACTAGGACCTCTAGAACTGAATTATGAACCCTGTGGTCCAAATAGCCAAAGGCTGGTGTTCAGTAACCTCATTAATCATAGGAGGCAGAGAAGCCTCAATGGGATAAGAACCCGCGTGAAACGCCTTAAGTTTAGAAACATGGAACACCGGATGGACCTTAGAATTGGCTAAGAGGTTGAGCTTGTAGGCCATAGCACCAATTTTAGCTAAGATTCGGAAAGGGCCATAGAACTTAGGCAAAAGTTTCTGGTGTTTGCGTTGCGTAACCATAAGCTGCCGATAAGGCTGGAGTTTGAGTAAAACCTGATCACCAATCTGAAAACTTACATCTCGGCGATGAGAGTCGTAGGCATGCTTCATCCGTTGTTGGGCACGAAGGAGATTGTCTCTTAAAGAAAACAATAGCTCATCTCTAGTCTTGAGGGCTTGATCAACGACATCGGGTTTAGCAAGACTAGGATAATAAGAAAGTAGTGGTGGAGGAGACCTGCCATATACCACTTGGAAAGGAGTTGTTTTCAAAGCGGAATGAAAACTAATATTATAATAGTATTTAGCCCATGAAAGCCAATCCATCCACTTTGTTGGACGATCACTGGTGAAGCAACGAAGATACATCTCAATCGTCCAATTTATCACCTGAGTTTGACCGTCTATTTGAGGATGGTATGCAGAACTGAAAGAGATAGTACCCTGAAGACGAAACAACTCCTTCCAAAAAGCACTAGTAAAAGTGTCATCACGATCACTTATAATTGATACAGGCAGCCCATGTAATTTGAAAATATTATTGAAGAAAATGCGAGCAATTGTCACTACTGTGGAAGGATGGGAGAGCGGACAAAAGTGACTGTATTTTGAAAAACGATCGACCACCACAAGAATGACATTCTTCCCATGGGACGTAGGCAAACTATCAATAAAATCAAGAGAAATATCAATGCAAATCTGGGAGGGGACTGGTAAAGGAAAGAGTAAACCTGCTGGTTGAAGAGATTCAGATTTATGGCGCTGACAGATTCCACAATTGCGAACAAAGTCCCGAATTTGTTTTTTCATTCCTGCCTAAAAGAAATCTTTTGATAGGCGGTGTAGGGTCTTCTGGTAACCCTCATGGCCCTGATTGTGCAAAGCAGA
>JAOTAX010000003.1:9453761-9470456 GCA_025629825.1 Erythroxylum guanchezii | reverse complement strand
TGAGTATCTTAAGCATTTTTATATTAATAATCGCTAAGTGAAAATAATTAAAAATATCAACAATTAAGCTCATATCACAAACTAACTTATGTCAATTGCAATTGATGCTGGTGGCAAGGACCTACAATTTTATTCAGAGGTAGGTGAAATGAAGTTGAATAAAAATAAGCGCAGTCATGACCATACTAATTATTAATATTAAGATTGTTGCAGGTAGCTGCTGGACATTTTCAATTGTTGTTGCAGTAGAAGGTATCAATAAAATTAAAACGGGCAGCTAGTCTCCTTATCTGAGCAAGAGTTAGTGGACGGCAACTCTGTCAATAATGGCTGTAATGGAAGATTGATGGAAGAAGCATTTAAGTTCGTTGAGCAAACCGGTAGATTGACAACAGAAAGTAAAGGATGGTTCCTGTGACTTTATGAAGGTAAATTAATTTGTCACAGGAGATTTCATGTTAGGTACTTGTCAAATTTATATTTCTATTCCTGCTGCAGATGAATGCTCTCACCGTGACCATCAATGAATATGAAATGGTTCTCAAGAATGTACTCATGAAAGCTATTGCAAATCAATCCATATCAATTGCAATAGATGCTGGTGGCAAGTCCCTGCAATTCTATTCACAGGTAAGTGAAATCAAGTTTAATAAAAATAAGTGGTCAAAATTTAAGGAGTGCAAGAACTGAAATGTTGTTTAGTGGTATGGTGGGAGCTTTTAGTTCCTTGCACATTTTGATTAGAAGAGCCTCTGGATCACAGAACGCATTCCTTTTAATGTAGTGAATGATGACGACTTGTGCATGAGTTGGCCTCTGTACAAAAACTAGCCCATCAATGTTTCCAAAATGACTATCATTGCAGGGAGTGTTTACTGGAGACTGTGGCACAGAACCGAACCATGGGGTGGCACTTGTAGGCTATGGAGCTGCGTTGGATGGGACCAAATACTGGATTGTGAGGAATTCATGGGGAGTTGACTGGGGGGAGAAGGGCTACGTAAGAATGGAACGTGGGGTTAGCGCAGTAGAGGGACGTTGTGGTATAACTTTGGAGGCTTCCTACCCCATCAAAACAAGCTCGGACAATAAAACCAAATCTTCATCACTCAGGGATGAGCTTTAGTGGGCATTATCATCACTAGTAGATTAGATTAAGAACTAATAATAATCAACTTTGATGCCTAGTTCTTCAAATAAAAATCAACTTTGATGCCTAGTTCTTCAAGGTTGTATAACACTTTATTAGTAACTATAATACGGTTGAAAACTTGTGTGCTTCCACTGATTCAATATTTGGATGGAAGTAGTTATACATGCATTAAACAAAGATTCATCCTTGAAAAACAAATCCTAAATGGGCAATACAAATTGGAGGCCTCAAAGGAATTATCTTGTTGTTTAACTTGGGAATCCATTATCATGGCTACTTATCTAGACGATGGGCCCAAGACTAAAGATCTTATAAGATATCATTTTTCATCTCTTTATTTATTTGATATATTTGCCAACTGAAGTGAAGATAATAATAACGTGGTGAAAATTGGGCAGCACATGCATCCTTGCAAATGTATTTTTCCAAAGCTTTATCCTAACCATGAACGCAGTCAATAATGGAAGGTTAATATTTTAATGGGGGTTTAGAGCAAGAATTGATAACTAAAATAAAAAAAAGAGTACAAAATGGCCAACCGTGTGGCCTTGATTATCTCAAAAAGAGAGGCTTGGCCATGCACGGATGCCACAGTTTCCATGGTCACCTCCAAATCTTTGACCATCGCCCTTTTTTTTTTTTGTTTATGAGATATTTGATGAGAGTGGTAATGATAAGAAAGTACCTTTAAGTTATTTATATCTAGATTAATTTCCGCTTAAGTTGAATAGGTTCTTTACAGAAGACAAAATTCTGATACTAAATTTAAACAATTGCATACATGAGAGCGGTTCAAATCCATGACCTCACTTAAACAAACTAAAAAAAAAAAAAAACTTATCAACTCGTCGCATTTTTACCACTACCCGCAACCGACAAGAAGACAAGAAGTACGCCCATATTAGGAGGAGCCAAGATGGGCATTCATCTGTAGCCTATAACACTCTCGGCCACCGCATAAATGCTTTGGAGTTGATAATGAGTCCTATTTTTTTAATCTGACACCTTAAACCACAGTTTAAGGCTGGTCTTAATGAACCAACGCTCTCCTCTTTGTCCTCTCAAACCGCATGCGTGTCTTTTCTCCTTTTGTTACCGAGACATAGGACACAAGCTCGTAAGAGAAGGAATCCAATGTTGCGTCCTGTAAACAGGTCTTCCACTACTCCTCACATCTATCGTAAAACTTAAAAGTGATGTTTTCCTTTCCGTTCATTAGATTCATTATATGCAAAAAAGAAAAAGTCAAAAGAAAAAACAGCCAAGAAGAGAACACAGTTAAGTAGAGAAGGTCACGAGAACTTCTGGTTTACCATGGTGTACGCTTGGTGTTGTTTATATTTATGCGTGTTACACTGAAGGAATCCTTTTTTTCCTCTTTAACGTAACAACCATCCTGATGTTAGAAGCGAGCGCAGCTATAGAAATCTCCTAGTTTTACATAGATTCATGATAAGTATGCATTCAGAGAAGAACCTACTTTACACCAAATCCAATTCGTGAAAAAAAGATCGAACGGCTACTTCTAGTATAAGTTGGTCAAACCAAAAGAAATCACCTGCTTCGATCTGGGGCTGGTTCGTTACTGATGGAAATAGATCAAGTTTCCATGGAACAAGTCAAGAACAACCATACATATTCATCATAAGGGGACAACTGGAATCGGAGTTTGACAGCAAAGGAGGAGGTATATACCGATAAACTTAAATAATACATGTATAGTAGCAACAGTGTGGTGTCACAGCAAATTGACACGCCAGTGTCCAGACATGTATAAATACGAGGTTAAAGACAAGACAATCTTTGGGGGATCAAAACGGCACCACAGGAACTTAACCTGGAGAGCACCCTGGGGGGCTGTGGCAGGAATCAGGTGGTCCACGTGTCAGAACCCCAGGACCTCAGACGATGATCTAAGACAGCTAAAAGTATAGGCAACTACTATTAATAGGTACGAAGAAAGTGTCGGGAACTGTGAAATCATGGACAGGGATTAGAGGGAACTCTGAGTCTACAATTTCGGTTTAATGCTAATACCTGTAGTTAATTTTGTTATAATAAAATCATTATTTTAAGAATGAATAAAATATTTAATATAAGTATCTATTTTTGTCTGATCTATGTTGACGACGGAGCGATACAGGCATACAGGCATTTAGGGTTTAAGATTTAGGAGGATAGAGGTTAGGGTTACGTCAGCGATCTGCCAATGCCGTACGGAGGAAAAGCTTAAATGACTCTTTTACCCTTCAAAATAACGCCACGTCACTACTTGCTCCTCCACACGTGACTTAAGTTCTGACTTGTCTTCTGTATCACGTGACCCTCTCCTTTGGCCACCACCACCCGCCCAGCTTAGTACACAACGATTTAACTACTTTTCTAAAATCATGTAATAAACAATTTAACAAAAAATTGTTACATGCAATAATATCAATATATTCAACTTTAATGAACCTCACAAATCGACAATTGATAACCTTCTCGGAACCACTATATTCAACTTTATATTACACACTAGGATTTCGATTTATATGAGACAACTCTGCCAGACACTTCATAACGATAACATAAAATGTTCCATTTTAAGTTAATGAAAAAGAAGAACATTCACATAATAGTATCATTTTAAGGTGATTCGAAATGATTACACATTACGTCCCAAAACACATTATGTTCTTTGGAAAAACGAAAAGTCCTGGAAAGTCTTAGGTGAACAAGTACTCTTGCGTTGGTGAAAAAGAATATACAACTGCTTTGCAATGGAGGGCCGAGGAGGAAAGGCGAAGGGTGACAGGTAAAAGTAAGTTGGCCTGGCATCAGTTGGCTGCTCACCATTAAAGAATGGCCGAGAGGTTACATCCTTTTGCCCGCTGGTCTCTCCTCTTCCCCCACCTTCCTTTGTCCTTTGAACGTTCAAATTATAGACACCCGAGACTCGATCTTCCAATGTCCAGACGTATGCGTGGCATTATATCATAACTTATGACAGAGTTAACAAGAAAGAGAAGAAATAATCATAACCTAATCTCGAATACCTTCTAAAAAAGGCTAAACTTTTCATGTTAAACAAAGACTCCATGCATGGTTGATGATATCTGAGTCAGAAAGATATCATTTTTATACAGAAGAACAAAACCCAAAGAAAGAAGAGAGGAAAAAGAGAGCTAAAAATTACAGAAAAACATGGAATTAATGGAGGTGATGCTGGTCAGTCTCATGCTTCTGCACCTAAAGCTATAAGCTCATCAGAGTTTTTGTCAGGAAAAAGGGTTATTAGGTTGAAGAGATACAGCATAGACAGTTTTAGAAGCACTAGGGTTCTATAAGCAGGAGGTGAAACGGCTTGGGGCTCGGTGCTCAACGACCACCCTCGCTGGTTGGTGTTATAAATAGCTGTTCTATAGCAGGTATAGGCATGAACACACATAGCTTTGGCTGGCAATAAATATTTGATTTGACGATCAGCAAATATGTTCTCTTTAGCCTCCGTTTGACTTTTTAACTTCCAGACACCATTCTGCCACCGCTGTTGCTTCTGTCTAATTTGTCATCGTCATCAGTTGCATCGCCGCCGTTTCTGCCATGGTTCAGGTTTCTCTCTTCTTCTTGGTCGTCGTCGTCGTTTTTGAGGATATCTCCACCGTCCATTTCTTTTCGGTCTGGTGTGCATTCCATGGGATGATCAAGAATAATCATGTGTTGTTTGTGGCCAACAATGGGGAGTGGCTCAGACATTATCCTCCCGTCTCGAGGAGGTTCAAAAACCACTGGTAGATAGTGGTCCATTTCACACGGGAACTTGGAGTTCTTGAAGTGCTCTTTCAGTGCTTCCAATCCCTGGATTCAACTACATATGCTAAGACATAAAAGGTATTACCACAAAACAGCGTTGAAGTGGGGGTTATTAAAATGAAAACCTGAACTCTGGCATATGTGACTTCACAGATTTTCCTGGAGTTGAAGACCTCCCAATGTTGATGGTGAAAAGCCTTGTAAAGCCGCCACGCTGCTTGAGGCGAGGTCATGTTTACGAATCCGTATCCCACATTGCACTTGTTGCTGTGAACCAAAATGAAATGGACGCCATGTTCAGTAGTGATGAAGATTAAGTTATTCTGTCTGGTTATTACCTATTCGATACCGGAGATTCAAAGAAGAAAACCACGGCAAAAAGGGAAAGGAATGGGAATAGTAATGAAGAAATATAGGAAAGATAATTACTTGAAATCAATGGGAAGATAGACAAAGTCGTAGGAAGACAATAGCTGGTCATCTCCGTTGGCTATCAGCTCGTTGCAGTGAATGCAGTGGTTGTCCAGCATATTTAACAGCAACTTCTGGCTGCAAAAACCAATGGATTAGGGAACTGTTAATCAACCATAAGTTGACAACACACCACTACCCCAATTCTCTAAAAGCAAAAGCAAAATGGATTGGGAAAGCTTTTGGAGTAGGAGGCTGCCTAGCTAACCTGTACTTATTGGGAATGTTCTTGATCATAAGAGTGGTCCTGGAATCACTGCGACTGGATTCAACTTGCACATCTTCATTAATTAGAAACCGACTATCAAGCTTCCTTGACTGTTTACCTTTCCATGGCCTATTCCTAGGTTGCTGCGGCTTTGTATTTCCTGTTGACGAGTTATTTAGGCTTTTTCTCACACTTCTCTTTGAAGCCCCATCGGTTATTTGCTCAGGGCTATCGTCGCCAACCACATCACTCAAGGACAAACAGTCCATGGATGCATCTATTGAACCCTTCTCGTGGACATTCTCTTTAGGGCTAACATTTCTTGAATTCGATGCTTTCTTTGAGGTAGAGAATTGGGATTGAGTCATCAGTGAACGGGAAGGAATCTTAAACGGTGAGTGGACAGAAAATCTACCGGACAACGGTGATGGCTGTGGAGGATGTTGTGTCATGTATTTAGAAGTTCTCTTGTGGCTACTGTTAATGGAGTTGATGATTGCATTATCGTTAGCGCAGAAACTTTTGGCGGTGGCGTTGAAGAATTTCCTACCATAGCCACCAGGTCGACTAAATTCAATAACAACCTGCTTGCCATGAATTTCCTTTCCATTCATCTCTCTGAGAGCCTTGGCTGCGTCTCTTACATCATAGAACTCTACAAACCTTTGTTGCTTCTTTAAAGGTGTCTCCCTCAGTTCTTTAACAGCACCTGCAAGAACACTCAAAGCCAATAAAGATCGGATTTTTACCAATCCAAGCACTCAAACAATTGCTCCTTTGGCTGGTGTAACATGTGAATTGTGCTACAGCAAAAGAACACATATTGAAACAAAGCGAATAGCTATAAGAAATTATGGAACATACCATAAGCTTTGAAGAGTTCTTTAAGTGAACTACTAGAAACATTGGGGTCCAAATTGAAAACTACAATAGTCCCTTGGTTATGGCCATCGGGGACGGCGTTACAGGCAGGAATAATGAACTGTGCCCACACGGCATAACCAGCTATAAGTCCACGAGCCGCCGTAGGCGGCGGTGCAACCATGCTTCTTCCGTCAAAACCCTCAATTTGCACCCAAGCACTTAAAACATTCCTAACCCTACTCTGCTCTTGCATGTGTTGTTCTCTTATCTCCTTCAAAGCTCTTTCTGCATGTCTCAAGTCATAAAAATGAACAGTCACCGCCCCATCACAAACTTTCTCCATTTGAACACCTCTAACCTCTCCAAAAACCTCCAATTCACGTCTAATCGTCGTCTCGCTTACGTCTCTCGGCACAGAACTCAGCAGAAGAGTCCTCGTTGGGGCAACTGAGGAAGGAGGCAACGGTGGTACGGTGTTGACGTACGGTGGAGGGGGAACCGCCGGTAACGAATAGTTGGGGTACAACCCAACTGCACCGCCTTCAAAGGGCAGAGGTTCACCGGCGTATGGCGGGTAGTAGACATGTTGCGGTAGTGGTCCAAAGAAGTAAATTTGATGAGCAGATGACATGTTAACGTCGTTATTATTACAGCTTGGCCTGAACTCTCGGGCTTGTGGGTCCAAATAACTCCCCGGAACCCGGATGACGCCTGTTTCTCCCATGGTAGTCGCCGGGTTGCAGTTCGTTCCGGCGGGTCAACGGTGGGGAAAGTTTGAGAGTTTTCAACAGTACATATCTGTCTGTCTTTGTAAGTGTCTATCAATGGAAAAGAGAGCATAAATGAGTCTTTTTACTCCACTTTCTTATCAAGCCAAAGTTGCCAGAAAAGAGAAGTCCTTTACCATATAATTAATTGAAAATGACCACAATGCCCTTTCAGGAGGACCTTGGAAACTGAAAGACTCCAGATCTTCTTATAGCCCCAATTGTTTTGCTGTTTCCAGTCTTCTTGTAACTGGGGTGTATTGGGTTCATGATGATCTGATTTGATGTGGGTCCAGAAATGAGCCTGGACCGTACACTTGGTGATGGGGACGGGTGTGATGAGGATTAGGGGATGAAGGGGAACGAGGAAAAAACTGAAGGGTAATAACTTGTCCTTGCCCTCTGACTCCTCGATACTCCTTTTGTTTTCTTTTGCTCATAGCATTCGTTAATTAATTGCCCCTCCATTTGGCTTGTACGTAATTGGTTTTTATGGATTTTGATTTTTTAAAACAAGAAATAGACTTTACTAAATTTACTAAGAGTTAAAAGTCTCAACATAATAATCTACAAAATTATATATTTTTGATAAAATTACCATTCTAATATATGGCAAACTTTGAAATAAGGGCAATTCTTTATTTGGTTACTTTTAAATTATTTCCTCTGTAGGCAGGTAAAAAATTGGACACAGAAGAGTCAAATAAAGAAAGTGTCCTTTCCCAAATACGGTATTATTACTGGGAATTCTGGATTTTGCTTGGAGTCTCGGAATTTGGCATGAGTTTTAAAAGGGAATGCAGTTGGTGTGATGGGCTGGATTGACTTAAGTAAACTTGCAAAACTCAAACTTGAAGATTGGAATTATCATCAATCTTATCCCCCATTGCTTTTCCTAAAAGTAACTTCACCTTTGCCAATGAAAGGCTAAAAGCTACCTATAAACTCTACCACGTAGTTCACCTTCAATCGACAAATATAAACAAGTAGAAGATGTTAATGTCATAACATAGTGGTGTTGAGTCAAGTGATAATGATGTTTGTTGTTCACATCTAGTTTAAATTTCATGTTTTTGAATTGCTAATACATCGTAGATTATAACCAAGCAGGTGAATAATAACACAAATAAAAATAATTGTCCAACATCTGGACATGGTCACAATCATTAAGTATATCGTATTAAGAGCCAATGTGCATGGGCAAGTTGCATGGATTCCATCAAACCAACTTCATCAGGAGGTGAGAGTTCAGTTGAGGTTTATATGTCTGTCCTCAACATGAGATTTCCAATGTCATAACCACCACCTTAAACCAATAGAGTTTGCCTCTGTTAGTTGTCTTGTCCCACTTTGTGTTGTCCCCCACTCCATGTCCTTTCTCGGCTTAAATAAAACATGTTCATATGGTGAAAATGAAGTATTGGAAAACTATTGTCTTGCTGTTGTATCATAGGCACCTTGCATTGGATTCCCAATTCTGCAAATGATGTATACTCACCAGGTGCCTATCTCAACCGGAAGTCCTGCAAGATTTTCTTGTCCTGAACTGTTACTAAACCTCACATGGATGGTATATCAGTTAAACCAACTGCAAAATTTGCATAAGTTAAGACTACAGAAGCTTTTTTGTTTTATCAAGTTATATATTCTAAAACTTGAACTATGATAGAGGTAAGCTTCCAGCTTCATAATTAATAGGAAATGACATCCAGTGCCTGTCACGTCCACAAGGATAACTGTTTACGGAGTAACCAGCATATTAGCTTGTTTTCCTGTGTTCCCCACTTCCTCCACAAGAGTTGATGGGCTCTTTCTCTTTCCATTTAGCGAAAAAGGACCTCCTTTTGCAGGCCACAAAAAGCAATTGACAGGGATGTTTGTGTTCTCACCGCACCACATAGTCTTGAAAATAGCATATACTAATATTTAGGTGACATTCTATATGCTGTGCCTTCCTCAGGCCCACAGCAACCTTTTCAAAAGTTCTACTGTTTATCAAGGTGAAAGAGCATAAAAATCAAATCTGTGTTTCCCACTTTTCGTTTGGAGTTGAAAATTCCTTTTCCATGACGCTACAGGTCTTATGAGGAAGTGCCTTGATGTGTGCAATTGTGGAGCCATGCAAAGTTTGGGATTGTCTTGTGTGCAAAATAATTGCATCACTCCTTCGCTTTTCCAACAGAAATCCTTAAAACATATAGTTTTTAAATCCGATCACCAGCAACTTGAAACGAATAATACTCTCGTCAGCCTAAGGTTTCATGAAAATAATTCCTCGTACATATCACTAGAAAGAAAGAAAGGGCACACATGCTGTCTTAAACCAGCATAGTTTTGAAACCATTGGCCAAGTTTTTAGTATATACATAAAAGTAGGATTTGGGGTTGTCTTAACAAAAAACACAATGGTCCCATGACACCGTATCCTTATTTGCTTTCCTTGTTACCCGGAGTGTTGCCTGGCTACTTACCTTTCTTTAAATGGCCTACTACTGTTATTAATGTGGTCGTTTTTAGCTTATTTTAATGAGAGACACTTAATGGAGTCCTTGGACATGCGTGCGCAATCCGGAATATTGTCGTGTCCTGTTACTGTGGCGAACCATAACTTTGTCACAATGTAGTGTTGAGAGGATGGTTAATTGGCAGGAAGGTGTTCTTATTTTTCTTATATAATTCAAGTACTTAGATTCTACGCGGCTTTACGACTCAATTTAATCCATTAAAAAAAAGGAACATCAACACTGCCACCAAGAATGTTCAGAAATAAAAATAATGTCTAGTGAAGTGGCCAATGCAATAAATAAATAAAATCCACTTCTCTACTTTCCAAGAGTTCCAGAGATAGATAAAGAAACTTGTCATTTTTTATTCAAATTGCTACTATGAACAAGCTTTTTTTTTTTTACACATAAGGATGCATGTGTGAAAATCCATTACCACTTATGTCAGGATTATTTAATGGTAGGCCTGTTACCTGCTGTCTGCCATTGATTAGAATATATATATTGTTGAGAATTTAGGCCTCTCAAATTCACACCTAAAAATATTTGATAGACAAAAAATCAGAAAATAATAACACAAGAGAATTTACATGGAAATTCTCAAACCGGAGAAAAATTACGGGCACCGAGAAGAAAATCTACTATGTGAAAAATTCTTACAATCACACAATTTTTCCTCTCACCCAATCCCCTAATACACCAACACACCCACAAAGAAATACCTAAGACAAACTCTCCAACTCTCACCTCAAAGGAGGAATTTAACTAGAGTCAAATTTGTCATACAAATCTTTGACTTTGTTTTGGTGCATTTAACAAGGAGGTAGCAACTTCCTTATATAGGCAAGAGTCTTGCCTCAATTGTTGTCCTCAACCAATATGGGATAACAAAGTAGCCAAAAACTCAACAATCTCCACCTTGGCGACTTTGGTTGATCCCACAATCATACTCCACCTTAATGAAGATCTCCTGAAAATAACATAACTCTCAATGTAGAGAATTATCATGCTTCATAGCATCATGCTTCACCATAAAAGCATACCCACTCAGACTAAACCAATTCTAAGCATTTTACTTTGGCACATGTCGAAAATAACTTTGTTGAAAAAATTATGGTGCAACTCCCATGCTTGGCTTTTTTGGAAATTCATCAGCCATCGACATAAATTCCACCACATACCTTGCATAAATGCCAAATCAATGCCTGTGTGCAAACTTGTGGACCCGCTAACAGCAACACATCCTTTATCATGACAACTTTGAGATTAGCGGCATGCCATGAGGATGTACATGCTTCCCTTTTTAGAGAGCAAGATCATCATCTATGGAGACAATGTTAGCGACATTGTCAGTCTCTCCATTAACTGACCCAAAGCCTTTTGCCGAATCCGCTCCATCTTTCAGACAATTTTTCTTCACGTGCCCAGATTGTCCACACGTCCAGCATACTGCATTTTTCTTCATGGAGTTCTTCTTCCAATATCCAGCTACCACCAAAGTTGAGTTTTCAGGAGGAACATTTCTTCCACCACTCAGCCTTCTCTCTTCTGAAAAGAGTTTTCCAGTAACTTTAGAAAAAACTATCTTCTCTTTCCCATGAATCAAAATCGATTTCATGTGTTTATATGAAGGTGGAAGAGACTAGATGAGTCTCAAAGCTTGATCCTCATCATCTATACGAACTCCAATTGCCTCTAGTTCAGAGACGATCACATTGAGAACACTTAAATGATCTGAAATTATAGTACCTTCCCTCATCTGCAGTGAATAAAACTGCTTTTTTAGGTACACCCGATTTGATACTCCCTTTGTTTGATACAACTCCTCGAGCTTTTCCCATAGCTCCTTTGCTGTAGATATTCCATGCACATTCGCAAGGACATTTTTAGCCAAACACAATCGTATCCCAGTTGTTGCTCTTAAATCCAGATCCTCCCAATCTTCATCGCTCATACTAGATTTGCCTGTACTGATATCAAGGATTTGTTTGCCTTTCAATGCCTTGTGTAACCCTGACTGAATCAAAATGTACCTGACTTGCACTTGCTACAAACTAAAATTGATTCTCCCGTCGAATTTCTTTACCTTAAATCTAAGAGGATTCGAAGCCCTACTTCCTGACATTTTTCTTGTGCTTCTCTGCCTTGATGAATTTTACTGTAGAAATGAATAGTACACTAGGAAAGTTTCCAGGAAATAGAGGTGGGTCATAACGAACACACTTAAATGCCAAGTCTTTTCTTAGCCAAAACTTTCCTAGACATGTACTACCACACTATCACACCAAAACTCCACTGCACCAAATGAACCTTTCTCAAGAAAATCTTTTCTGATGTGGAAGATCAATCAAAATTGCGATCACAGAGCATACTTAGAATTTTCAAGAAAAACACACCTTGGCTCTGATACCAATTGTTGAGTATTTAGACCTCCCAAACCCACACCCAGGGATATTTGATAGACAAAATTATCAGAAAATAACAACACAAGAGAATTTACGTGGAAACTCCCAAATCGGAGAAAAACCACGGGCACCGAGAAGAAAATCCAATATGTGAAAAATTTTTACAATAACACAATTTTTTCTCTCACCCAATCCCCTAATACACCAACGCACTCACAAAGAAATACCTAAGACAAACTCTCCAACTCTCACCTCAAAAGAGAAATTTAACTAGAGTCAAATTTGTCATATAAATCTTTGACTTTGTTTTAGTGCATTTAACAAGGAGGTAGAAACTTTTTTATATAGGCAAGAGTCTTGCCTCAATTGTTGTCCTTAACCAATATGGGATAACAAAGGAGCCAAAAACTCAACATATTTCAATCCTTACCCTAGTCTTCAAAGAGTTAAAACTTACTAATTGAGAAGCTCATTCCCTGTTAGATTATTTCATATTGAATAAACATGAAAATGTTAAAGGATTTATAAGTAGTAAGGATCAACTATTTAAATAATTAGTTTTAGTTACCTGGCAATGATTAACCCAAGCTTAATTCTTATTAATAGGCTCTACACTCTACGCATATTTAAAATTTTAATATGGTATCAGAGCAGGGTTGGTCCGAATTATTAATTTTCCGGTGGTCCGTTTGGATGTCCAGTCTCAACAGCCTGGTTCGGTTACTACTATGTTTATTTCAAGTGACAATTGGATGTCCAGTCCCAGTTGCACTTGAGGGGGAGTGTTAGAGTATCCCATATTGACTAAACATGAAAATGTTAAAAGGTTTATAAGTGGTAAGGGTCAACTATCCAAATAACTAGTTCTAGTTATTTGACAATGGTTAACCCAAGTCCAATTTTTGTTAATGGGCTCTACTCTTTACTAATATTTAAAAATTCAATATCCCCTATTCTCAAAGGACTTACAGACCAGATGCAAACTCCATGGTGAATGATATTTCGGGCTATGATTTAGAGTCTTGGCCATAACCTTCCAGGTCGTATACCTGCAAAACTATAGTTATTTATGACATTTTTAGGTTTTTTTAAGCATAAGTATTTATAATACTATTTTTGAATGATTAAAAAAATCAACTAGCTTGATTGATTAAACCATGAAAATATTAAACTGTTTAATTTTTAGGTTCGGTTTTTAACTTTTTAGTTTGATTTATTTTAATAATTTTTATTGTTAAAAATTAATTAACTTATTAATTAATCGATCTATTTTTTTAAATTAATAAATTATTATATACCGAAATAAATTAAGTAGTGTTTATTTAACATCTTTTTGAGGCAAGTTAAAAATAAAAACCGTCTCTTAAATATGAGTCCATATTCAAAGATAAGGGGACTAAAATATTATTAAATATGTTTAAATTCTTACTTATGTTGGAATCAAGGTATCATGTAAATGTTATGTCAGCAATAATATCATTTGCAATTGCAATTTATAACATAAGGAATGGTGTTAATTGCTTAATGTAATTAGTGATGTCATTGTGAACAATACATCTATCGAACTTGTGACCCATCCTTCCCTGTAAACAGAGGATTGAGGTTTTTTTTGCATTTAGAGTTTTAGAAGTAACAAAAGAGCGTATTCGCTTCCTACAATGTTCAAAAAAACTCTTCTTTCCTATAAATCAAGAATTAAAAATTAAGAAAGATGGACTTATAAAACTCATATTCAAATAGTCAAAGGCTTTTGATACTTTATTCATGATGGTAAAATGACCAACATAAACAACTTCAATTGAATCTTTTATAAGTAAAGGATAACTTATTTTTATCTTCTAAGACAAAGATAAACATTACTATTGGGATACTTGTAATTGTTTATATTACTCTAAGAATAATAAAGAATAAAATTCAAAGCATCCCTCTTCCTAAAAAAGAGGTGCATGTCAAAGTATCTTAATAAGAGATAGTTAAAACGTGATCCATAGGTTAACCTATTAGGAGAATCATCTGGTAAACTTTACTATCATGTCATTTACCTTTACAATATAATCCATTGAAAAAATCATTCTCATCTCGATATAGATTAACCAATTAAATTTAGATCCTTAAATTATTTTTTCAATAAAGATGCCAACCATTGTGATGATTTCTAATTTCAAAAAAAGATTTTTCACTAGTCTATACTTGTATTAAAGAACTTCTCAATATTAGCCTAAAACTTACTACATCAATTACTATCTCTTTTTATGGTATAATCAAAGTGTCAAGCAACACTGAAAGAATTCCAAATTGAAAAACAATTTTTTTTAACAAGTGAATATTGCTAACATAAGTGTATGCTTTGATAATATATGATTTTTAATTTAAAAGTTAAAATTTATATGATTGGGACATTGAAATAATTCAATTATGAATATTCCAATAGTTGATTTGGAAAATATGATGTGTTGTAAATGTAAGAGTTGTTTTTTCCTATGGTACACCACTAGGCTTTATACATGTTATTATATCGGCATATTTATCGTGGTTAACCTATTACGGGTAAGAGATGTAGAACTAGCTTCGTAAATAGTGATTAACCAGTCACGAGTAAGCGATGTAGAACTAGCTTCGTAACTTTCTACGAGTAAGCGATGCAGAACCATCTTCGTAACTACTGGTTTATAGTGGTTAACATGTTGCAGATAAGTGATGCAGAACCAACTCCATAAATAATGGTTAACCAGTCGAGGGTAAGCGATGCAAACTAACTCTGTAACTTTAGATCTAGTATACAGTATGATAAAGAAACTAGTGGTGGGCTATTTTGAGTAATAAAAGTCATGAAGTAATAATGCCACTACTATTTATTAAAAGTGATTTGAGAGGTACTATATAGTAAAGTTTTCAGAAAATTTATTGTTATCACTATTTATTGTTTAAGGAAAAAATGGAAAATGAAAAATGGAAACTTGTATATTATGAGTTTAATGTCGAAAAGCATTTGGGAATAGTATTTCAGAAAAATTGTAATTGTGTTATACAAAATGTTATGTTATTACCAGATTTAATGATGCACGAATAAATTGTTATGCAAATGATTTACTATGAGTTTAATGATTGTACGAGAATATTGCAGTTATGTTGTTATGAAAAGTTCAACTTTTTAGTAAACTGATTAACACTCACTGAGCTCATATACCTCACTCTCTTTTTTATGTTTTTAAACAAACCACCCTAAGTATGCGTACAGGTGCTGCGGTAATTAGGACTCCGCCAGATGATTAGTTGTATCATCGAGTGCTACTGTGTTTGTGTCATTTTGATATGTACATTTTCGTAAAGAATGAATGTTTATAAAGGCTTTTAAATGAAATGAATGAATATGCTTTAACTTTTTAAAGTTTATTGTAGTGATTGTTGAGAATTATTTGTTTAGGGTTGCTTGTGAGTAGACTTGAAGTCCAAAATCTGTAGTTGAGAAATTGGTGTGAATATAGAAGTATTTTGAAATTTTATAAGGCTTTTAAAAATTTTGAGAATGTCAAAATGCATTCGTTATGCTGTCAAAATTTTTAATAAAATGATTTAAAAAGATTTCCCACTATTTTCCATGTTTTTACTTTTAAAATATAAAAGGTTTTTAACAATTGAACAACTCGACTTTACGGGAACCTTTCAATTGAGTTAGATATCAATTGGAGGGCTACCGTGGGGTCGCTGCGAGGGCTCTACTTGAGTTCCAAAATGGGAACTCCAGGTTGGGTTCTAGGTCCTTTCAAAACTTGTTACAGGTAGCTTTATGTTATACCTTTTATGGCTAACTCGTTGGATTTATATCATTTTGTACATATGCTTATATTATGTTTTTGTGGTAGTTGATTGGATTTCTAGCAATTCTTACACATGCTTATATTTTATTTTATGGTTGGCTTATTGGACTCTTTGGCATTATATACACATGTTTGTAGACATGTTTATGTATATAGTACCAAAATTATGGTTAATGAATTATTGGCTTTTTGGATAATCAATTATGGGTTTTGTACCTAATTTTTTTATAGTGAGACTATATGTTTATACATTTATGGAATAAACATTAATAGTAACATTTTTTTATATTTATTATTCACGCAAGACAAGTTTATATAATTTTGACGTGCATTAATTAGATTTACATATAAGTTGTAGGAATTCTAATCAATTTATAAGAAAACCATTAATTTCTAGACAAATTTCTTTACATAAACAATTGAATGGGGATAGTCAAAAGGAATTAGAACATTCTTACATAGGCAAACCTTGGGATTGTAACGGTGAGGGGGCATTGTAACATCCCATTACTCATGGGAAGGTTAGAATGGTAAATGTGAGTGATTAATGAGAGTTAAAGATGCCCTTCTATGTTCATGCATAATATGCCATACACTTATATGTGAATAGTGAATTTATCTGCACATGAAAAAAATTGTACATGCATTCATGAATAATTCCGGGTATAATTGAATTGATTTGTGAATGTTGGTGAATTTAGGAGTTACCT
>JAOTAX010000003.1:9440947-9451226 GCA_025629825.1 Erythroxylum guanchezii | reverse complement strand
TATCTGGATCTATAGGAATCCAAATGAGATGATTTTTGAATTGGAGTAATCTAGAGATATAGGCCTACAAATTGTCTGAAGAAGTCCAATTACGATTCAGCCTCAACTTTTACACCTACTAATAAGATTTGTACTTCCATTTCCCTCAACTTTTACACCTACTAATAAGATTTGTACTTCCATTTCCCTCAACTTTTACACCTACTAATAACCATAGGAGAAGGGGAACTATAAAAAAAAGGTCTCATTCCTTTATTTTAAAAGTGTAATGGATATAGAAACACTCAAATATGACTGTTTAATCACTACAAATTTACCATAAATCCACATATAAAGCGTGATTCTTAATGAATACGTTTTTCCCCACAAATACATTACTTTGTAAGACCTAACGGTAATCAATTACAAATCAATAGCCTTTACACTAATAAATGGCCTTGTTGCTTCTTTACTTTTTATGATTTATACTAAATTTTTGTCATGTCACACAAAGTAATCGCCTTTTTTTTATTCTACAGATAATATATGATAATTATATTTCTTTTAGTAAAATTTTTAATATGTCAAAGTAATCACATTTTCTTTTTCTTTACAAACATCGTGTATGTAAAATCATAAGTGCATATTTGAAATAAATAAAGAAATTTCAAATTTATCATAAATTAAGCACATCACATAATCTCCTTATATGGTTTAAATTGGTCCAGGAATTCATCACATGTGCTATCAATCCACACTCACAATAATGCAAGTGCTCTTTAATATTCACTCACAATAATGCAAGTGCTCTTTAATATTCATAGTTGTTGAACTAGAAGAGATTTTAGTGTTCATTTCTTTAACTATACTATGCATCAAAACAAAGCAATTATATTAAAAACATCATTTATGGATTTGTCATTTAATAACTCATTTATTACAAAAAGTATTGTGTATTATATTCGAACTTATTTTTATCACATGAACTTACGAATTTCTTATGGTCTATTGTCTATGAAATCAATAAAGTGTTATTCCTGTATATATCATTTCCAAAAAGTTCATAGATTCTTAGTAGAGCTATAATTACGGAACTGTTATAACCAATAAAAACAAAAGTAATAAAATATAAAAGATGCATCACTATTTTTTCAAATAAAAGCACCAATAAGCTTAATAAGAGTTATTGATTCCAAATAATATGATCGATCGTGTCCTTAAGAAAATGCTTATCTAATGTTCAAACTATGCTATCAAAAGAGTATCCAAAGGTGCAAAGGATCACACAAATGAAACAGTTATAAGAAATAAAAAGATGTAGGTTGATCATACATGTATATTCAAGGTCAATTGTTGATCCATAAAGTGAAATTGATAAACAAATTCCAAAATATTTAAGAATGGAAATCAAATTGAATTTTAGCAATTAATAAAACTCCAAAACTCTATTTAATATATCTAAGGATTACTCTACAAACAAAAGTTGGAAAACTTTTTCCAGTTACGAAAATAAATGCATTAGTCCTAAGCAAAAAAGTCCACAAAAATAATGCTAATGTGTGTGTAGTCATGACTGATAATAGGTGGACTGAATTTCCATACCAAATGATTCACCTCATCCCTACTTATACCCCTAATTGCAGGACTCAGGATAAGTAATCATGGTTAAACCAGCCCCTTAATTCCTTTTCTAACAAGGTATGTAAGGAGTCACTAGCTTAGGGACAATCCTCTGTTGATTTGTACCCTATCGGCTAGCATAAGTCCTTAAGACCCAACTCCTCATACTTACTATGGTTAGCAATATTGAACGAAATGGCCACTATAGACAGATTACATTTTTTAAATCTAGACAACATATGTGTCCTATGTAGAAATGATTATGAAACTAGAGATCATCTTTTTTTCCAATGCCCTTTGCTGAGAGCATACGGAGAAAAATTAAATTAAAGAGAAGTGTTATTGGAGTCAGATGGGATTTCGCTTACTGTCATATTAGACAACCTAAGAGGTTTGACAGCTGTTCCTAAAGGGGATAGAGTCGTATACTTCATCTCATTGGCTTCTACCCTAGAGGAGATATGAAAAGATAGAAACTTGTGAATTGTCACTGGTAGAATGCGTTCAGATATAGAGGTGTTGAATTCTCTAATCATGAGGATTAGTGAATTGCTTTTTCTTTCTAAAGAACTACCAATGTGTAGTTAACATGTAATTAGACAATGGAATTTGGGTTAATCCTAACTCACTCATTTGCAATAATAAAATAAAAAAGGAAAAGTGATTAAGTTGTTACTTGTTGGAGGATCTACTCCTAAGAATGTTGTCACAATGTTTCCTTTAGATGTTTGGAATCTTCGTCTCTATATATCGATTATGTATGCTTGAGTTGTACAAGATTCTCAAGTGTCCATTTCAGTGAAGATTCTTTGTTTACCTGATACAGAAATCATGGTCAGTTAGCGTTTCTTACATCTACCGATCGCATGCCGTCATTTTCTTTTCATCTAGCGTTTAGCTTTGATCTACGATGTTGTGTTGGCTTTGGATATAGATGACTTTTAGTTTCTCCTGTATACAGGAGTGGCTAAATGCATGATTTAGTGGTTTTATTTTCTTAATTCTCTCTGACGGGTTCAAAGATTTCACGTTAAATAGAAACAACTTTATGGATAATTATTGATAATGGTTTTATTGCTCTTATAAGAACACCAAATCAAACCCTAAAATATGTCATAAGAACAAAACAGAAGGGTTTTCAAGTATGAAAGTCCAAATGCATGACAAAGTAATCCCATAGAAGTGTTACATCCCTGAATTGGCTTCTTTTTAAAATCAAGACGGGATATTTCCTTAAATAATTCACTCATGTTCATGGTTATCATTTTGTGGGAAACACACATATCATATGTATACAAGAGAAAAGTCATTGGTATTAGATAAAAATTATCGATAAAAGATCAAATGGTTTGGGTTATATTTCAGAGAGTGGGTTGGGCTAAGATGAACCAGCCACATTAGCATCTTTTCACTAGTCCATATATGCTCCTGCTTACGACATGTGCCTTACTGTTTACTCTTTAAACAAAAGTCTCACATAAGGGCTTTTATGGAATATAAAATCATACAGAATTGTTTTTTATATTTTTAATAATTATAGGATATTTTCAAATGCATTAAACCACGTGGGGGCATTATATCTTTAACCTTTATTATAAATTTCAAACTTCTCCATTGGATGACACCGCTCATGATTATTGCCATAAATTCCACAGTTGCCTACTTTTTGGAAGCCAACATCTTATAGTTTAGGTTAATAAACGTCTTTAGCAATTTATAACCAAATTCGTAGATATTTTAAAAGAATAGTGGATTAATTTGATTACTAATTATTATTTGAGTTTTAAAACATCATCAAAAATTCCCAACGCACTAAGATTCATATATCTTGAATGATGTGGTCCTTTTGATCATCGCAATAATGTTTTAAAGAAACATTTTTAAAAATAAAATCTTATCCCTATAAGATGAAAGACTTGCAGACTCATTATAAAACTATAAATCATTGTTAGAGATATGATGATCCTAATTTAAAGTAATCCTATGTTACTTATGTCTTACAACACCTCATTCAAGAGACTCGACAACTTATCAATCAATATATAGTTGGAACAAGTAAAGGAACTTACAGTTCTTGTAATTGTTTATGGATTATAAAATAAAACATGTAAAGGTTTGACAAAATCCAATTTTCCTTAATAAATCTCCTAAATGTTCTTATCTTTGTTTTCATAAGAAAAAGATCTCATTTTTTAAATACAAAAGATTATTCCTTTAATAAAAAGCATATGGAGCATTGTTATACTAGGTGTCACAATTAAATATAAAAGTAAATGTGAAAAAAACCCAACATATACTAATTTTATAACCAAAAAGGATATTTTACAAAAAATTGCCAAAGAGGAACAATAAAAAAGAAGAGATGTGAGAAGATCGTACTTAGCGACTATAAGAGAAAAAAAGAAATGCCTAAGAAGAATTGGGGACAGGTAATTAAAAATAATATGGCTATGTTGAAACTTACCGAGGACATAATTTGAAATAGAAAACTTTAGTGTACTAGAATCCAGATAAAGGATCCCTTGTAAAGAGGTTCTTGTAATTCTTCTCGTTGTTAACCTAAACTTGTAAATAGGCAATAAGTACCTCTTAAGAATTTAGCTTAAATTATTAGTAGTAGTAGTAGTAGTAATAATAATAATATTATGAAACTAAAAAAAAGAAAACTTAATAAGTTGTATTTTTTCATTATAAATCCTTAAGATATAATAAAACTCCCTAAACCTTCACGATATAATTTAATTTTATTTATCACACTTAATTCTTCTTTATTAGAGAAAATAAATGTGCATTTAATCACATCAAAAAGATCACCCATAATATCAATATATTTATATGTATCTCCACTATATAAGCAATAATGAATGAGAGAGTAAGCTGCAAAGTAAATCATTTAAGTAAAATGCTTATCTCATCACTGATCAAGAATATTTGTATAAGGCTTGTACAATCTCTCCTTCCTTTTGGAAACATTCATAATTGTTTTACAAAATCTACACATACCATCATATGTATACCCTAAAGATGGCTTCTTATTTAAGTCAATAATCCTTAATAACCTTATAAATGAAGTCACAATCTTTACAATAATCTAGTTAGCATCCTAAAATTTATTATCTATAATAATAACAAAAACCTCTCTTTCTTTTGCACCCTTTGATACTTATGACTTGAAAAGTATTTGCTTGTCACTAAATTTTGAGTACCTGTTTATGGTTGTAAATACTTTCCCAAGTTATATAGTTGCAAATTTAGAAGTAGTTGGATGATAATCTTAACTCATTCTTCTTATTGTCTCAACTAAGATAAAAATGCAACATAATTATATATAAAAATTGTGACCTTAAATGCACGTGAAATAAAATTAGAAATATGATAGATAAAATTAATATTTTAAAAATGAAATTCATACAATGAACAATGCATAAATACCAATAAATATGCTCATACTTTGATTATAACAAGTACTCAAGTGATACATAATTAGTTGCATTATATATAACGAAGTGTTCAATATTTTTTAGTCTAACCCACTCGACAATTTTAAAAAATAATTTAAAAGATGAGCACTTTTTACCATATTAGAAGCATTAATAGACTTGATAAAAGTTGTTACAACATTACAAAAGAAAAGAAATTAATCAAACTTTCTTGTCTTTAATAGTCCACTCATTTGTAATAATAATGCATCATATTGTTTCTCAACTATACGTATCTACAATCAACTAATATTCCTTTTTTTTAATCTTGAAGTAAAGACACATGAATCTCATACTAAGAAGGTGCCTTAATTTATAGACCTATCATTGTTGTATCAACTATTACTTCTTGAGAATAGGGTTAATATAAAATATTTAAAGGAATACTTGAAAAATAAAACCATCTAACCTAACAGCTTTTACAATGCAAAACAGTAACCTAATCGTTCAAAACACTTTTTAAGCTAAGTTGGGAATTATGAGTAATTCTTGGAAGAAAATAAGAATCTATGTTAATAATAACTTTGCAGAAGGTCATTGTAGCTCTCTTTATTTTCTCCCTTTTACTTATTGATGCCTATAATTTTCAATCTTCTCACATACATCAAATGGTACTATTTTGCAAAAATGGATATTACTTTTAACACTAGTAAGATGTTTATATAATTTTTTCTGATAATTTTATATTTTCTATTATAATTTTAACCTGAAAATATGAGAAAATAGTTTATAATTTAATTATCAAGGTAGTCAAAATAGTTTAAAATATGTATAACAAGAATGATTACTAACTTATGATCGAGAGAGGGATGAAAAGAAATTACAGGAGTTCTATAATCATAAAATTTCGTCAGTGTTGAAACTCTTTTTATGTGTTTCTTTTATCTCCTGTTTTAGTTATGCAAAACCATGAGTGGGACAACGCCCTTAACAGTCATAACAAGGGGCAAAGCTAAAGAGTTGAGTCTGTGAAGGCAAATTATTTTCTTAATTCAGGTCTGGCAGTTAAAAACTAACTAACATGCATTTAGTTGCCTGTTCATGATTTCTAAATTGTCTTGTGAATTAACTTTTATTGATTGTATACATGTGGCAATAGATAAAATGTGACTTACTTTTAGATCGGGGGTTGTCTCAGAGAATGTTCATGGAAATTTACCATAAAAAAGGTTTAGGAGGTATTTTATATATTAATAGTTACGCATTGCTTTGAGAATCTTCAATATGACATGAAATAGAAACCAATATAAGGAAGAAATAAGAATCTTTTATCATATCAAAACATTAGGTGTTTAGTGATAGGCATATGAATTCTACTATACTTGCATATGCAGCAATCTTTTCACTGAATCTTCACCTTATACTGAAATCTTTAAAGTATAACTTTTAAGGCTACTTTGATAAAAATGAATATGCCGTAAGCAGTGCATCACATAGTAATTCTTCTCCAGGTAAGTGTAGCATACAACCTACCTCTGAGAAGCCAGCGGTAGGTTGTATGCTATCTAGGCCTTCATAACCTTGCCATCGAAATTAAAGTATATGTTTATATAAAAAAAAAGCTCAACAAATGAAAGGAAAATAAGAAAACAAGGTACATAAAGACATTTGTTGTAAACATATACAAATACCAATTAAGGAGTTCTCAACGCACTCCATATCAATATTGCTCAACGGATGTGAATCCATAAGCCTTATACTTCTGTATATGAACATAAGCCGATCACAATAATGAGAAAGATAATACGAGGCCAGAAGTTTTTGCAGAAAAGCTTATCACAATAGAATGATTCAAAGAGAATCCATCTTAGTTTATTGAGTAAAACTGCAACCAAAATAGATAAAAATATTCAAAAATTTAAAATCATAAGAACTCGATGTGACAAAGATTCAGCAACATCATGATGACTTGGTGAGAGCTATACAGGTAAGAGCTTTGATATTTTTAAGAGGTTGCTTGTTTCTCTTTACCATGATGATCTTTGGAATAATGGATGTTACACTCACCATCTGTTATTCTGAGCTCTGTTGTTTGTATATTTGACCATAATCTATCTGCTACAGTTCATAATCCTGCTGAAGGAGCGGAGGAATAAGGGAAACGACTCAAATGAGATATAGGATAAAAGATGAAGTAATGATGAATTGTATCAAAGGGAAAGATTAATTGAATGATCTCGTTAAGAATTGTCTATGAGTAAATAATATAGCTTCTGATAATGAGATCAACGAATTAACCAAGTCTTCTTTCTGCTTAATTTTCTCCCTCTCTTGCTTCTATTCTTTCCGTTTTCTCAATTCTTGATAGCAGTAACTGTTTCTATCCCTAAATCATAAACCCTAAGTGATAGAAAAGTTAGAACTGAATACATGTCTTTGTATCCGCTCAAGTCTCAACTTCTCTGCTTTAGCCAATTCATATTCTCCACTTTCTAGATGTTTCTGATTTGGCCTCAGCCTTGAGTCTGTGGGAGGCAATGCCTCCAACAAGCATAAAAAATATACCTTGTTGTAGTGAGTATAAGCTCATTCCTTGTTGTAGTGTTCATAAACTCCCTTCTTGTAGTGAGTATAAGCTCATTCCACATATGGTGTTTGATTGAAACTCCACACGATGGGTGTTGGTAAACATGAAAAATAATTGGAAACTGTTCTCAATGACCTTCATTTGGTGCTTGATTTATTTCTACAATACTTTATTATCAAGCCAACTTCATAAACAGATTTCTCTAAGAATCAGACCATAATTAAATTCTTGGAACCTAAAACATCAATTTAGGATGACCTTGTCTTTTTCCAACTCATTTGACGTGGATTAACCCTACTCAAGAAGTCTAATCACATACATCTGGGCCACAAATGATGTAAATCCCCAAAGCGAAATGATATAGTTTCTTGACGCTGTAGGAGCCTATCAGCTGCATGGACTATATTGGCGCAAGCATATGATGCTAAAGAAGAACACTGAGGTCTGACCTGCTTGCCCCATTCCAATGCTTGATCAACCAAGTACGATTACTCTAAATCCTCGAAGCACTTCTGCAATGAAGAGAGTGGTTCGTTAACATAAACAGGAAGACAAACTTGTCCTTAATAGTTGACCATAAGCCAACAGACTTGTCTATCTCCTTTGTAGAAGGAATGTCTTAAAAATTCAGACATAAAGAAGGTTTCTCGAGGGTACGTGCAGCGCCATGCAACGACGTAAAGAACGACATAAAGAATCGGTTATCAAGAACTTAAGAAGAGTTAGTTGAATTAGTTGTTAGATGACAGTTGAAAAATTGAGTTCTTATAAATGTTGTGAATTCATAGAAGTTGTACACATTATTTTCGATACTGGATAAAGACTGAAGAAACCTCAACATATTGTTGAGTCCTTAAAAAACTCATACACTGTTCGACTCTATTTTGGCTACGTTTTCTCTTTCTAGTTTTTTTCATCCAAAGTTCAGTAATATAATCGTTAGTTTTTTGTATGATAGATAATAACAACAAAGTGGTATCAGAGCTAGTTTCTTAAGGGATTTGTGAGGGTGTAAGTAAGGTTTGGCTTGAGAAAAATTATCCTTTCCTGTTTAAGCTGTGACAACGAGAAGGGAATACTCAGAGATGGCTGAGGGTTTAACTCAGAGTTTGCAGCTAGCAGTCTTCAATGGAGAACGGTATCAGATTTGGGCAATAAAAATGGAGGCATACCTGTAAGGTCAGGATCTATAGGAGCTTATTGATGAAGACTACGCAGTCGAGGTTCTAGCCGAAAATGCACCAATTGTTCAGCTAAGATGGTTGAGGGAGAGGGTGACAAAGAAGGCTCGAGCGAAATCTTGTTTATACCAGGCAGTAGCACCTTCTATTTTTACTCGGATCATGGGTTTGAGTTCTGCGAAGGAGATCTGGGATTTCTTGAAGAATGAATATGAAGGTGATGAGAAGGTGAAAAATATGAAGGTATTGAATCTGCTTAGAGAATTCGATAGAATGCAGATGAATCAGTTAAGAACTACGGTGAGAAACTGATTCAACTTGCATATCAGATTAGGCTCTTAGGAGCTGAATTTAAAGATTCTAGACTGGTTCAAAAACTATTGGTGTCTGTGCCTGAGAAGTTTGAGGCTACCATAGTCTCACTTGAAAACTCTAAAGATATAGGACAGATCAAGCTTGCTGAAGTGGTGAGTGCCTTGCAGGCTTAAGAGCAAAGGCAGTTAATGAGAAAGTCAGATGTTGCAGAAGGAGCATACATGGCCTTTACCAAGGCAGGGAGTCAAGACAAATACTAGAAGATAGAATCAGTCTTTGAGGTCCTCATGAAAGTTGTAGATCTTGAAGTCCTCTTTCAAATCATCCAAAGAACATCTTATTCCGATATCTATAATGAAAGTTATGGCAATTTTCCCAATCCTGTATCGTCTAATGATGTCACTTCGTCTATAAATGATGTCATATCATCTGTTCCTATTGTTGAACCCTCAGATTATGGAATTTGTCTTCGAGGTCTTCATGAAAGTCATAGATCTTGAAGTCCTCTTTCAAACCATCTAAAGAACAATCCAATACTACATCTATAGTGAAAGTTATGCCAATTGTCCCACTTCAGGTTAAATATGATTGAGGACAAAATCAGATTGGATTCTTTTGGCTATAACTTCTTCTCTAGACACTCAAATGACTTGATTCTTGAATCATTGGACTCGTAAGACATTACTCTACATCTCTACCAAAAATCGTAGCCATATGAAATGAAGTGAGAAAGATTGAGTGAAAAACGTGAGACAGGTACAGTGTGTGTGTTCTTAAATATTATGAACTGGTGTTATTTTACTAAACATACTTTAGTATTTTGATGATTTCTGGATCGGTAGAGCTCCAAACGAGATGATTTCTGATTTGTGGTAAACTAGAGACATGGAGCTACAGATGGTATGAAGAAATTGGAATATAATTCAGTTTCCAAGATGTTTAAATTCCGGATAGAGTTTGTGCCTAGTATACTAATTTGGACAAGACCAGTTCAAAAATGTTTGAAGTATATCTTTCGAATAACTGAACCGAATTGAAAGATTTTGGTGTCATTAGAAACTTGAGACAATGGGGGTCATTTTTTTGAAAGAAAGTGTTATATTAGAATGTTCAAGGGTACTGTTGGCAAGACACTTAAGTATAAAAGACATAAGGCATAAATGGAAGGACAAATGAGA
>JAOTAX010000003.1:9412799-9440847 GCA_025629825.1 Erythroxylum guanchezii | reverse complement strand
TCTCACACTTTTTCTCTTTATTTCTTGATCTTTAACTCCATTAAAGCAATTTATTCACTAACAATTTCATTTAAACTTCAAACACCATTTTAGGTCATACCTTAACATAAACCTCAATATATCTCAATCTCATCTAACAATACACATTCTTAACTAATTTCCTCATTTCATGCCACTTGACACTTCAAAATTTCAAGAAAAGTTCGGGGTCCAACACAGGAGGAGCAAATTGGACAGCAAATCGGAACTTGCAATTTTTGTGGGATATTCTGAAATAACTAAAGGGTATAGACTGTTCTATCCAACTCAGGAGAAGGTAAAGGTGAGCAAGGATGTCCACTTTCTGGAAGATGAACACTAGAACTGGCTTGAAGAAGACCAAGGAAAAGTGGAAGAAAAGCAGACAGTTAGACCACTTTCTGTCATTCCAGGGATTACAGAAAATACAAAGAACCAGTTGGCTCAGGATGTGTTAGATTTTGAGGACGAGGAAAATCCAGAAAATCAACTTGAGCAAAATGAGTTGAATTCGGAGGAGGAACAAAACCTAGAAGTGGAAGATGATGTTTTTGATCATATGCCAGTAAGAGGAACATGAAGCTTAGCAGAGATTTATGAAAGAAGTAATGAAGCAGTGCTTGAACCTTCGAAGACTCAGGAAGCACTTCAGAACCCGAAATGGCTTGAAGCCATGAAGGAAGAAATATCCATGATAAACAAAAATGGAACCTGGACTTTAGTAGACAAACCACCAGACAAGAGGGCCATTGGACTGAAGTGGATTTTCAAAAACAAATTGAATCCTAATGGTTCAGTTAACAAGCTAAAGGCTAGGTTAGTTGTGAAGGGGTACGCACAAGTGGAAGGAGTGAATTTTGGAGAGACCTTTGCACCAGTGGCTAGGATTAAGACCATTAGACTTCTTTTGGTACTTGCAGCTGAGAAAGGTTGGAAGGTACATCAAATGGACGTAAAATCTGCATTCCTTAATGGGGTATTGCAAGAGGAAATTTATGTACAGCAACCTAAAGGCTTTGTGATAGAGGAGAGTTTTTACAAACTCAATAAAGCACTCTATGGGTTGCAACAAGCCCCTAGATGCTGGTATTCACGTATCGATACATTTCTGCTGGAGATCAACTTCAAAAGAAGTTGTAGTGAGCCAACCCTCTATGTACGGTTACAACAAGAAAACATTGTTGTAGTTTCGATATACGTGGATGATCTATTACTAACTGGAAGTTCAAAAGAACATATTGAGTTTCTGAAACACCAATTCAGCAGCACCTTTGAAATGACTGATCTGGGAATGATGAAATATTTTTTGGGAATGGAAATAAACCAGTATGAAGGAAGCATAGCAGTGAGTCGGAGGAAGTATGTCTGTGACGTGCTAAAGAGATTTAAGCTAGATCAGTGTAAGCATGTTTCGTCTCCAGTTTGTTCGAAAGAAAAGTTGGTAAAGGAAGAATATGGAGATGAGGTAGATTGTAGAAGTTATAGAAGTATGGTGGGCTGCTTAATGTATATAGCAACTACTAGACTGGATATACTATACTCTGTAAGTGTACTCTCTAGGTACTTGAGCAATCCTGGAAGACAACACTTAGTCGCAGTCAAGAGGGTGTTAAGGTATCTCAAAGGGACAACTGAATATGGTCTCTTATATGAGAAAACAGGTTTGTGTGTGCTTAAATGTTATGCGGATAGTGACTGGGGTGGAGCAACAGAGGACATGAAGAGTACATCCGAGTATTGTCTAACATTAAGATCAACTTGTTTTTCTTGGAGCTCGAAAAAGCAAGAATTGGTGGCTCTCTCAACTGCAGAAGCTGAACTGGTAGCAGCCACGGCAGTGGCAAAGTAGGTCGTATGAGTCAGGAAGTTGCTTGAAGATTTGCAAGTTCATTTGACATTTGCTACTATGGTGTATGTTGATAATCAGACGGCGATCTCTATCTCGATGAATTCAGTATTCCATAGCAAGACAAAGCATTTTAAGCTCAGGTATTATTATCTGAGAGATGTATAACAAGAAGGAGAGCTGAAGCTGGAATATATACATACTGAAAACCAAGTTGCTGATCTATTTACAAAAGGCTTTCACGTTTCTCGGTTTGAACAATTAAGAAAATTGGTGGGAGTTTAAAAAGTGAATTTCTGATCCAAGGAGGAGTATGTAGAAGGAATGTCTCAGAAATTCAGACATAAAGAAGGTTTCTCGAGGGTACATGCAGCACCATGCAACGACGTAAAGAACGACGTAACGAATCGATTATCAAGAATTCAAGAACAGTTAGTTGAATCAGTTGTTAGATGGCAGTTAGAAAAATTGAGTTCTTATAAATGTTGTGAATTCACAGAAGTTGTACACATTGTTTTCGAAATTGAATAAAGACTGAAGAAACCTCAACATATTGTTGAGTCCTTAAAAAACTCATACTCTATTCGACTCTGTTTTGGCTACGCTTTCTCTCTCTAGTTTTTTCATCCAAAGTTCAGTAATATAATCGTTAGTTTTTTGTATGATAGATAGATAATAACAACATCCTTTGACTCCAGAAGATTATCTCTTCTTTCACCATATGGATGTTGCACGATTTTGATAGCATTCACAACCCCTTTTTTCCCCAACATATGACCAGAAAGAAAGAGATCTTTATCATATACAGAAGCACTTTCCACGTAGTCCCTACTTCGATAGGAGGCACTTCTTAAAGCATCAGGTGACAAGAAATCATTTGTATCAAAATATCTGGTTTCATCTTCATCTATTTCAACATCCACTCCACCTTGACTTTCGTAATCAGCATCAGATTCACTGGCACTACCCTCTGAGTTGACAGAATAGAAATTTGTGACATTAAACGATATAAATATCAGTAAACTAGTAACAGGAAAATGAGTAAAGGCCCAGGCTTAGCCGAAAAAGACCAATTTTCAAATCAACTTATCTATTTCTCTGTATAGAGACAGAAATTGGAGGATGCCATGTATCATCAAACTTAAATCTAAACCCATAACAAAATTACTGCTGATGGTTGAATGCTGGAAGAAACACTTGACATCTAATGCATAAAAATATGCCACCTAATACCAAGAAATAGATATACTATATGTCCTATGATAAGAAAAATATAGTACTCCAAAGAGTATTAAATAAAATTATATCATATACCAATAGCCACATTCTACAATGATAAACTAGGTTAGTTAATATTATATATGTAACGAAAAAAACAAAGATTTAATTTTCTTTATAGGTTTTATATATAGTTTTACATAAATGTTCTACTTTACAATAGGTTTACTGAATATCCAACTTTATAGGTAAACAGAAAGTGCGCCAACAATACAACGACAATGAAGATTTGAAGCACAACCAACCACTAAATCTTCTATTCGCTTCATGTTCTTTTGTTTCATCCACTACAGTAGCTTCCAGTTCTATTTGGTGCAATTTACTCCTCAAGAGAGAAAAATTATTCATTAATAGTACGAGCATGAGATTCCTTTTTTTTTCTCAGGAAAGAAAACACTAACAATGACTATGCATGCCATAATACAAAATAAACATAAATAACAAAGCCAAAGAATCTTTAAAGTGGACAAGGCATAGATTGCACGAGTCTAGATCCCCTGTCTAACATAAACCTGTCTTATTTTGTCTAACTGAAAAACGTCGTCATTCTTCTTAAATTTTAAACACTTTTATTCTTCCCAAAATTCGTGGCTTATAAGCCAAGCAGACCCAGCCGATGTCCTCTGTCCCCTTCTTCGTATCACTCCATAAATCACCCTCTCTTCTCCTCGCCACCTTCTTACCCCTTGTAAGACCCAACCTATATCCTCAACCACATCAAATTATGCGACATTTTTTTACGATTGCGTTCTGTAAATTTATCACAGAATTAGGGAGGACGATGAAGCATTGGTAGTGCCATCCTCTGCCATTTTCTTTGTATCACTACAAAAGTCGCCCTCTCACCATCTCACTATGAGTCTTTTCGCCCCCTTCCGCCTTCCTACACCTTGTAAAATCTAACTCAGATCCCCTAATCTCAACCACTTCAAATTATGCGACATTTAGGAGGATTTCCTTATGTAAATTTATCACAGAATTACGGACAAAGATGGAGTAGGAATGACATCCTCTATCATTTGGAGGATATAACAACCTCACTAAATAAATTTACAAAAGGCACGGCCGTGCAAGTGCTTCCACTGCTATGTAGGCTAACTCACGGCCGTTCAGCACTTGCATGCCTGTGATATCTAACTAACGGCTGTGAGTTTTCAATTAATATGGAAGAACAACCATTGAAGTGGCCGTGAGTTTTCAATCAATATGGAAGAACAATCATTGAAGTTTAACTTTTTCAATTGAAGAACAAAATCAATAACAATCATAACAAAGTTATAAATGAATATATAATGTATTCTTCCTACTTATTCACTTTGATATTTTAAAGGCTTTTTATAAATAAACACATTTATATTTTAGCTCATTGCATGAGTCTTTTTAGTCACTGAAAGGAATTAAGGTTTTGATTTTAAAGAGAAGGAATATCCTATTATATGGATTGATCTAACAATGATGGATTTTTTTTATATTCTGTTTACAAGTTACAGAATCACATAAAATTGTATTTAACTCCATACGTGGATATGGAATGTATAAATTAGGTATGAACGGCGGAATAAAGATAAATTTATACTCATATTTGAATTTTCAGCAGATACAACTGAAAAGCAATTCAAAAATTCCACTTAACTTAGACTTATAATTGAGAGCGCTTATAATTGAGAGCGTCTTGGATAGAATAGCAAATTTTCCTTGAATGTATCCTAATTTTTTACCTAATTCTTCTTTTGATGATTCACTTAACCTCTGATCAAAAAAGTATACCTTAGTTATATTTCATCTCTTCAACAAGTTTAGTAATGAGTATAATGACCCTATTGTTCAGATGGAGAGAAGAACCTATGATTAGCTTTTCGGGAAATTTCCAAATGAACAATTTCAAATAAATCTTTCATTTTCTTATTTTACTTTGTTCAACTGTATGTATTCCTCTATCCGTAGTGTACATAAACAATTCAAAATGCCTCGATTTTTTTACTTTTAGAACAGGTCCTAGTCAAATAGAAATAATTCGAAGCACTTCTTTACACATTTTTAGAAAACCCAAGGACTTAATTGTATGAATATGTAAAATACAGGATTTTCAATCCTAGTCAGTGAATAATTTGTCTACTCCATAGATGCAATTTGGCTATAAATTGCATGAATTGTTTGATTCTTGATTATCAAATCTTGTTCTTTTTTAGCTCTAGTTTTATTCAAGTCATATATGTCTCTAAATCGAAATAATAGAATTGGATTTCTTTTTTATTGTGAAAGTTTGTTTATTATTTCTTTTATAAAGAACATTTTTATGACCCAGTTTTTTCTTTCTTTTGATAAATTGAAAAAGAAATTTTATATTTCTTTTTATTTTCCCTTTCACTCGTAGTATGGGACAAAAGTGGGCTTTAGAAGGACTACTAAGTGAGTTGAGAAATCAAACTGTATCAATATTTTTATAGATCTTTCTACAAAGACTTTTGAATTTGACCATTCAAATTGAATTGAATTCAATTATTGAATACAATTTATAAATTATATTGAATTCGACTAATTCGACTAGAGTAATGTATTCGAGGAATAATATTACTTTGAGTTTAACGGACGATTAAGAAATAATAGAATGAGTGGATGAATAGGAAGACCAAGATATGCAACGTATTAGTAATATAGGTTCTTTAATTTATTGAAAAGAAAATTTCTGCATAATATTGAAATTTAATATATAAAAAATATTGAATTTGAATATATAAAATATATAAAAAAGAATTTTAATTTTCTTTTAAATTCAAAATTTTAATTATAAAAAGAATATAAATTGAGGCAAAAAGTTGGTAGAAACGATCAGGTAGTACTTCCCCCGATTCCGATCCAAAGTATACTGTCAACCACATTCTTTCGCCAGTCGAGGCGTTAATTTACCAACTAAAATATCACCCGTCTCTACTATAACCTTCCCAACTATGATTTCTTTCTAGGCATTTCACTATAATGTTATAAACAAGAGTAATTTCAAATTGATTCATAATCAATTGTTGGTGGAAGATGTGTAAGGAATTGCAAAAAAAGAAAGTTGTAGAAAAAAGATATGGTATTCAAGGCATTTGCCCTATATGTGTAAATAACAATCAAGCGAACCTTTACTCGGAGTAGAGCACAAACCTAAAAATAACTGAAAAACCCATTCAGGAACAAGAAAATAACATCGTGATTGAGTTTTTATTTTGATCAAAGAGGTTCTCTGTCTTGATAATATGTTCTTTTGTTAGATAATTGTTGAGAGGAATATCTCTGAACATAACTAGGAACAAATTTTCTTTTAGTTGTGTTATAATTACAAAGAATGTCTTGCTTGGTATTTACTTGTAATGTTGATGGATAAATATATGAGTCTTTTTTATATTACTTCTAGATGTCTCAATTTCTGAAATTTGAAATTCCCTCTTTCCAACGAATGAACGAAAGAGCCACTTCAAATTAGGATTTCGAAATAAAAGAATTTTGTTCTGTCAAAATATTGTATCTTTTGAATTGATTAATAATACATTTTATTTGACAACATTAGGAATTCATAACAAAGTGAAGTTTAGTGTGCATACTAAATTCAAATAAACCGATATTATTGATTAGTTGTTTTTTATTTCTTTGTCAATATTTATTTAAAATAACAATTCCAGTAGTTATTATTTTATTCATTAATATTACATTATTGATTGTTTTATTCATTAATATTTATCTATTCTAAATAACACTTCCATTAGTTATTATTACTGATTAATATTAATCATGTAAAAATAAATTAAAATAAATAGAGAAAAGCCAGCTATCGGAGTCGAACCAATGACCATCGCATTACAAATACGATGCTCTAACCTATAAGCTAAGTGGGCTCCTATAAGAGATATTGTATATGCATAGTGTAAAGATATTTATTACATCTCATTATTTAATTTTGTCATTTTTTATTATTGGGTCTTCGAGATAATAATTAAAAATCCAATTCAAGAGGTGGTGTAAATAAGTAATACTTCTAAGTATTATTTTCCTTGCGTGTGTGATTCTAAGTATTATTTTCCTTGTGTGCATGACCCTGCTTTTAGACTACACACGTGAGTGATTTTGTGATTGTTTTTTAGTCTGGTGTTGATTGTAGCTGTACGTGTGTGGTAAAGCTTTGATCTGATTATTTTGTGATTTAAGGGTATTGTGAAATTGCTGAAGTGAGGGAGGCTTGCGTATGTGACTTGGTCCGGGTTGATCAAAGGTGCATGGACATATAATGTTGTTGTGTGCAGAAAATTGTGAGAGAGCTGAAACAGTGTGGTTGTGTGCGTGAACCTTCGTTTTTGGAAGATGTTCACATGCGCTGAAGGATAGTGTGAGTGAGCTGTAGATTTTGTGATGGTGCGTATGTGACTTCCTCTTTGGACTCCATGTATGTGCAGCCTTGTTCTGTGTTGGTCACAGATGCTTGAGTAAATCACGTTATAGTGGAGTGCAGAACACAAAAGGGCAGAGGTAGATTGGGCATGTGTGACTCTTTGGCTGTGCGTGATTTGTTGGTTGCATCTTAATCTTTGGAAAAGCCAAAAACTTTAGGAAGTTGTTCTTCGTTTCCTTCTCAAGTGTTTTCGTTCGTGTTGAATTTTGTTTAATCCCTTGGGTTATTTACTTTGTGTTCTTTCGTTATAAGATTGTTGAGAAATATTCTCTGTTGAGATTAACACGAGTCGGTCGTGTTATTGGGTGTAAATCACTTTCAAGGGTAGTGAGGACGAGGGGTAGTGTCAAGGGTTGAGTGGTCTCGACTTATTAAAGCCTTGTGCAAAACTATTGTTATCCTTTAGTGAAAGTCTTACGCTGGGTGAGAGCCCCACAGACGTAGACAAGATGTGTCAAACTACGTTAACAGATATCAACAAACATTTATTTTGATGTGCTTAATTTTTCTGATTTTTGATTGTGATAGAAACGATTGCTGTAAATCAGAGAGTTTGTGAAACTAATACACTCCTTCGATTTTTCACATAGGAATTTAGCAAACTACTCCAATTTATGCTATTAATTTTGAATTCTTTATTCCTTTCATTCTTATTTATTCGTAATTAATATTAATATAGAAATAAAATATGAGTATTGTTTAATTCATGAGGATAGGAAAAATTGCTTTTCATGTAACCGAATTGTATGGTCCGGGAATATGGGTGTTCGATCCTTATAGACTCACTGGGAAAGTCCAATTTGTAAATCCCGCGTGGTGTGTGAAAGGGACAAACAAGTATTTATTTATTGTTTCTTGGAATCACAAAAAAATCAAACGAATGGGTTTTAAGGGTGATAAAAGAGTAAATTGTAGAAAGAATCATGCAAATCTTTTTTTTCCGATATTTAGACTCATGTGATAAGTGAAGGCTTTGAAAAGATCAATCAAGAAATCCCGCATCTAGAAGCCCATTACTTTGGAATTTAGAAAAAAATGGGGTTAGAAAAATGATAAATAAGTAATAAATAAAAATAAGGTAATGAAACGAAATTCTCAATTAGATTAGGAATACATTTTTTATTAGTTATGGATAAATGAGGTTTCTATGTTGGATTAGGAATACTTTTTTTTTAGTTATGGATAAATGATGTTTCTATATTATACTATTCCAAGTGTGACGATGAATCCATTTGATAACTCATATATTGTTATTCATGATATTGATCCAAATGGACATCATCACCATAGAATTCATCCCATTTAATTTATAGACGTTATCATCTCTATGGGAATCAATCCCGAGTTATTGCGAAGTAAATCATCACGAAAGGATAAGAATATGGAGGTAAATATTCTCGCATTTATTGTTGTTGCATTTTTCATTTTAGTTCCTACTGCCTTTTAACTTATAATTTTCGTATAAACTATTAGTCAATTTAGTTAAAGTGATTAATTTGAATGAAACTTGACTTCTTACTTCTTAATGGACTACAAAAAAAATGCAAAGAATTCCAATTTCGCGTCGTAGATAAACGTAGATAAATAAAGGCAGACTACAATCGACACTATTCTATAAGATCTGATAGTAAAGTAGAATAAAGTTTTTCTTCTTTTTGATATGGAAATAAAGAAAATCATATAAAATCAATAGTTAATAAAGGCCTCTTTTGGCTATCAAAAAATTGGATATTGAATGTGTCTATTTTTGGTTCAAATTCTTGATAATTAGGAATAAAAAAGATAAGATGAATTTTATTTATCCAAACCTTTTTAATGGAATTTTTTGAATCAAGTCTCCTACTTAGACTTACAAATCCACGATCAATTATTATATCCTCTTTTCAAAGAGGAGAAATGAGTGTCAATATTCTAATGATTCAAAAAGATTTTACTTTTACAGAATTGATGAAAAATGGAATATTGATTATTGAACCAATGCGTCATTTTTTCTTCAATCAAATCTTTGGTTTATTGGATTTGATATGATGTATAAAAAAAAAATTGATTCTGATTGTACCTATATAACTTAAGTTTTTTATTTGTTATTTGGGTTGCTAACTCAACGATAGAGTACTTTGCTCTTAAGTGCAACTAACATCTTTTACGCATTTTAGATCAATCCATATAATTGGATGAAGAACAATCCATATAATTGGATGAATAAATGGGAAATTCAAAATAATAGGGGATAGAAATGCAAGAATGTCAACAGATTTAATCAAATAAAATCCGAAGGATTTTGTAGGTTCATTGATGGGGTTTAATAGAAGAGCTTTATAAGTTTCCAAAAATTGAAGATACAAATCAACACATTGAATTTCAATTATTTGTGGAAACATATCAATTAGTAGAACTGTTGATAAAAGAAAGGGATGTTGTATATGAATAGTGTACCTATTCTTCTGAATTATATGTATCAGCGGGATTAATTTGGATAATCAATAGGGATATGCAAGAACAAGACCATACATATACTTATTTGTTAAATAGTCAGATCCTGCTCCTATTAACACAGGGACGGGAAGTGTAACAAAATGTATAACCCACGAATAATGATATGTATGTTCCATAATTTTTTTAATTTATGTCTTTTTTTATTCATCGACTTTTTTTTCACGAAGAAGACTAGGAAAGATCATGCAACTAAGTCAAAACAAGCAAATCCCAACAGCCAAATTCTTGTAACCTAGAAAAATGGGGAGGAAAAATGTGCCAGGTATTGATATTGTTCACTGTTAATGTTACTTCTGCTAGATTGAAGTACTAACATAGCATGCACATCCATAGAGATATGTTACAGTTTCCTTTCAGTGGGTTCACTCGAAAAAGAAAAACATCAAACAAATAATCAATTCGTTCTTTTCTTCTTGCTGCACTGCAAGCCTCTCCTATCACTCTTTGCCTCCTTTCAGTTCATCACCTATCTCATCGCTATTCGTACGGTGCAAATGTAACCTTTTCGATATCTACTTTTTTAGCCGAGACAGGCCAAGCTTAGTTCCATTGTTATGAGGTGCCAAGCTATGTGCTTTCTTTGCTTCATCTTTCTCTATCACCGTGGATTCCCTTTTGTCTTTAGTTGAATTAGATTTGATTTTTGAATGGGTATACCATACTATCAATTTCCCAGAGTCACCCATGATTGGGGGACTTGGGGAGTCAAACCCGTGATTAGGGTGACCTTCCCCATTACGCTACCTTTAAATGTATAAATACCCATCTCTTACTCATCTATTTTGATTTGCTTCTTCTCCACCTACAGACCCAATCTCCATTCCTCGCTAACGCACACCCCTCGCCGAACACATGCCCGTAATAATTTCTTGGAGGCCACTGCACAACTGTGTCGCCGCTTTAGTTAACGTTGTAACCTCGTGCGTCCACCAAACCAACCTAGTATGAGCACAAATGCCACCTCTACTTATGCAACCAATTATGCCTCTAAGAATGAAATGACCCAGAGTTCCCTCGTCTGTACCACAAGAGCCTAATTCTAGTATTCCGTGCCTCAACTTTTAAAGTAGAGAGCACCAACAAAGCTACGCTTTTCTTAAGGATCGTAAAATTATTCCAAATAGATTTTTGGATTCTCAAGCACTAATTAAATTAGGAATATTTGATTAAGTCCACGAATTGCTATGAAATATAGGCTGAGAACAATTTTTGGAATTTAGGAAAAAATTATATGTAGAATTGACGTTAGAATTTTTGACCACTTTAGAATTAGTTCGTGAAACTAATAATAGGGACACTGCATTAAGTCTTAAATTTCGATTAATAAATGCATATTATGTAATCACGTTAGAAGTACTTAATGTTATTTTTGGCTTTCCAAATACTAATTTCTATGTATATCCTGACAATTTTGTAGCTAGCGACTTTTGGTCACAATTGACCAATTCTAAGAAAGTGTTTTTCCCCAGTCGGTCTAAATCATCTGCTATCATGGACCCTGCCCTTCGCTATCTTCATTGGTTTTTAACTTTTACACTATTTGGTAGAGGAGATAGCAATGGGGCAGTTTCTAAAACTGAATTATTTATTTTGTAGTGTATGGTACATATTAGGCCCTTTAATGTCTGTAGTTGATTAAGTCTGCATTTAGATGAAGTGGCTCAATCTAGTGCAGGTAAAATAGTAGTTAGGCCATTTGTGACCCAAAATTGCAGAACACCTTGGCTTGCTAACAGAGAGAACTCGACTCTCGACTTGAAATCTTTGATGTTGATGAAGGTTATCAGGCGGCAAGGCGATCGCTATGCTCTTATCCAAGATGACACGAGGAAGCTTCGAGCAGCATGTGAGCGTGAGTTACAGAAATGGAAGCTTCAGAGGAAGATGATGTTCCACCTCCCCAACCTCAACATATGCATAAGACATCTTCATATAGTTTCGTAGAGTATCAATCACTGATAAATCAATTGATAGCATTTGAACGATGAACAAATTACAGGCTCTACAACAATGAAGCTAGCGTGGCGAAGATTCGAACCTTCATGACCAATTTGAATGCTCTCTTCGGGCAGCCTCCATCCCCATCTTAGTATAGTGTTTCTAACCTTTCCCTTTTTACTGGTTGTTGTTTTAATTTCTTTTCGTTTTTATCTTTGTCCTTGCTTTTGTTCTTTTGCCTCTTAGATCACCCTTTGATTTTCTTATCATATCGAGGGCGAAGTGATGTTCAAGTGCTGCGTGAGTAAAAGTTTAGAACAAAAAAAATGATTATTTATGTCTTTTGTGATTGTTTTCCCATTTAGTTATTAGAGATGCATGATTATTAAATGAACTCAATCTGGATTAGAAATGCATAATATGAGTGAATGAGTATACTTGCATGCTTAGACTAATTGACTTGGATTTCGATTAAAAGAACATTGGCTTGTTGTGATAGATGAATGATACCTTTCATTTGGTAAGATTTTGCACCTTTTTGAAATATTAAACACCAAATTCTATAATTCTTTGTCGAGAGTGTTCTTTCATGATTAAGGAACTCCAGAACTTGCTTACAAATACTAGTTGAGATCACACAATCTTATGCAAATATTGAAATGATAAGGCAATTAGGATTAGCCCATTTGCTTAAAAGGCCACCATGATTTTACCTCTAGTATACCCCCTTTAGGCTTAACATGACACCTTTTCTTTCTTTAAACCCAAATATGGGCTTTGACCTTGATTATTTATCATCTTCATTGTACCTACCATAAGGTAAGTTGAGCATTTGAATGAGTATAATTGGGTTTAGGGAATAAGTGTGGGGAATCATTAACGTATAGTTCGTTATTGTATTAAGGATGGGTATAGTTGCGGAGATTTCCACTTCTCCTTTATATTTCTCTTCTCTTGATTTCCTTGTTTTAGAATCATAAATACAAAAAGAAAAAAGAAAAAAGAAAAGAAAAGAAAAGGAAGGAAGAGAAGAGAAAAAATGGAAAGTGTAATTTTTTTTAAGTGAGAGGAAATAATTGAGTGTTTTATGGTCATTCTTTTGTATATGTTTAAATGCTCAATTTGTGTTGGGGTTTTAAACTACAATTTTCCTTTTTCCTACCCTTAGCTCGCCTCCATTACAACCAAAATAAAGACCTTCGTATTGATGCTTGTGTTTGATATGAGTGGTGGAGATTGGATTGGTAAACAAGCTTATGGTATATGCCTTATATGAAATGAAAGATGAGTGAATACATATCCTACCTTTAAATGCTTGAGAGTATAAAGAGTTGAGTGAGTATCTATCACACTTGTTTGATGGTTCTTTTAATTAAAGTGCTTGTTAATTTTGGCTAAACATGTAAAGAATAACTTGTTCATAAAGTATTATGACTTTTAAATTCTTAGGTTGTGTTTATTGAAATGATCGTTGATATCTTTTACTATTAGTTAAGAAAATTATTATCTATTGTTTAGTATTGTTTGTTTTGCTTGAGTAAAATCAAGGGAAATGTTGAAAAAATTGTAATTTACATTATTTATTTTCATATTCTAGTATTGTTTGTTTTGCTTGAGTAAAAGCGAGAAAATGTTGTATTGAATTTAGTTTGATTGTACTCCAATTCATATGGTGAAATTGGTTGCCATTTGAATAAATATGAATTGAGGGAAATCGAGTGAAAGTTGTATGATTGTTAGGATATATGTTATATATATCTAAGTAATTAGTTTTGGAATTGTTTATTAATAGGACATATAACATATTAATTGGAGTTTGACTTGGATTCAAAAAGCCATTGGGGATAATCTTCTAGTTGTGATAGAGTTTTATCTCTAATTGATGTGTATCTTGGCAAGATGTGGTGTGGATGATGTGCGTGTGTGGCTGTTGTGTTTTTGTATTTGGGATGTTACTGTTGCAGTAAAAATAAATGAAGTTGTTGAAGTGGTGGTGTTATAATGGGACTCTCTCATTTATTGACTGAAGATTGCATCCACGGTAGTAATTCAAAAGGTGCGTGTTGCTCACATATCCTCATCACTGAAGAAGTCTATCTTAAATATGCATGCTGTCTAGATCTCCTATTTACGGTGGAATCCTTAAAGTCTATCAAAACATGTGAACATATCCTTGTTGATGATGAAGTCTATCATATTAAGTAAGTAGAGAAAAACTAAGGGGTGAGTTTTGCGGCCACTGTAGTGTGACGTGTGTAGGTATGACACAGAAGTGTGGTGTGTGCGTTAAGTGTCAATAAACAAATAGACTGCGTTGGGCATGCTTGGAGACAACTGAATAACATGAGTATGTTTCACTTGAACAACGTGAGTGTGTCATAGAAGCTATGATGAAGTGATAGTCACAGTGTAGTGATTTAGTGGGTATGCGTTAATTAGAGATAGAAAAATGATGTGTGTATGTGCGGCATACAGTTGTGGAGTAAATTGATTATTAAATCAATACTGCAAGAGTGCAGTAGCTTGCGTGGGTTTTATATATAAGGCTTCGGTGACAAGAGGAAGGAGACGAATTGGTTGTGAGTTGATTTTATGAATTGCAAATACCGTGGACTTGGTCTTCTAGGATTTTGTGGCTTCGTGTTTATGTTTATGTGAATAATCCCATTGTTATTGCGACAATTTCTAGATCTATTTCAGTGGAGTGAAACTCATCAGTAAGTTGTTCTTGTCTATCTCAAGTGTATTTAGTTTCTGTTCTTTATTATGTTAATCACTTGAGTTATTTGTACATTATTCTTTCGTTAAAAGATTGATTGAGAAAATCCTCTATTGAGGTTAGTACGAGGCAGTCGTACTATTGGATGTGAAAATCTTTCACGGGAAGTGAGGTTGAGAGATAGTGTTAAGGGTTGAGTGGTTTCGACCCAGTAAAGGCTTGGGTAAATCTATTATACATCGGTGAAAGTGATTAAATTGGGTAAGGGCCCCGCATACGTAGGCAAGGTGTGCCAAACTGCGTTAGTAAATTTTCAATGTTGATTTATTTTTTATTCTTTTAATTTTTCTGATTTTTTTGTTTGTCAGAAGCGAATCGGACAGTTTGCGAAACAATTTCGATTTTTCAAATATTAAATGGATTAATTTGTAAATACGGTGGATTAATTTGTGAATGTGGCATTAAGTTAAACCATATCACAACCTACCTACACGGCTGTGCAATTTACTACGTTAATTCATGCACGGTCGTGCAAATTAAGTCACAGCCGTGACTTTCATGCACGACAGTGCAAGTTAAGTCACTGTCGTGACCGAAAACATTTAACCTTTAAAATCCTAGAATTACATCCCAGAATTACATGTTGTTTTCTTAACATTTTTGCAGTAAATGAATTACATTGCAATAACATATAAGAACATGTTGTTTTCTTAATATTTTGTAGTAAATGTAAGAACATGTTGTTTTCTTAACATTTTGTAGGAAATGAATGAACTTCAATCTACTAACAAGAAGATTCGCAGTTTGAGTTAAATTTGTATCAGACTCCTCTTTTACAAATACAAAACTTTTCACCAACAAGACAACAACCACAGTTCTATTGGAAATACCAAAAACTCCCAAATTGTTTGCTTTTCCCAAATTTTCAAAACTAAATGTTTATTGTGCCTAACAATCAAAATGCATTTTAATTAATTAATACGATTATAAACATGAAATGAAATTAATAATAAAAATTGAAATTAAGATAAAAACTTTCTTCAAATTACCATAAGTAAATCAGTCATGCGTATTGAAGGTGGGATAATAGCACTAATACTTTGTTTACTTGTTTCTATATCAATAACCTAACATGATAAATCATTAGAAGATTAATAACATATTACAAAAAGAAAATATTACAAATAATACCTGAGAATTTGCTCCAGAATGATGATGAGTGTAAAGCATAGTTGTGTTATCCATATAAACACCAATTGGCTGCATTTTGTACGTGTCATAACCAAGTGGTCCATAAATACAAAATTGAAATCACTAAACGGTTATGCCCAAAAGACAATATTAGAAATAGAACCTGAGAATGTGGTCTACAGTCTCCATGATTGTAAACCATACTTGTAAAATCCATCGAAACACAAAATGGCTGCATTTGCTATTTGTCATAGCAAAAAAAAGGAAAATTTGTTCAAAACAAGTAAAACAACACATGCGACATTATTAATTACTGAAAGTTAACCTGATCTTAATGTAATATGGGATGTTGTATGCTGGATGAGAATTTTCTTCAGAATCCTGAATAGAGCAGTTAACCAAAAAATACTTAAAATTATCATAATATAAATTATATACATTAAAGGTTTTAAAACATAAAATCAGCAAATATAACCTAAGTATTGGAAAGGGGGATGGGTGTCGAATCTGCCATATTTGTTGGAAGTATTGTATTTTTTTACATTCTTTCTTTTCCTTGAACTTTTCTCTAATCCACCCTTCAATCTATTACTTGATGTAGGTTTTGTTTTTATTTTGACACCTCTAATGTTATTCCTTTGACCAAAAATAATGCCAGGTTGATTGATCAGATTCATTTTGGTATTTGACCATTGGGTTAACTTTTCATCTTGTGATATTAGGTTCTCTTCATCAACTATTTCTTTACCTTGCAATATCTCATCAACCATCTTCAACATATTGAGAAGCTGATCTTTCACAATTTTACAAGTATCTATCCTCTCTGCTACTCTTGTAACCAATCGCATGCTTAATGCACACAATTCTTTGTACCTTATAGTTGACAACATTTTAGGATCCATCTTACTTTCATTGATAGTGAGGTTTTTACTATCAAGGTATCATGATTTTGCTTTCTGTGTCCATCTTTTCAAAATATGCTTACTCGGTATTCTTAAAATATTTTTCAAGTTAAAAACCTTCAAAAACTGAGATCATAAAACTCCAGCAAACTTAAACTTCTGACAACTATAATGGACTTCATCATTTGATGAATCATAAGTGACCATATAAGAGTAACTCTTCCCTACAAGAGTGATATCATATTTTGTAACTATACCATCTTCACCGCAAAGATGAAAACTATAATCATGAGAATGATTACATTGATCTTGAAAACATTTAAACACTTCTGGCGTGTAGACAGTAGTTGCATGCTTTAAAATTTGAACAGGTGCTAACAATGTTGAAGTGCAATTACTTCTAAAATGAGCTTTTAACTCATAAAATCGACAATCATCAATAAGCCTCTAGAAGTGATTAAAAAATTGTAAAAAATTATGCTGATAACTCACGTACCTTTTTACAATGCTATTCATGGTCTCACTTCGTTGGGTGGTGGTCATGTCTGCAAAAAACATTTAGCGTCCGTAAACCAAAGCCCATTTTTCTTTATATGAAACATACATTTCAACCAATCATTATCTTGAAGTTCATATTTTTGCAGCATCTTATTCCATGCACTGGAAAAATCTTCTTCTTCTTCAAATTCATATATGCATAAGCTGAAATCCTGTGAAAAATCTTTAAACTGAGAAAAAAAACACCACTCAAATGGATTGCAACATTTTGATAAATGTTATTGGGCCTCGTTTCTGGAGCGCAACTATCTGGAATCATAGAGCGTGAGCGGGTTTCCTTGTAAGGTTATTTCAATGTACCCTTATTAGTCATCATTGGTTCATCATCATTCTCATAACATCTCAAACCATAAAGGGTGAGCCCACACAGCAGAATCACAATAATCACAATTTGACTTCTTTAAACTTCGTGGCTCTTAGTCTCTAGTTTATTTTGAAACAAGAACCAACTCAATCAGAGTTCTATCGATGAAGATATGCTTAAGAAACCAAAGTATGTTTATGGCCCAATTATGATCTCCCAATCGACCTCTCACTTTCTTTCCATCAATAATTTTGCATTCAACACTAATGGCTATCAATTTTTGTGGAAAGATAGAGACATGGGTTAGGAATCTATCGCTTCGAAAATCACTTAATTTGGAGGTCGGGTTATGAAATATGGCCCAAAGAATCAACCATGTTCATGTTCTCAATCATATTGAACCTATCTTGGGAAAATTTGCATAACTCCGACTAGGAAAGTCGGATTGAGTTCATTCTTAGTAGGGGTGAGCATTTGGGTAATTCGGGCCCAATTTTCACTGTTCGGGCCCGACCCGAATTACCCAAATTTTTTTCTTTACCCGGCCCGAACTCGAACTTTCAATTACCTGAAATTACTCGACTCGATTTACCCGAATTACCTATTTACCCGGCCCGATTTACCCGAATTACCCTAATTACCCCTATTTTATAATTCTTTTAAACCTAATTCGGGTAATCGGGCCGGCCCGAATTTTTTCGGAGTTACCCGTCCCGGTCCGAAAATAATTCGGGTAATACCCGAGCCGGCCCGAATTACCTGAAATTTAGCATTTGCTTACCCGAATTAATTCGGGCCGGACCGGCTCGAATAATGCTCACCCCTAATTCTTAGACGGTTTGAAAGAGTACTTCTAGATCTACAACTCTTGTGAAGACTTTGAAGTGAAATTCTATCGTTTGGGTACAACACGGACCATGTGAAACTACACGGTCAGATCGTGTAACTTTCTGGACTGATTGTGCTTCTGCGATAGGAACACACGACCTGTGTGAATGCACACGGGCAGACCGTGTAATCTTCGGGTCTGATTGTGCTTCTGCGTTAGGAACACACAGCCTGTGTGAATTTACACGGGCAGACCGTGTAACCTTCGGGTCTGATTGTGTTTCTGCGTTAGGAACACATGGCCTGTGTGAATTTACACAGGCAGACCGTGTAACTTTCTGCTAAACTTTCCCCTCTCCAAAAACCTTTCCAATGGATCCTACCTCCATCCTAGCATCCTTTTTTACCCATAATCATCCCGAATTCAACTCTCCTAGCGCGATATCACTTTATAAACTCTAGTTATTTGGGATACACATCCTATGCAACATTACCTACTCAAACGATCGTATCTCTCAACCTCGATATCTAAAAATTTCATACTTTATATCGTTGGAAAGCTAGAAAGACAAGCTACAACTTCTATGAAGACAACTTGGTCAAATTCATCCTAGATTAGTGCAGTCCCCCAAAGCTAGAACACAAAACCTACCCCTATGAAAACTTGAAATTTTCAATGCAAAAACTTGAAATGCCACAAACAACCATAAAGTATATGTATTTCATTCATATCAAAATAAGAGTTTTACAACGCTTTAGTGGGCATTTCGAGCACCTTACAACAAAATCCAAAATATAAACTTTACAAGAACAACAATTGCTCAAAATGCAACTAAAGCCTTGTTTTACAAAATCTAACTTCAAAAGAACAAAATATGCAAGTGGGAGTGATGCCTTGATGCTCGACTCGATCACTCGATATCTTGCTCATCGCCTATGGATGGGAAGGAATTGGGGTTGAGCTTAAAGCTCGTGGGTAACAGTTTTATAATTGGTAACAAGCAAAACCATTTAAAACATTCATGATCAAAGCAAGATTCATATGGAATCCATTAAACACATATTCCTCAAATTCTCAACATATCAACCAATTCGCAAACCACATAATTCATATATTCATCAAACTTGTACACAAAGCATAAATGCATAAACACATCAGAACGGTTTAGGTAGTCCGTAACAGAACGTACTAACACATTCCTATAGAATGGTCCTGTGTAGTCGTGAACAGAACGAACTAATACAATCCCGCATAGTGGTTTTATATAGTCATAAGGGAGTTCATGAAGGAGCTCCATGCCATTAACTGGCAGGCGGGAGAAGCCTTTAGACAAGTGCACTTGACCGAACAGAACGGACCAAACCAAACCCACATAACATGTAATTCATGACTTGAAAATCAATTGCCCAAATGGCACATTTCTAAAACTTGTTTGTCATACACTTGACATATTTCATATGCATTCCCATCAACATTTCACAATTCATCAACCACATTCCTATACCAAGCATCAAAGTCATTTCACAACTCGTTCAAACGCAACAATTACAACAATTGTGAAGCAATTAGAATTCATTCACAAACAACAACATATGGCACATTCTCAGGCATTTAGAGAACAATAAATACACATTTATAAGGTAGTTGGAAAATCATTAAATTCCATTTATTTGAAGAACATTTATGGCTTATTAACTCAATTATAAAAATGAAACCCACATTAGTTTCCTTGCTTAAGAACCTTGCTCAAAATGCCTCTACTCTTGCTCCTCTTACCTTTCTGGATTTTCTTCAACATTGACAAAAACCCCAAATCAAAAGAAATTTAAATTGGAAAACCCAAAGAAACCCATGCATGAAATTGATCATAGAATACATAAACCCATGTATTTTCTAAGCTCTTTGAACCAAAACCCCTTCCAAATTCCAAAAGATTAAACATAAACTTACCTTGAATCTTCACCAAACAATGATTTTCTTGGCTCTAATGGAAGCTCTAATCCTCCTCTTCCTTTTTCCTTCTTGAACAAACTTCAAAATCACTCTTTAAGACTATGGAAAATCAAAACCTAGCTTAGCCTTCTTTCTCTCCTCTCTTTTCTCTCCAACGACACTCTCCCTCTTCTCTCTTCTAATTTTCATTTTTTTCTCTTCAAATGCAAGACAAGTCTTCTTTCTCCCTTTTATACTCTTAATAAAGCTAAAATGTCCAACTTGCCCTTCCTTCAATGCCTTAAGACTTTACAACTTAAGTGATCTTGCAACAATGCCCCTTATACAATCTTACCATCCTAACACTTTAATTTAATTACCCTATGTCATAAAATCTCATTAACATTAACATGCTAATTGACTCCAAGATAATTTAATCTATCAAGAGCTCAAAATTACTTTAAATCATGGTTAATTAAAAAAAATTCCGGGGCTAACAAATGTTCCAGGTACAAAGTCAATGATGAGTTTCAGACCATCTTGAAGTCAATGCCTTTGCCATCGCTGCATCCTGACTAGTAAGAATAGTTGTAGGCTTTTTCTCAGACATGGCTCTAACAAATGTGTTGAACAACCACTCAAATGTAAGAGCAGTCTCATCATATAGGAGTGCAACCCCAAAAACTGTTGTTTGCTTATGATGGTTCACACTGACAAACAAAGCAAGTGGACGGCCCTCACCATTCTTCTTGTAAGTAGTATCGAAGCAAACATCATCACCAAAGTCTAAGTAATCATTCCTTATCTTTGCGTCTGACCAAAATATATTAGTTACCAAATCATCTTCATCCACTTAAATGGCATAAAAGAAATTAGGATATTCAACCTGCATTTTATACAAATATTCTAACACGCCACTTATATCTCCCTTTTTCATGTCTCTTATTCTTTTAGATCTTAAATAATTCTAGTAATCCTCCGGAATAAAGCCAAGATGATTTCTCCCACATGCTTGTGTCACCATAAAATTATGGGATGCTTTTGGTGGAATTCCCACATCATTAGCCATTTCAATTTGCATTGCTGCAGCTGAAGATATCTTTCTGTGACTTATATGCAAATGTGTTTTGTTAGGACTTGAAAGGTAGTAATTGTGATCCTCAATAAATTGAATCACTTAAAATTTTCTAGTTTTTACACTATTAACTTTCATTCTTGCCTCACAACTAAATCTTGTTTCTGAACATGGAGCTCTTACATACAAATCTCTTTTATCAAGCATCCTTTTACCTTCAGCATTATAACAAAAAATCCTGCAAATCAATTTACCAGATTTATCTTTGTGACTTTTGATTCTTCTTATTCCAAAGCCAACATGTTTGGTATAAATTAAATAAAATTAATAAGCTTCTTCTTCTGTCTCGAACTCCATGCCAAATTTTGGTATTAACTCTCTTGAAACAGATGAGTGGACTTTGTTCAAGTTCTCCTCAGAATTTGAATTCATATTACGAGTCTCATTGGCAACCAAATCAGTTGAATTCATATCACAAGTCTCATTGCCAACTAAATCAGTTGACTACTCTCATTGCCAATGCCAATATCATTCTTATGCTGCTCCTTCTCAATTTCATAATCTAATTGACAATATGGAGTAGATCTAATCTAATTTACAATATGGAGTAGATCTACTTTCCATTTCTACACTTGTCAAATTCACAAACGAAGTACCATTATTGCTTTTTTTCAGATAAAATTATTAACACAACGAAAAAGGAGTGTTCAAAAAATACTAGGAGGTATTTTAATTTGCTTTGCATACCTTATTTGATTCCTATAACAGAAAAATTGATTGGAGAATTAAAGGTTTCATGATAAATTCTTCCCATAAAATGAATAATATGCTTTAGAAGGTCTTACCCAGAAGTCAATCTTAAGCAACTCAACCTTTACAATATACATTAATTATCACTCACGTACATGTATAAACAAAAACTATAAACAAAAACAAAAAAAGTTAGAAACGAATGACTTCTATGCATCAAAACAATCAAAATATCTTCAAAACTTACTTTAAGGAAAATATTAAGAACAATTTCACTTTAAGAACCACCAGAGGTTATATCTCTCCATATTAAATTTAATAATAAAAGTAAATTAACAAAATGATGTATTATCAGCAATAGAGTCATATTATAAAGACTTCAAAAGAGACAGACATCAAATGACGCATTCACGAAAAGTTGGGTCTGCTGAGCCATTCCTCAAGAATTGCTTAGAGATAGAGATACAGAGAGAGGGAATGTTGGATCCTGATTCGTTTTAAATTTTACTTATTCTTTTATGTATTTATTTTTTTTGTTGGTTTAATCAGTATTTTTTATTGGGTCATTAATTAGAAATTTGAGGGAAGGATTAGAAATTGAAATTAGAAAGAAGTGTTAGAGATTAAGTTAGCTTAAGTAGTTAGTAGAGCCATAAAAGACAAACAAGGGTAAAATGGGAAAGTCCAAGTAAGTGAAGGGCAAAAGGGGAGAATGATTAAACAAAAAGGGCTTGAATTAATAAAGAAAAGGCAGAATGTTGTTAGAAGCCAAAAAGGAGAAGAAAAAAGAGAAAACGTGAGAGAGAGAAGAGAAGGAGAAGAAAAAAAAATCGAAAAAGCTAGGGAAAGAAGATAAGAATCAAGCTTCTTAAGGTAAGTTCTTCATCTTTTCTTTTTGTTTATTGAAGAAATGAGTTGTGTTGTGAGTGAAGAAGTTTAGAGAGAAAAAAAGGGTTTTGTGTTGGGATTGATTGGAGGAAGAAGATGGGTTTCTAAGATAGGTTTTGGGTTTTCTAACTTATATGGACTATGGGTAGGTTAAATTTGAGCTTGATTTGTGTTAGTTCCATTTTCTTTATGATTATGAAAATTTGGGGGATTTTCATTTGAAATGGAATTAAATGAGAATTTTGGTTGTTTTAGGAAATCAAGAACAATTTATCCAAGAGCAAGAGGAAGGGCACAATTGAATTTGGATTTTCAAGATTATAAGGTGGGTAATTTATTTATAGTTATTGTGTAATGAGCAAAATGCATTGTATGTGTGTTGTGTGCTAAATGGCTTGCTTTGAAATGTTGTGATGTGGAAATTGCATCATAATGTATGACATTTGATAAGAATTGAATTGTGAGCATGATTATGCTATGCCTTGTATTAAGGCATTTTGATTAAATGGAAAGAAGAAAAATTATGAGAATATGAACTTGTGATTGATTGAATTGAGCATGAGATTTGATTGTGTTTGGGCGAGAGAGGAACCGTTTCGTAGTCACGTGCACGTTGACATAAAGCCTTCTGCTGGCTGCCCGCTTGTGGCCCACGAGATCCGAAAAGTGGACTCGTCTTGTTCACGGAGTAAAATTCGGTTTCTCTGTTTTGTTCACAGAACCCTCAAGCCAAATTGTGTGTGCATTTGTATTTTGATGTGTTAAGTTATGATGCGAATTGTGTGATATGCTTAGATGATAAATTACATCAAATGTGTTTAATGGGATGACGTATTGGATTATGAGTTGTGAATGTTGAATTTACATCGTTGGACTAAGATAAGATGAATGTGCTTATATGGATAAATGCATAAATGTTTGATTGTGTGGCTTATCGCCAATGGCTATAAATATCTTGGCCACTAAGCTGTGTAGCTCAACTCAATATTTTTCCCACTCCTCAAGTGCAGATCAAGAAGATCAGTGATCCTTGCAAGGCATTTGGATACTCCAAGCTAGCTAGGCGTCTTTTGTATTAAGTTAGTGACATTTGGCTAGCTTTATAAGCATATCAGACATTGAGCATCCATCTATATTTGTATTAAGCTACTGATGAGCGTGTTGATATGTGATTAAAGCTAAGCTCAACTTGTGTTTAATTTTGTTAATGAAATATGATTACTTTTGCTTATGATTTTCCAAGTTTATATTGCATTTCATACTTCAGGTTTATTACAGGGGTAAAATTAGTGTTCTAACATCTGGGGAAAATCTAGAATAATCTACGTTGGATTAGACAAAGTTGTCTTCTAGAAAGTGGTAGCTAATCTTTGTAGCTTCCCAATAGTGTATAGTCTTAGTTTTGGATCGTCTTAATTTGCATCGTCTTAGTTTTGGATCATCTTAATTCGCATCATCTTAGTTTTGGATCGTCTTAGTTTGCATCATCTTAGTTTTGGATCGTCTTAGTTTTGGATTGTCTTAGTTTGCATCGTCTTAGTTTGTATCGTCTTAGTTGGTGCATCTTCTTATGCACTGTTCATCTTATATCTTCTGTTCCATTTTTTATCCTTTTAGAGGTCGAATCTTGCTTCGAGTTCTTCATGAAAGTTGTAGATCTCGAAGTTCTCTTTTAAACCATATAAACATGAAATCAATCTGACATTTGTAACAAAAGTTATGGCAATTGTACAATTGTGCCAAGACATGTACAATATAAGTAAGGACATAAACATGTTGGATTCTTTTGGCCATAATTTCTTAACTCGACCTCCAAATGAAGTGATTCTTGAAGCAATGAATTTCTAACACGTATTTCTACCTTTTCAAAAAACAGATAGACTTTGGTGTTGAATTTCAAAAGATTGATAAAAGAAAGTGAGGGTTCATTGGAATGACCCTACAAGGAAACCTGCTTATGCTTTTTGACTCCGAATTGGATAGTTGGGCTTCTAGAACGGGCCCCAACAGGGAATGGTAATAAAAAACAAGTAAACTCAGGAATTGCTTACAGACGGAGGGAATGATAATAAAAACAAGTAATAAAATCAACAGATGAAAAAACAAACGAAACTTACGTGAGAAGATACTTGAAATTCATCAAAATATTATCTTTCTTCTCCTGGCGTGATCTTCTTCTTCTTTAGTAACAAAGTTAATTTGTTTTGTGAGAAGGAAAAAAAAAGCTTTCAAAGATATGAAAATCGGATAACAAACAAATGCAGAAAGAAACCAGTGAAATGGGCGAGAAATCTTAGTTAAAGATTGCTTTGGAAATGACACACAATTATCGTTTACAATCATCATCATTATGGTACTCTTATTTGTAATGAATATATTAATATTGTATTTTTGTAATTTGTCAATTTTCATTTTAATTCGTTAATGCAGAAAAAAATAAATATAAAAAATTTTATCGCTAATATCCACTCTTTTTTACATTTATTTCTTAATTTCAATTATTACATTTGATGTTAACGTTACATTAGTAGTATAATTGTATTAATTAATTCAAAATGTAATGGTTGTTCTTCCATATTAATTGAAAACTCACGGTCGTGAGTTAGATATCACGGTCGTGCAAGTAGTTAGCTAGCACGGCCGTAAGTTAGCCTGCACGGTCGTGTAAATGTCGTGCCTTCTGTAAAATTTTTTAGTGAGATTGTTATATCCTCCAAATGACAGAGGACGTCATTCCTATTCCATCTTTGCCCCTAATTATGTGATAAATTTACATAAGGAAATCCTCCTAAATGTCTCATAATTTGATGTGGTTGAGATTAGGGGATCTGAGTTCTATAATGTAGGAAGGGGGAAGGGGCGAAGACGCTCGTAGTGAGATAGTAAAAGGGCGACTTCTATAGTGTTACAAAGAAAATGACAGAGGATGTCGACACTGCCAATGCTTCATCGTCATTCATGCTCCATCGTTCTCCCAAATTCTGTGATAAATTTACAAAAGGTAATTGTTCAAAAATGTCGCATAATTTGAGGTGGTTGAGGATCTGCGTTAGATCTTACAAGGGGTATGAAGGTGACGAAGAGAAGAGAGGGCAACTTCTATAATGATACGAAGAAGGTAACAAAGGACATCGGCTGGGTCGACTTAGCTCATAAGCTACGAATTTTGGGAAGAGTAACAGAGTGTTTAAAATTTAAAAAGAACGACAACATTTTTTAGTTAGACAAAATAAGACAGGGTTATATTAGACAGAGGATCCAGACTTAGATTGCACTAGTTACTAATCCAAGGTAAGACAGAAGAGGAAAGGCAAACAAGTAAGGGCAACAACGAAAAACACCAAGGGCAGTAAGAGGAGGAAAGCGAAGCAATAGGTGTATTTGTTTATATTAGAATATAAGGGGAAATGGAAATTGTGGTCCTTCTCAGTTAATCAATTGCTTATCAAACACTATACTAAGAACTCTGTCAGTAGTTGCGCCATGTAACTTCAGAGAAATTCTTTATGATACGATTAGTTGCCCCACAGTAATAACAGAGGCTACCTCGGCCACTATATTTATAATCACCTACTTGATTACTACAGTAGCTAGCTTTATCAAAATCTGAGTAATCAATGGAGATGGATTAGAAGAATTTATGGTTTGTTGTTGTACAAACAAAGCAAGTCCTCAGGCCCCTGCACTTTTTAGGGAAAAAAAACTTTAAGAGCTTATTAAACGCATTGAGAGAGTTAGCCAACAAATTCATCAAATTGTGGAAACTCTCCACACACTTTCCATATTGAACTCAAAGCTTCTTCGTTCGAAGTAGGGATGGTTAGACAATGCAATTATTGACAATTGTTTTAACATTTCTATTGTCTTCAAGAATGAAGATGGACGGGCCAACCTGTATTCCTTCTCACCAATGTCAACAAGATAGAGATGTCAAGAACACAAAATCCAACAATCATTACAAAGCTCATGTATTAACGGTATCAAATTTTACGTCCTTGCAGTGAAGGATCGCAACACGCAACGAAAATAAAAATTGCAATCATATACTATCTATTGCGTTTAACAACAAACTAATAATAAGAACAAGTAAACGATAAATACCTGGAATTTGTGAATTAACCAATATTGAACTTCGAAAATACGAAGTCTCTATGTACTCCACACCGAGAAATATATCCCGCTTTCAACTCTTGATATGGCTATGGTTAATTTGAAGAACCTTTCTTCAAATATGAAGAAAACAATTTTCTCTATTTTTTCTCTTGTCTTTGTGTTTTGTATATCTCAATTATACAACAAAACGAAAACAAAGTATACTCTCCTGTACATTTTTCATGCCCACAACTACTAAACACAAACTTTCACCTTTTGTATCTGTAGTGACATACAAAAACGAAAACCCAAGTTTTTTTCTTTTTCACTCACACCCGTACTGCATTAACCACCTATTACATAACCATAGACGTAGCTAGGTGGGGCCCAGTGGTGCACTGGGCCCCCCAAAATTTAAAAAATATTATATATATATATATATATAAGGATGAAGTTATTTGGGAGTCAGTGGTATATTGGGCCCCCTAAAATTTAAAAAAAATTAAATATTTGGACCCTCCTGCCTTAAATTTCTGGCTCCGTCCCTATACATAACCATTACTTTCATGCACGCTAGTCATAAATGAAACATCACAATGCTTCATTCATAAACGACGCCTCCTTTTATAACCTTTACAGCATTTATTGTTTTGGTTTTTATTGTTTTGGTTAACGATAAAACCAAAACAATAAACCACCTGACGTCATTTTTTAAATTAATAAATAAAATAAAATAAAACTATTTTATTTTATTCATTTATTTTGTACAAGAGAATTTCCAATATTAATTATATTTTCTGTGCTAG
>JAOTAX010000003.1:9401218-9412699 GCA_025629825.1 Erythroxylum guanchezii | reverse complement strand
TTGTCAAGTCGATACTCATGCATAATTAAAGAATGATAAATTGCCTATTTTATCATATAAACTTTTTATAGTAGGCTTATTACTAAATAGTCCCCTGGTTGTCAGGTCGTTCCTATTAGTATAATTTAATTTTTCCATCCAAGTGATAGAAAATTAATTAATATTATACTCCCTAGGTAGTCTAGGCCAAAAGTATAAAATTAATTAATTTTTCCTCACACATACATCATATGTCATAGAAAATATTATTTATTCCTGAACTACAAGTTACCTGGCTATCAGGTCATTACTTGTAAGCAAAAATAAATATTATTATCTATTTGGATGCAAAAATTCTTTTTGATAAAATATCATATATTATATCAAAATAAACTCTATAATTTTAAAGGTCAAGATTTTATGTTATTAAAACAATTTTAATAACATTAATGATCATATCATTTTTTATTTATTATTTTCTGATAACAATTAGCAAAAAATTAAAAATCTGTCAAAAGCTTTTCATTTGCTTGTAGAACTGTTTATGTGTGATACCAACCGTCAAAAGCTTTTCACCAAAAGCCAACTTTCTATTAAAATATCACATCTGGAAAATTTACGCACACAGCATATATAGTTCTGGCCATAACTTGCATTAACCATCGTACAACGTTCATTAAACAAATGGGTTTGTACATGTAATAAATGCATTCTGTGAAACCAATTTCACAACCTTGTTTAAAACCTTGGCATTACCCACGTTCATCGTCTATTAAATCGTCTATTAAATGCACGCTGTGTTCTTTTATGGATAAAGAAGTCGCACCATAGCTATTACATGCATTTAATGATTTTTATAACCCCACTCCACTCTATTCTTTGTAAACGTGTACAGATGCAGTAAATGAGTGGGTCGTAACAAACACAACAACAATGAAATGCATTAAATGAGTTTACTATGCATGAACAACATTTGTCCAATGCTTCGGTAATGCCTCAGCAGTTAGCACGATATCTGTATATGTATACTACTAATTCTTCATTTTCGTTATTTCAACGAAAACTGAGGAAAGAAATTATATGCAGAACATTAATCGAAATGTTTTGGTTTGAGTGAAACCCATTTCAAAATACAACCAAGATTTTCTCGTGCATATTAAATGAACATCTTTCATATGTTAAAACCAATAACATAATAAAATATGCAAATTAGTGGCTGTTTGTCAAGTATGATGTAAACGTAAAAATTGGCTCTGATACTAATTGAAAGATCACAACACGCAGCGGAAATAAAAATTGCAATCATATACTATCTATTGCGTTTAACAACATTACTAATAATAAGAACAAGTAAACGATAAATACCTAAAATTTGTGAATTAACCAATATTGAATTTTGAAAATACGAAATCTTTATGTACTTTACACTGAAAAATATATCCCGCTTTCAACTCTTGATATGGTTATGGTTAACTTGAAGAACATTTCTTCAAATATAAAGAAAACAATTTTCTCTATTTTTCTCTTATCTTTGTGTTTTGTATATCTCAATTATACAGCAAAACGAAAACAAAGTATATCTTTGTGTTTACTCTCCTGTACGTTTTTCATGCCCACAACTACTAAACACAAACTTTCACCTTTTGTATCTGTAGTGACATACAAAAACGAAAACCCACCGCGAGGGTAATCGTAGCGCGGATTGACTAGCCAATCTTGCAGGGCAGCTTCCCTTAGGAATCACTACTTTTGAGCACCCTCCTAGGGATTGTATCCCTCTCCTAGACGAGGATACGTCGGAGGTCTGTCACCCACGACAAGGCTTGTAATTTGCATTTACCTTCCCTTGTATTAAAAAAAAAAACAAGTTTTTTTCTTTTTCACTCACACTCGTACTGCATTAACCACCTATTACATAACCATTACTTTCATGTACGCTAGTCATAAATGAAACATCACAATGCTTCATTCATAAACGACGCCTCCTTTTGTAACCTTTACAACATTTATTGTTTTGGTTAACGATAAAAACAAAACAATAAACCACCTGACGTCATTTTTTAAATGAATAAATAAAATGTATATTTAATTCATTTATTTTGTACAAGAGATTTTCTAATATTAATTATATTTTCTGTGCTAGTAAAAAATATAATAATATACCATATAGATTATTTAATAAATTATCTTATAATAAATTAAATAATTATAAACAAGAAATATTACACTCGTAAGTGTGTGACTACATAGGTTCATCACTAAGCCGGTAGTAATTAATCTAATTAATTACTAATCAAGGTTGGCGTCTAACAACACTCCTCAACGACCGGATAGTGTGAAGTAACAACTTTACAAAAATAGAACCTGATTAAGGATAATGTATAATTACCTTCCATCATTACAACTCCGAATTATCCTAAGATATGGTTTAACTATCAAACCTTATTAGATAATCAACTATGTTACATGTCGATCATTAATGATTGGTGAATGACTTAGAAAACTCATTTTCCTCACTCATTCAATTGTCATAGCCAAGGTCTTGAAACAACCATTAAGATCTATGACAACGTAGAGTCCAAACTCATTACCTAAAGTTGATGGATCTCATCTTGACTCACCACTAATCAGATAGGTACTTAATTACATCCAATGATCATTCAACTAGCATCTTTATACACTAGGTGTTCGACATCAAAACATAATAAGTGACCTATTGATTACTATGATGATCTCAGGTCAAAAGAAAAGTATACATTTAAATCCTTACAAGAATATCCCACTTGACAGTTCATAGGTAATATTAACCATTGGGAATTCTCAATTTGGTCAGTTCAATGATCATATCTCCATATGCATCATCTATATATGTAACTTAGTAAATGAGATCTACTAATATCTATCCAATAGATACTATTACATATATATTGATCTAACCGGATCATTAAAGTCCTTATTTGATGATCCTACGATCAAGAACATTTTAGATTAAATCCTAAAGACTTGACTCTCATTATTATAATCTTCATTATGATGGCAAGTGTATAAATTTAATCAAGAACTTATCATATTGGAATAAAAACAATAAACGTAATATGATAATAAAATCATTTGTTATGATATTAATCAAAATCAATAATTACAAAACTAAAGTGTTCAATTTGTTACATAACGATTGGGTCATAAGCATAATTTCATCATGCAGGAATTATATAACTTCTCACAAAAAGTATTAAAAGAGCAAGACTCCATTGGAGAACTTCAGTTCCTAATAACATAAAGTATTGTCATAGCAAGGTCTATGGATTTGGTCTCGAGAGATCCAATTCTGGCTACACAGGAAAGCCCCCATGATGTTTCACAAGGCTGCTATTGTGGCGATTGCCTTCCAGCTTGTGAGAACACCGCAACCCCTGTAGACCATGCTATAACAATCCTCGATGTTGTATCGATTTCTGTGTTTAGGGATGGAGTTTCTTTTAACAGAAAAGATAAAGGAACCGATACCGTAGAGTGGACTGTGGAGCCTTCGTTGTCAGGCAATTGATATATTTGCTGTAAAATTCCATACCATGAATACACGAGTTATTAACTTTGTTGGTATTAGTGCTTGAAAAAAAGAAAAGAATAGACTGAAGTTGGTTTTGCAAAGATGACGGTTTAAGGAATTTTATAAGAAGAAATAACATAGGATTCCAAGCATTTTGATTAATCCATCATAATACTTGAAATTGATTATGTCCAAAAACTAGTAGACAAATTGAGTTCCTTTAGTTGGATTCATCTCTAGGGGAAGAAAACAGAAAACAGAAACTTAGGGGCGGCTTCTTCTTCATATTTTAAGAAATAATTTCTAAAAGGCAATGGCAGGAATTGCAGGGACATTATGACATGGTATGATGTGTCCATAATTGCTAAGCCACCTGGTGATTTTCTAGGTCCCAAATGATCAGAAAAAGAAAAAAGAAATTGATCTCGCAAGCTAGAGTGCACCGACATGTAGGCAAAAGCGATCCAAAACGGCAAGTCGCACGTTGGGCGAAAACGAAACGCCACTCTATTGGAGCTGTGGTCGACTGCGAGAAATATTCACATATAAACCCCACCATCCTATCAGTACCACTCGATTTGAACAATCAAGTGGGTCCCGCATAAATTAGCAATCGGATGGATAAGAACCCTCCGTTTACTGACAAAAGTAAACATTTGAAAACAGACCCACGAATAACAAGAAAGATACGAGCCAGAGTCGGCGTTGGATCTTCTGGGTGAAGCGTTGATTGCCAATAAAGTTATCCATCGAGAGCGAGAGATAAGAAGAGGAAAATATGGAAACGCTGATGATGAGAAGACGAAGAAGAAGAAGTAATGATCTTATGGGTTGTAGTTGTTGTCGATGATGATGAGATGTTTAAATTATACACCAACTACTTCAAACTACCATCGTCGTTGTTATTGTTGTTGGGTCGCTGTTTTCACTTAGGATCCAAGTCTCTCGCACCATGACCCTATTGCTTAAACCCTCTCTTTTATCGTCGTCGTAGATCCACTACCGTCGTTTTTTCCGTCGTCCTCAGTCTCCCGCTTCCCATGGACGCGACCTCTCGCCCCGCCGTCGTTATTGACAATGGCACTGGGTGATTACACCAAACCTGTTTGTTGAAATGCGTTAAGGAAATTCTGCTTCTTTGTTTGTGTTAATTTTTGTTGGGTTTTACAGGTACTCCAAAATGGGATTTGCGGGAAATGTAGAGCCTTGTTTTATTTTGCCCACAGTAGTAGCCGTTAACGAGTCTTTTGTGAACCAATCTCGGAGCTCTTCTAAAGCCAATTGGTTGGCTCAGCACAGTGCCGGTGTTATGGCCGATCTGGATTTTTTTATAGGAGAGGAGGCGCTTGCTAAATCGAGATCCAGCAATGTATACAATCTCAGTTACCCAATTAAGCACGGTCAAGTTTACAATTGGGACGCAATGGAAAGGTATTGGCAACAGTGTATATTCAATTACCTGCGGTGCGATCCGGAAGATCATTACTTTCTTTTAACTGAAAGTCCGCTCACTGCACCGGAGAGTCGGGAGTACAGTGGTGAGATTATGTTTGAGACGTTTAATGTTCCTGGGCTTTACATCGCTGTCAATTCTGTGCTTGCTCTTGCGGCTGGGTACACCACATCGAAGGTTGGTTTTCACAAATGGGTTGTTTGATATAGGCAGTTTTGATCAATTTAAGTTTGGCTTCTCATGATTAGTTAGGATCTTATCTTGAAGGTTGTTATTTTAGCTTTTAATCCTGCAATTGAATTGGCTTTACTGCAGAAACGAGAATCCCTTATAAATTGGAGATTGCCCATAACTTTCCTATATATATATCTTTATATTTGTGTGTGGCTGTTTGCTCTCTAATCTGTTTCTTTATTTACTTCAACTTGTTCTGAGGAATGTCTTATTGAACAATGTTCCACATCAATCAAAATAGGTTTGGAATTGGCATTTTGAGTAAAGAGGGGATTGAATTGTGTGGATGACAGTTTGAGGAGTGTGGCTTTAATGAAAATTATAAATAATTAGTATCTTTTATGAATTTATTTGAGTTTGGAATCGTTCAGTGCAGTTTGGAAGTATTCCCTTACAAGTTTTTATTGGTAGGATGTTTCACGAAAGTTGTGATGAGTTATGAGCTGGGGATCTACTCTCAAATTTTGTCGATATGACCTCTTATCTTCCACTTTATGTCACCGAGGACATTGTATGTGAGGTGCTATGATTAAAAATCCATCAAGTGCTGTTGATCTTTTAATAGACCCTCACCTTTTCTAAGACTGCAGACCATTTTATCTTATGCTTATTGTTAACAACATAATATTTTTCCTTTTGGTTGACATATCTTTTATTTTTATCATTAGTGTGAGATGACAGGGGTTGTTGTAGATGTTGGAGATGGAGCTACCCATATTGTACCTGTTGCAGAAGGTTATGTCATTGGGAGCAGCATCAAGTCAGTTCCTGTTGCGGGGAGAGATGTTACTCTCTTTATCCAGCAGCTTATGCGGGTATGCCATACACTCTTTAGAAATTCTGTAGCAACAGGCGCTATTAACTGTGCTTCCTGATATTGTTGGTATCCTGCATATTTTGAGGTTAAATTTTTATGTTAACAAGAAAGCATGGGGATGAAACAGATTAGATGCTATGTCCATTGATGTTGTTTGGCTTGTGCTCTGGTTATAGAGACCAATTTTGTACTGGGTTATTCTTCTTGTTGAATCCTTTGGAAGATTTCTCAGAGAAGTCATTAATGGTCCAAACATAGTGTGCTTATTTAATTTTTGATTACGTGTAGGAAAGGGGAGAAAATATACCACCAGAAGATTCATTTGAAGTAGCTCGGAAAGTGAAAGAAACATATTGTTATACTTGTTCCGACATTGTCAAGGTCAATTTTCCTTCCTTCAAAAAACAATTTAAAGATTAGCAGCACCCCAGTTCTTGAATAGAATGGCTTAAAAAATTCAACTGAGAGTTGATGTTTTTCTGCCGTTCTATTGTATGCTTGCTATTATATAGAATATAATTGTAACTCTTAGTCTCAAATGATTCCAGGAGTTTAATAAGCATGACAAAGAACCAACAAAATTCATAAAGCACTGGAAGGGTATTAAACCAAAAACAGGGGCGCCATACTCCTGTGATGTTGGCTATGAGCGCTTTCTTGGCCCTGAGGTCCGTTCTTTCCTTTGTTTATGAAATTCTTTTAAGTGGGAGCCATTCTTGCATCCTATATTAAAAGTAGAGTTGGAATTATATATGCAAGGCGGATAACTTGTTATTAGATGATAAAGTGACTGCCTTACTTTTTCTTATAGGATTCCCATTTGAATTGCTTTTAAAGCTCTTCTAATCTGAAGTACAAAATTTGAAATATCTCTTGATACTTTCTATTTGACAGCACACAAGAAACATTATGTTCTTTAACTAGTCCATTTGGTGACATTCCTTTCAGTTGCTATTATGTCCACTTCTAGACTACAAACGCTATTTCTTATCTAGTCTTCTTGCACTTAACCTGTGAAGTTTGTCTTGTTCACAGTCTTGTGAAACAACTTCTTGGTGTTTGCAGACACATCTTCTTCTGTAACTAGAATTATTCACCCCTACTTCCCCATTTTCTCCATGACCAATTACCAAACAATACTCAAACTTATGCCTTAAGTAGCGTGTGAGTTTATACTCTAAGAACCACATGGATAACTCTCGATATTTCTTCCTTGCATTCAAAATATACTGTCAAAGCTGCCATTTTTTTTTACTGTTTCTTAGTTTTTACAGGTTTTCTTCAATCCTGAGATCTATAGCAGTGACTTCACCACTCCATTACCAGCTGTAATAGACAAGTGTATTCAGTCAGCACCGATTGACACAAGAAGGGCTTTGTATAAGGTAGTGTACATGTACGACATGAGAATTGTGTGAACCATACCAATAGATGTGATACATTTTAAGGAAACAGCAGATCGTTTACTTTGTTGTCCCATATTTAGATTGTCAATAATTAAATGTTAATGAAATTCCTTCCACCGAAAGGGGAGTTGAATTATTTTGTGATCCTAAGAATTTTGTAGATTTGCTCATTGCTGCTGTTTAACACATCATCTAATCACCGTCTGACGTGGGTTTCTAACTTAAACATGGGTTCTTGTTTTTGTTCAAACATTTCCGTGAAATATTTTTTCATAAAGTCCATCATTTTGTAAGCTGAATCATTTGACTGCAATTGTCTGGTCATTTTGCTTTTCTTCTGTGATGTAGGACAAATAGAAGCATTAAATAGTAGTTAAAACTCACAAAATTAGGAAACATGGCTGATGTTAGGCTAATGGAATATCAAGTTTTAGGTTTAGATTTTACCTTGGAATGCTGAAATTTCTGATTTAGTATAGCTGGGTTTTTAGGGTTTGATTGCTGGAAATTTTAGGCTAGGATTTTAAGGTTTAAAATGGCTGGAAATTAGGATTGATATGGCTTGAATTTAGGGTTTTGATCGCTGGAACTTTAGCTTAGAATTGCTGGAATTTAGTGAAGAACACAAATAATAGAGGGTAAGAAACTAAATCACTCCTAGAGTCTAAGAATTGCTCTTAGAAGCAAGCATCACGTTTTCTAATTGAAAACTCAAATTTGTAAAAAAAAAAAAAAGGATATGTTGTTATTGACGGGTTGAGTACGGACATTTTTATAGAAGTTCTTAGAATCCTTATTCTAGTACGAAAGGGTTTCTAGCTAAAATATCAAAATTGAATCTTATTGTAATAAGGATTCTTTATTCTTAAATAAGCTTTAAGTCCTAAACAAATTAAGACAATAAATCTAATTATTATTCCGTATCTAACAAAGACAACTTAGTATAAAGGAACTTCCTCGGCTCATGTTGTCCTTGCTGTCACTTCAATTTCCCATTCTTCATTCCCCCAAATTAAAGCTTGTGGTTGACTAATTTGCGCCCTTTTTATTTTGTTTATAAACTCTCAGCCCTTTTGCATCATTCTTTGCATGTGTATTTAAGTTTTCCTAACAACTCCAGTTGGTGTTCATTTTGTTTCAGAATATAGTGTTGTCTGGAGGATCAACCATGTTCAAAGACTTTGGCAGAAGGTTGCAGAGGGATCTGAAGAAGATTGTTGATGCACGTGTTCTTGCATCTGAAGCCAGACATGGGGGGGAAATCAAAGTAAGTTTTTAAGTTTGGCAGCTGTCTTTTAAAGTATGGATGCATTAATTAAGATGCCTGAATTTTTTGTTTATTTGGGTCTTTAGGCTCACCCTGTTGAGGTAAATGTAGTCAGCCATCCCATCCAGAGATTTGCAGTTTGGTTTGGAGGTTCAGTACTTGCATCAACACCTGAATTTTTTGCGGTATATGTTCCTTTCTTAGCTCAAAATTCGTTGTTTGTGCTGCTCTGCTTTTTCACATGATGTTGCTAGAATGATTCTATTGCAGTCCTAGTGTATTCATCACTTACTTTCCTTTTGGTAACTTTTATATCTCCAATCTGCTTGTGTCTATGTCCTCATGATCCAAACCAAGGTTAAATTTAAGAAAACTTTTTAGATGTGACTTTTTTATGTCAAATCTCAGAGTATCTTTATATTGGGGTGATGCCTCTTGATGTCTCTTATTAGTCAACTATTGATTGACCTGCAAGATTTTACCATCTCATGTGCCTTACATTAGAGAAATAACTCATACCTTATGCTGTAATTGTATGACCGCGTTTGGGCCCTAGACTGAAACATCATTTGTATGCGCAGGCTTGCCATACAAAAGCAGAATACGAGGAACATGGGGCAAGCATTTGCCGCTCAAATCCTGTTTTCAAGGGAATGTTTTAGGTGCAAATACCAAACTGTGGATACGTCGTACGTAAACTGTTTTCCATTGCTACTGTTTGCATTTTCAGATGGCCATGTCTGTGTGCAACGCCTCTTCGTCATGGCATCTCTTCTGCACCTTTATATACCTCCTTCATCCAACCCTTGGATGGTGTTCATGGGTATTGGTTGGATGTGTACAATATGGACACTGGAAATAACTGTAAGAAGCCCAGTTATGGTATTTAATTCTTTCATTGGTTAGATGCAGATTTTGTTTAGAGGTAAATGGGGCGCACTTAGTTGTCTTAGTATTAGGTGCTTTGGCACATTAAGGGTCAGATAGAAACTGTGGTTTAGATTAACATCATTTGAGCCGAATTTTTAGTTTACAGCTCTATAGAATAGGATAAAAAGATTACCTTCCTTACATTTTTCCTTGTTGATTATAAGTCGGTAATTGTATCCTTTTGTTTGCCAGAGGATGCTTGGAGCAACTTACTAGTTACAGACATTTCATTTTTCTTTTGCTAAAACATTTGTACTTGATATTGATCGAAGGTTTTGCTTCGTGTTTCTGTAACAATGGAAAGGTCATCAGCGGTTGTTACAGCAATGCTTTGATGAATGTTTTATCATTTTCTTCGGAATTCATAATTTCCTGTTCTATATGGTTTTTGGACTAACGTAACACTATGTGAAAAGAAACTGAAAATCTTCTCTAATTTCTCTACATACTGAATACACTAACATTGAAATTATATTGGCTAAACATATATAAATTAACCAACTTATTTACTCCCGTAAATTAAGTCAAAATTAAATAATTTGAACTTTAATAAATAATTTGAATAATTAGTGTTGCATCTTAAACCCTAATGAGTGTATGACAAACTTTTATCTGATAATAAAGCTCAAATTGTTAAACTCCAATATTAAGCTATTGTTAATAATATATTTGTAAAAAATTTATTTTTTGTTTGATGGTTTGATGTAATTATTACTTATTATATGATAAAATTGTAATATTTTAGATACTATATCGTTCTTAATTTTATATTTGTATGATGATTAAATGGTCTTTTTTCATATTAATTGTGGCTATTATTTATATGTGAAATATTTGAAAATTGATGTTAAGAAAAATAAATAAATTATTGTTATTTTAAATTTTTATTATTATGATATTTAGAGACGTGGTTGATGTAAAATTATAAAGTATACACTAGAATATACCAATGGACTATTTTGTATTTTTTTAAAAAAAATTCAAGGATTATTTCATAAATTTAAAAATTGTCCAAAATAGTACCCAGTATTGATCGATACCGGTATAGTACCGTACTAAAACTTAATCTTGTACCAAGATCGGTACGGTATTCATAACATTGATCAAATCTTTTAGAAGATCAAATATTCTAATTTTCTTACGCTCCCCCTCAAAGCTGAAGAATAAATGTTTTCCATTCCCAGCTTGCTAGTAATGTTTTGGAAAGTTAAGGGGCTGTATGTTTTCGTTTTTTTCTTCCGTTTTTTGTTGTCGTTTTTGTAAAAAAAAAACAGGTAAGTAAAACGTATTTGATTTACTCTGTTATGATTTTTTGTTTTTGAAAATAAAAAAACTACAACAGTTTTACAGAAACCAAAAAACATCGTTTCTCTGAATTTTGACAACATATTTTCTTAGACAGAAAAACAGCATATCTCTATTTTCTATCTCGATTAATAATAATAATAATAATAATAATAATAATAATAATAATAATAAAGTATAAAATTTATAATAATATTAAATAAATAATAATAATAAGATAATTAATTTGGTATAGTAAAATTAATAATATTAAAAATATTAAGTAGAAAATTTATAACAATAATTAATAATAATAAAAATAATTAATAAAAATAATAATGATAATTAATAATAATAATATTATTATTATTATTATTGACAATAAATAATAATAAGAATAAGAATAAATTAATAAGAATAATAAGAATAACTTATTAAAAATTAATAATAATAATAATAATAATAATAATAATAATAATAATACTAATAATAAATAAAATTAATAATAATAAGAATAACTTAATAATAATAATAATAATAATAATAATAATAATAATAATA
>JAOTAX010000003.1:9369578-9391128 GCA_025629825.1 Erythroxylum guanchezii | reverse complement strand
ATTGGTACTTCAGAAATTGAATATCTTGGGATGCATTTTAAGGATGGATTCTATCAGCCAGGCCCACATATTGCTAAAGAGCTATTGAATTTTCCTGATGAAAATCTCTCAGTAAAACAGATTCAACAATTCCTTGGGATTGTGAATTATATTCGAGATCATTCCACATGTGGCAGCCTTCACATCATGCTTATCCAAGCTCTTGCGTAAGAATCCACCAGTTTGGGAAACAGAACAAACAACAGCTGTCCAGCATCTAAAACTACTTTGTCAGACTATTTTCCCTCATAAACTTGCTGAACAAAGTCTTTCTCACTCTCAGACAGATGTTGCTACTCTTTTTCGCCAACATCCTACTTGGCCTCCTGATACTTTTTTTACCTATAAGTATCAGTCTTCTCTTCATTCTTTTGATCCCAGTAATAAGCCTAAATAAATAAAGCATTACAATAAGCCTAAATTACTATAAGACTAAATGAAATATTTACAACTTAAAACTACTTCTGGATTTAAGATTCACATTCACGCTCTTAATTAATTCTTTAACAGCATTAGGTCGGAAATTAAAAATAATTAATGACGAATTAGTTTTAAAATAAGTCCCAAATTAAAATAAGAGAGTTAAAAAAAAAAAGGCAAAAGATACAATACAGCACTTTAAAATAAGAATGGAAAACGACGAGAAGGTGTAGTTGGGATAGAGACTCGAGAAAGAAAAGAAGATAGAGACCAGAGACAAGAGGATAGAAGAGAAGAGAAGAGAAGAGAAGCAAGAGAAGACAAGAGGGGATTAGCTAACACAAAGCAGGAGAAGAAGTAAGCGTACCTCTGTTTGTTCTAATCTGTGTATCCATGTCGATGCAGTTTCCACTGATGCGTTCAACGACCATGGCTTTGTTATTTAGGCAATACCTTTTTTAGGGTTTAATTTTTTATGTTTAAATTCTTAAAATTTTAGAGTTGTTCTGTTTTATGTATGAGATGTTCAGATGTTTATTTGATTCTAGTAATTTTGTGACATGGGTTTGTGCGACCTCCAACGTTCTCGACGATTTTACGGAGTAAAGAATGAAGAGATGTCGTTTTTGCACTTTTCAGGATGTGGGTTACTAGCTTTTTCATGATTCATATGCTGGATGAAATGGTCCATGGTAAATGTTAGAGATTTGTTTGCTTTTTAGGGTTTCAGCAACGTGATACTTTCTCGTTTTTCCTGAAGATTCATAGTTGATCCATAATCTGGTTTACGCTGTTATGTCGTAGAGTGACTCATGGCAAAGCCAGTACTGGCTGTGAACTGAATATTTGGTACTGAAAAGATATTCTTTTGCTTGTTGTGCAAATCTTAGTTTCTCCCTTTCTGTAACACAGACTTGTAAATGAACTCATAGACATTAGGTATTCTGATGGCAATACACTTTTTCTGGGTCTATATCTCTGAAGTTATTTTACAGTTTGTTTTCATAGATTGATCTGGTTCATTATTTACTTATGGGGATATGGATGTTCTACTCTAGGCACTTTTCTGTAGCTACCTTTAGTTTCAAAGTGGCGAAATACCTCTTTTGAGTATTTTTCTTTTGCCATAATTGTGGTTCTGATAAAGATGTTGCACTTTTTTTTGTTTAGTTGGCTTAAACGGGTGTTTATCTTACTCTTTTAAATGGATCCGATGGCTGATGAGCAAATTGACTTCGGTGACGAGGAGTATGGAGGAACTCAAAAGATTCAATACCAGGGAAGTGGTGCCATATCTGCATTGGCAGAAGAAGAAATGGGGGAAGATGATGAATATGATGATCTTTATAATGATGTAAATGTTGGAGAGAATTTCCTGCAGATGCACCGGTCTGAGGCGCCACATCCTCCAGCTAATGTCGGCGGTGGAGGAGGTGTCCAAGCTCGGAATACTCATGAATCTAGAGTTGAGCCTGCGGGTTCGCAAGGACTAAACACCCTTGGGGTAGCAGCCGAAAGGAAGTACGCTAATGCAGGGGAACAATTTCATGAACAGAAGGATGTGACCATGGGTGTTAAGGGACAGGGAATAGAATCTGTTGGGTACTCAGACAGATCTTCTGTTGCTCAAAAAGGGAGGACCATGGTGAACAGTCATGAAACTCAAGTCCAAAACATGGGCTTTCAAGGATCAACTTCTGTGGCTCCTAACGTGGGGGTTGAGTCTTCTGATTTGGGCAGGAAAAATGTAAATGAACCTGCACCATTGTCAAATAGTGGCAATGGTGATCCTCGAAATGTTCCACAGGTACCAACCAATCAGGTAAGTATGAATAATGATGTCAACCGTCCGGTAATGAGTGAAAGTCAGATCCGGCCAGCTGTGGAGAATGGTTCAACCATGCTCTTTGTGGGAGAATTACATTGGTGGACCACTGATGCAGAGCTTGAGAGTGTTTTGTCTCAATATGGAAAGGTGAAAGAGATTAAGTTCTTTGATGAAAGAGCTAGTGGTAAATCTAAAGGGTATTGTCAAGTTGAATTCTATGATCCTGCCGCTGCAGCTGCATGCAAAGAGGGAATGAATGGACATATTTTCAATGGACGAGCTTGTGTTGTGGCTTTTGCTTCACCGCAGACAATAAAACAGATGGGGGCTTCGTACATGAACAAGTCTCAAGCCCAGCCTCAGTCTCAGAATCAGGGAAGGAGGCCTGGGGATGATGGTATGGGGAGAGGTGGGAATATGAATTATCAAAGTGGAGATGGGGGAAGGAACTATGGAAGAGGTGGGTGGGGACGGGGTGCACAGGGAGTTCTGAACAGAGGTCCTGGGGGCGGTGGCCAAATGAGAGCAAGGGGAGGAATGGGTGCCAAGAACATGGTTGGAAATGCTGGTGGTATTGGAAATGGTGCCAATGGTGGGGGCTATGGGCAAGGCCTTGCAGGTCCTGCATTTGGGGGACCAGCTGGTGGCATGATGCCTCCACAGGGTATGATGGGAGCTGGATTTGATCCGGCGTTTATGGGTCGAGGGGGTCCCTATGGAGCTTTTGCAGGTCCAGGTTTTCCTGGCATGCTTCCTTCATTTCCAGCTGTTAATGCCATGGGACTTGCCGGGGTGGCTCCGCATGTTAACCCAGCTTTCTTTGGTCGGGGGATAGCACCTAATGCAATGGGAATGATGGGATCCTCTGGAATGGATGTACCCAATTCTGGAATGTGGTCTGACCCAAGCATGGGTGGTTGGGCAGAAGAGCATGGGAGAAGGACAAGGGAATCAAGTTATGGGGGTGAAGATGGTGCTTCCGAATATGGCTATGGAGAGGTGAATCATGAAAAGGGAGCACGATCTAGTGCTGCTTCTCGGGAGAAGGAACGGGTTTCTGAGCGTGATTGGCCTGGGAATTCTGATCGCAGGCATCGTGATGAGAGGGGGCAGGACTGGGATAGGTCAGAACGGGAACACAGAGAACACCGTTACAGGGAAGAGAAAGATAGCTACCGAGAATATCGGCAAAGAGACCGTGATTCAGCTTATGAGGATGATTGGGATAGAGGGAAAACTTCTTCAAAATCACGGAGCAGGTCTGGTGCAGCAACAGAAGAAGATCACAGGTCTCGATCAAGGGATGTTGATTATGGAAAAAGGAGGCGGTTGCCATCTGAGTGATTAGTTTGCTGCTCATCCATCTTGGACTCTTATACAAGGCCCTAAAATTTTATATTCGCAGTTTAAGCCTTATGGCATGCGCTAATCTAAAATGCAGGTGGAGACTTCTTCAGGGAAGGAGTAAGTTCTTATACGGATAGGAGGGAAAAATAGTTATCCTGTTACTTTCTTTTGCATTCTGAAGAACATACTTAAGTGATGCTTAACATTTGTGTGCTTGAAAACAGTAGTAACTAAGGAGCACGCCAATGTGGAGAGATTCTATGTGGGGTGTTGCAGTTTAAACTGCCAACATACCCCTGGATATTTATTTTAGCTTGAACCTTTTGACAGTGGCTTGTGATCTTGATGTGCTTGAAATCTTTTTATTTTAGATAATACTTGTTCTGTTTCATCAATTCTTTATTACTTCGAAGCTTCAGCTGCTGTTAGAAGCATATTATAATGTCCACACAGCATCGTAGCTTTACTTGCAACACTTGGTTGTAATCAAGGATATGGTACAGGTCAACCCCTTTGGTCTTTGTTGACGTCTTTAGACAATTCCTTGCATGCACAATATTTACTTTTTGCTATTGATTTGTTGCAAGATTTGGTGATTTCTAGGTAGATACATGCTTCAGAATTATTAATCCTCAGATTTAGTACCCGGATCCTTTCCCAAGTCCTTATCTTTGAGTTTCATGATTGTGGATATTTCCTCATTTCTTGTGTCCCTAGCCATGATACAGATATTCTGTGTGATAAATGTTTGAAGTTGCATCAATTTTTTTTACTCCACCTCATTGTGTTGATTCTTCTGCTGACTTCTTTTTTTTAATTATTATTTGGGTCTTAAACGATGTTTAATGGAACATTTCCATAAGTTGGTTTCCTACAGATTATTATCTGATGTTCACTTTCTTCCAATTTGGGAAAACAACTAAATGTCAAAATTTGCGGCTTTTTGTTTATTGGGAGATGATTTTATGGTATATTCTAGTCCCAAAAATGCTGTAAACTTCTTATTATTAGGCCGGTAATCCCAGATGATAGTCAAGGTCGTAGTCTTTACTTTTAATAGAATGGGGGATTCTGTTTCTTTGTCATGAATCTTTATGCTAATGAGTCATCATAAAAGATCTATGTTGGCTCCACAAAGTTTTTATCAATGGTTCTCATTTCCTCTACTGCAAATTTTAGTAAGCTGGTTAAAGTCGTTGAAGAAGATAGATGGTGAGTCTAAATGTTTGATACAGTTCTTTCTGTTAGAGCTCATTATTTGAATCTTAGATTAGGTTATATGACCGAGGTGGAGTTTGCTGATCATCACTTGTTACAGGCTAGATTGCAGTAATTTCTTGTTTTAAGCTTCTTACTGAGCTTGAAAATATTAGGTAGGTATAGTGTCACTGTAGTGTGTCTAGAAGTAAAGTTTAGACATCATCAGTCTGCAGAAAACTTGTACTTCTATGAATGTAGGATTACACTTTTTTTTCTGGATTTTAAACTTTGTTTTCTTACTTGTAATGATTGATTACCATTTTTCCAGTGAAATGCCTGGAAGTTGTCACTTGTTGTGGTTGTTATTGACGATGAGTGAACTCTTCTTATATAAACAAAAAATTCTCATTGAAGCTCTTAGAACTAGGAGTCCTTTTTGCTGACTCTTGTCTTTTCTTTGTACCATTATGTTTCTCTGTCTTCCCCAACTTTCTCTTGCAAACTGTTTCAGTTGAGCCATATCTTTAACCCTTGAAAATGGTCATCTCACAACTCTCTAACCATGATTGCTTTTAGATATTTTTCTTGGAGTCTGACCTGGTTTCTTTTAGGGGCTATATGCTCCTTGATTTATATGAGTAAAATTGACTTAGTCTGCAGATGATGCAATTGCCTAGAAACTATTACACGCTTAGTTTCTTAGAATTTAAATTTCCATGTGAAGTGTGGACAGAAGGACAATGGAACAATTGGCTTTGAATTACCATTAGTGTATGACATGATTCTTTTTCGAATTTACAGGCTGTTAGATGTTTATTCTGGGGTGGTGTCTTTGACAAATAAATATTTTCATGTCTATTGACATGGAGGTTTTTCTTTTATCAGGGAGTGGAGTGGGGCAACACTTTGTTTTCATGGTTGCATCAATTTGTGTTAGTTGCCCGGAGGAAGATATGTAAAATGGGCTGCATTCACTGAATTCATTCCCTAAATGGTTTTGGTCTGCCAAGTATGCAGGAGCTCTAAATGTATTTTTGTCATAAACAACTTGAGACTGTAATTAAACCTCCTTCAACAATATTCTAGGAAGAATGTTGATGTAAGCTATTGAAAGTGCCGAGTTTTTGGGGCATGACCTGATTGTTTAGTTCCTATGGTTATTTTCATGTAAATTTATACGTGTATGAGGTCCAGAAGTTGTAATGTCTTTTTATTACTTTGTTTTCTGTTTGAGTTGGCTCATCAGCAGCATTGTAAATGCTTCCTGCAGATGAAGCCTGTACTTGTGTAAATTTGAGTCTTTTAATTTTTTGTATCAATTAGTTCTAGTTCAAGGAGAAGGAGAGCTGATAAGGTTGTAATAGTTAGCCGTTCCTGCTGTAATTTGGCCACTGTAACAAATGTGCAAGTCAATTTTTCTGTAAGGATATACAGTTTGGAGGCTTAAAGAATTCAGAATTATGCTTTAAGGCGTGAATTGCTGCAAAGTTATGGATGCCTGCTATCGAGAGATTTAGAGTAGTATGTTTTTGATTTACTTCCCCCGCTCTTTTGTTGCCATGGCCTTATTTTTTTCGCCTGGTGTGCTCCTTTATTTATTTATTTTTCTCTTGATCTCCTGGAGGAGTATGGGGAAGTTACTTATGTTTATGTAACTCTTGTCTGTTGGTTTATTGTGTATAATCATGTTGTCTAGTATGTACCACGTAGACTTTCTCATACAATGTAAGTTTTATTTTGGAGTTGCAGTCTGTATGAAATATAATTTTCTTATTTCTGGTGGATTGTTGGCGTGTTTCTTGAAGATGACAGCTTTTGACTGGCTTGACTTTTCCACGGGGGGAAAAGCTGTAATTAATGTTTACAGCTAGTCTGTTGTTAGTCTCACTGTATGTTTCCCTTTACATTCATGCATCTCTGTGTTAGTTAAAGATAGGATGACATAATGATGATGTATTTCAACTGCCTGTTGCCTTAGATTTGTTATTATTTGATAACATTACGGTTTCGGGCGCCAGTTTGTTGTATTTCTTTACCCTTTTTGTTTTGTTGTATTCCATGGAATTCCTGTTTTTGCAGTCCAAGTTTTAAAGATAGGATGACATTACGATGATGTATTTCAACTGCCTGTTGCCATAGATTTGTTATTACTTGATGATATTACAGTTTTAGGCGCAGGTTGGTGTATTTTCTTATCCTTTTTTGTTTTGTTGTATTCCATTGAATTCCTTTTTTTGCAGTCCAAGTAAGTGACGGGAACTGTTTTTCTACCGGGAATTGTGAACCGGTAACCTTGTTAGTTTCAGGTTATTGTTCGTCTGAATCTCGAAGATTTCTGTTTTTGGGTATAATACCAAGTAATAGTATGCCTAGTTAGTCTGGTCTAAGTCTAAACAGAAGTTGTCTGCAGACTGTAGAGCTAAATTCCGCCAATCATGGGATGAGAGTATCAAGCTCAGTTTTCATTATCGTCAGTTAGCTTCATGCATTGTAGTTCGGTATACTCTGTTGGTTGCTGACGCCTGATGTGTAGGAATTTTACTTGTTAGTTCAGTGACTGCTGGACCGTTTCCGGTATGTCGTGAATACTTCTTTTTAGGCTGCTAGTCATTAGCAACCGCAAACTCTCTCTACTTATTTTCTAGGCAAAGCCAGGACCGCCGAACTCGCCTTTATTCATCCTTTTGTAGGCCTTTTCTCTCCAGGTCTTTCGTGTGAGTAAGGTTGTGGAAGTTTTGTGTTCCTCGTTACCATCCACAGGCTTAAGCGTGTTAGATGTGGTAATGGGCTCGGCTCGCCTCACCCTGAGGCTAACGAGTCAGGCCTGGGCTGACTGGTCCTTGGGTCCCTTTTTTTTGGAAAAGATCGGGCCTTGGGCAAATGAATTTTCTTCTTCTGGGCATCGTACATCCTTTTGTTTTCATGTGAGCAAGGTCGTGGATGTTGTGTTCGTCTTGACATGTATTAACATAATGATGTCGTTTTAATATTTAAATTAAAAATTAATTTGTGCTTGCTCTAGGGTTTAGTACGGTTCATTGCCATCTCTAAGCATTTTTTTTGTGGGATTATTTGTAATTAAACAAAGTTTCAATAACATCGGAAGTATGCAACCAGATTTCATCTGGTCACGCATTTCTAACTTTCAAGTTTACGTAAAACGCTCCCGCTCGATGGATTTATGCAATGCTTTAAGGAATAAGAGATGGTTGGAGTTTGAGATCGATACCTTTTTTCTGAATTAGCCAAAGCTAAAATTGCTAACTAGGTTTCTTTCAAATCAGTGAACAAAGTATTTAAATTAATAGTGATTAGTCAATCTTTGTTTTGAGGATCTGCTTTTCAAGCACATAAGTAAGCTTTTCTAAGTAGAGATGATAAGTAAATTGAATTTTAGCAAGCTTTCTTACGCAGAGATGATAAGTTGATTGAATGTTGGGTTGGACTTAATTTTTTTTCTTTCAATTTTTTAGTTTTAAGTCTGATTTGAGTTTGAGTTATTCAAGTCCAATTTGATTCCAAGTCCCTATATTTTAAGTAAATCATATCATTTTGAATAAAACAATTTGCATATAGTCATTTTAAAAATTAAATTAAAAAGGAAATTAATCAAATTTTGCTTGGGTTCAATTGAGTTTTAAACCATATAATTACAAGATTATAAGACAATTAGGATATCGTCGTTTTTAAAATTTAAATTAAAAAAGAAATTAACCAAATTTGGTTTGGGTTCAATAGAAGTTTTGAATTGCATAATTACAAGATCCGGTCTTGGTCGAGTTTGAGGTTGGATTTGAGTTTGAACACACCTTTTTTTTTGTAATTTTAAGTGTTGATATTTGATTTAAAATAATGATAAAATATATTTGTTATGAATATTATATTTGAACCTAATTAATTAAATTTGATATAAATTAATAGTTTATTATAATTATTAAAATAAATTAATTTTAATTATTTCATATTAATTTTAAGATATAATATTAATATGGGTTACCATATTTATAATATTTGATAAATATACATATCGTGTAAATGTTATCGTCACGATATTGCTATTTTATAATCAAAATTTTAAAGATGCTCTAAAAAATTAGATAAATTTGATCTAAATAAATGGTTTATTATAATTCTTTTAAATTATTAAATTAAATTAAATTTCATTAATTTATATTAATTTTAAGAGATAATTAATATTAATATGTGTTACCATTTTTATAATATTTGATAAATTTACATATAATATTCATATCGTGTATATGTTATCGTCACAATACTGCTATTTTAAAATCAAAATGATGCTCTAAAAAATTAGAAATTAAAATTTTTTTTTTGAGAATTTTAGAAACAAAATTTTTAAAAGTTTTTTAGAGATTTTTGTAAACGATTTTAGCTAAATAATATAACCCAATTTCAACCTTCTTCCGTTGATTTTCATCAAAACATTTGTGTGAGTCCTACTTACATATGTGATGAAAATCAACATAATAGGATTGAATCCACGTAAATGTGTGAATAAAAATCCATATAACAGAGGTGGAATTGGGTTCGAGGTGAAAATCTCATGCGCTATGTTCATGTGGTGACGTGATGTTCCAGGTGCACCTTCTCTGGTAACTATATGCATTTATATGCAGCTCTTTTGATTCATTTCTATGAGACATGGACCCAATCTTTCCTGTGACTTCTCTTCAACAATTACAGAGCATCTTAGGATGAATAGAAACTGACAACATTCATATTTTATCTCCTCTGTTTACTTTCTAGCTCTACCACCAACCCCATGTCATATTTTCTCCAAGTTTCTCTGCACAAACTCAAAGCAATCGCATGCATGTTAATAGACATGGCTTATTTGGTCGGTAATACTTCTATGAGTCCATGGACCATCAGTTGCAGAAAGTCTTGAAGCATTTGCATTTCTAGATTTTGAATGAAGAACGGACATGCATAATTAAAAAACATAAGACAAGAAGATGATCAAAGCGTCAATGTTCTTAATTACTATAGAAAATTGGATCAAGATTCCGTTGCATTAAACTTCAGGCAACAGTGCATCACCAGAACCCATAACGTATATTTAGCTTTGCATGACATGGAAAAGTATAGAAACAAACAGAAAAAAAAGTATATGCTTTGTTTTTGGATCGCTAGTTTACAAGAAATATCCTGCAATAGCAGCAACTCCCACGGCGGCAGAGACCTCGAGGGCTCCGGCACCACTTTTAGGTGATCCAGCACCTACACCTTCGGGGATGGTGCTACCGAGAGGTCCTGGAACCACGTCGTCGGAATCTGGCGAAGGAGCATGATCGTCATCACCATCCTCGTTGCCAACGAGGTCATCATTATCAGGAGCAGCAGCCGTCTCAGGGGTTGCCGGAGTTCCAGTTGCGGGGGTGGCCGGAGTGCCAGTTGTGGGTGTGGCCGGAGTGCCGGCGGAGACCAGCACAACAACGGCGAAGAGGACAATGGCAAGAACAACAACCTTGTTGGCCATGTTAATACCTGATGGAAGATAATAGTTTTTTTGTGTTTTTGTTGCGAGACGTTTATTGAAGTTTTATTATTTGCAGATGTTCTGTAGAACACGCTGCAACAGTGAAAGGTCGTTTGGTGTATTCATGGAGGTCTCAATGGGTTTATATAACTCTTGGAGAAGCAGAAACCATGGCGAGTTTCTATGCGAAGAGTGAGGAACGTCATTGAGCTAAGAGAACCTTTTAAGGAAAATATGAAGGGTGAAACTGATTTTATGCACCTATTTTTACAATCTTTTTGCCTTCAAAGAACCAGTCTAATGGAATTTTGGTGATATTTAAATTATCATATGAGACAATTTTTCTTCTGTAATTTTGTATTATATACATTTTTATGTTTTATTTACAGTAATATTTTCTCTTATGAAAAGTTTTACTCTTTTTAAACCATCTAATTTTGGGAAGAATGGTATACAAATACAACACTAAAAATATATGATATAACGATAATTTTAAGTTGGATTAAAATTTGTTAAGTTAAATACGAAAATTGTTTTACATATAAAAATTAAAATGTCTTCAAAATAAATAATATAAGATATATGAATGAGATATAAAACTAAACAACAATAATACTATTCTAGATGAAATCTTGCTGAGACGCGAGTCTAGGAAGATTCAATAGTACGCAACTTTACTCTTAATTAGTGGAGGTTGTTTTCAATAAAACCATCAGAAAAAGTTTAGAATTGTTTAAAGGTAATAAAAGTTATATATATATATATATATAAACAAATAATTGTATTAAGAAAGAATCGTTCAAATAAAATAAGAATAAGAAAATTTAAAATAAAATATGATAATATTAAATATTAAATATTAAATATAAATACTTGTACAAATAAAAATAAGCAATACAAATAGATGAAAATATATAATAATACAAATGCTAATAATAATAAATATTTTTAAAAGTATTAAGGAATAAGAATTATAGATAAAGGTGTTTAGGTAAAAACCAAGACACAAGAATCGAATTAAAGATTTAAAAGACTTGTGAAAAAAGAAAATGACCTCTTTATGTAAAATCTTTTACCTATATCTTAGTTTGTCAAAAAAATTTTATTGAAGTTCAAGAAAGGTTTTGAATTTCATTTAGATAGGATTAAAAGTATATAATACAACTACATAATATAACAATGGATTATTTTACAATTTTATAAAAAGATTGGAGACTATTTTATAAATTTAAAAAATTACCTGAAACGATACTCGGTATTGATTGATACCGGTACAGTATCATATCAGAACCCAATTCAGTGTCAAGTTTGATATAGTATTTGCAACAATGGGTTTAAGTCCTTGATAAGCTCTAACAAAGTCGTGTTCTTTCTTGATCAACTCCCTTTAGTTCTTTTAAGGTCTTTCTTTTTTTCTCTTACAGTTTTTAAGTACAATTTTCATGTACCTTATCACTGGGACATTGACATGTCTCCTTTTAATATGATTGGACCACCTAAGCCTTATCTTCCTTAATTTACAATCAAGATTAGCCGCCTTCAGCCTATCTCTTACCGTTACATTCTTGACCTTATCTCTTCTTTAAGACTACACAACAAACAAAGCATCCTTATTCTACCATAATTAACTTTTGTCTATGCAATTATTTGATAGGCCAATACTTCGCCTCATAGAACATGGTAGACTTAATTGCTAAATGGTATAATTTACCTTTTAGCTTGAGTGATATCTTTTTGATATATAAAACTCCTGACCCACTCTTTCACTTAAGCTATCTTGATTTGATACGATGTCTTTGTCTAACTTGCGTGTTGCTCTGGATGATGAATTCAAGGTACGTAAAATAATATTTTTGTGGTATAACTTCAAAACTAATCTTTATCTCCATATTGACTACTACCCCATGGCTTGAAAAATTACAATATAAATATTCAGCCTTTGTCCTACTCAATTTAAAGCTCTTTAATTCAAATGTATCTTTCTAAAGTTCTAATTTGATATCGACAATCTTTTTTATTTCATCCAATAAAACAATGTTATTAATAAACTACACAAAATCACCTTTTCTTTGATATTCATTACTACTGCAAATGGGAAAAAACTCAATAAGGATATTTGACGTAGCCTGATATTGATAGTGAATTTCTCTATATCTCTTCCAATCGTCCTTATTTTAATATTAACACCTTTATACATGTCCCTAATAACCTATGTATAGATCATAGGAACTCTCTTAACTTTTAAACACTTCCATACAACTTCCCTAAATACTATGTCATAATTCTTCTCTAAGACAATGAAAACCATGTGCAGGTCCCGCTATCTTTTTTTGTAATATTTCATTAATCTTCTAAGAAGGCGTATAACTTATGTCGTGAATCTTCCTTGCATGAAACTAAATTAGTTCTCTGAGATCGGTGCATCATTTTCACTCTCTTTTCAATTACCCTCTCTTATAACTTCCTGATTGGTTTGATGCTTTTATAGCTATTGCAACTTTAGATGCCCGATTTGTTCTTGTACAAAGGAATCAGTGTGCTAAGTCTCTAGTCATCCGATATTTTGGTAGACTTAAAGATTGCATCAAAAAGCTTGGTTAACTAAGTAAAACCCTCTTTTCTCAGGCTCTTCCACACTTATGTGGGTAACTCATTAAGTCTTATTGCCTTTCTACTCTTTATCTCCCTTAAAACTCCTTTAATGTCTTCTTTTATGATCTATCAACGACAGATAAAGTTTCAATATTTCTCGAACGTTCTAAGAGCACTCTAAAAGATGTTATCAACTCCGCTCTCATTAAAAAGGTTGTTTAAGTTAATGTCATTTTCATTTTTAAGAATAAAATTTATTTAATTTAATCCTTTTATATTTACATAAGTACAAATTAATATGAATGTATTAGTAAAATTATATTTGATTTATAAATTATATTTTATTATTAATAACATATATAGTTTTTAATTCATATAAGATAAATTAAAATATCTGAAAAGAATATTTTTTGTAAAGTTCTGCAATCATAAGTGTAAAACAAAGGCGTATTATTAGTTTAAAAAGAAATAGTAGGATCAAAGTACAGAAGCCCAACCCATAAACTAGGGTTAGGGCTTCTTTTGAAAATGCACCGTGTCTTTCTTCTTCGTTAGTGGCGCTGCTCATATATCATATCAATCATATCCAGAAGAATCTCAAGCTCAACAAATTACAAATGGCGTTGGCGTTCGACGAGTTCGGGAGGCCCTTCGTAATATTGAGGGAACAAGAGCAGAAAACTCGATTGAGAGGCCTCGATGCTCAGAAGGCCAACATTTCCGCTGGCAAAGCCGTTGCTCGCATCCTCCGAACCTCCCTCGGCCCCAAGGGCATGGACAAGATGCTCCAGAGCCCTGACGGCGACGTCACTATCAGTATACTATCCACTTTCATTTTGATTAATTACTCTTGTTTGCTTATTTTTAGGGTTTATTTTTGGGTTTTAGTCCCGGATCTCTTAGGAAGGTAATGGGTTAATATTGGGCATGTAATCTGTTTGACATGGAAGTAAGTGTTTTGACTTGAGATACGGAATTCGGTATTTTGTGAGGTAAATGTTTTATTTCTTGTTTAAAACTTGTGGCGGGTATTACTATGATTAAGATTACGTAGGCCAAGTGAAATTGATTCTTTGCTATGGACGTCTGTTGTTAGCAAATGATGGTGCCACGATCTTGGAGCAGATGGATGTGGACAATCAGATCGCAAAGCTTATGGTTGAGCTGTCTCGAAGTCAGGATTATGAAATTGGTGATGGCACGACTGGTGTTGTTGTTATGGCTGGTGCACTATTAGAGCAGGCTGAGAAGTTGTTGGAACGTGGAATTCATCCTACCCGTATTGCAGAGGGTTTTGAGATCGCTTCTAAGATTGCTGTTGAACATTTGGACCACATTGCCCAGACGTTTGACTTTGGGGTGACGAATACAGAGCCTTTGGTTCAAACTTGCATGACAACTTTGTCATCTAAAATGTAAGTTCTTTCTTTCTCATATCTCTTTGGTACTAGGAAACTTATTTATATTTGATTCATTGTTGCCAATTTTTGTAGTGTAAATCGGTGCAAGCGCAGCTTGGCTGAGATTGCTGTTAAAGCAGTTCTTGCTGTAGCAGATTTAGAGAGAAAAGATGTTAATTTAGATTTGATTAAAGTTGAAGGCAAAGTAGGTGGCAAGCTGGAAGATACTGAACTCATATATGGAATAGTTGTGGAAAAAGATATGAGTCATCCACAGATGCCAAAACATATTGAAGATGCGAAAATCGCGATATTGACTTGCCCCTTTGAACCACCTAAGCCAAAAACTAAACATAAGGTTGACATTGATACAGTAGAAAAGTTTCAGACTTTACGCAAGCAAGAGCAGCAGTATTTTGACGATATGGTTCAGAGATGCAAGGTACTATAGAACTACTTTGTTAGTTTCAATTGTGATTTGCTTAGCTCCATGACATGATATTGGACTCCTTCCTTCACCTTTTATTGTTTGATTTCTTTCTAAAGTACCTGAACCCCAGTCTTGTTTTATCTTTATCAATTAGCTATCCTTTTATCTGCACCCTGATTGTGTCCTAACCTCATTTTGACAGGATCCAAGGGCGAGTTGCCTTGGGTTATGTCATTGTTGTTGGAGTTGCTATTGGAGATTTGCCCTCTAGGTCTTACATTTCTTCTTTTGTTGTAAAACCATGCTACAGGATGTTGGTGCCACGTTAGTCATCTGTCAATGGGGGTTTGATGATGAAGCAAATCATTTGTTGATGCACAGGAACTTGCCTGCTGTAAGATGGGTTGGTGGTGTAGAGCTAGAGTTGATAGCAATAGCCACAGGTGTGTATTAATTTTTTTTCGACATCTATTATAATTTGCTTAACTATCAAAGCATTTTAATGTTGGCCTTAGCTGTTCTGGAGACAAGGTGAGTATATGGAACATAATGTATTGTTACTTGTAGGTGGAAGAATAGTACCAAGGTTTCAGGAGTTAACTTCAGAAAAGTTAGGAAGGGTATGTTCTGTTCAAATTTCAAGTCTTAACCCTTTATTTCTATTTATTCTCTTACTCTCCCTTCCCTTCCAACTGACCCCCTTCCATTTTATCTCTCTCACACAAATAAGCACACACAAACAGAAAAGACCTCTCTCTCTCTCTCTCTCTCTCTCTGTTTGTGTGTGTGTGTGTGCATGTTTGATTTACTTCTTTTGGGTTTCATAACCTGAATTTTTTCTACTCCCGCAAATGTTTTTAAATACTTGAGAATCTAGAAGTTGCAATTCTTTTCCCTTGCATCTTTCTGCTTGATTCATCCAAATTCATCTCACCTATTATATCCCTAGAATATTTGGTGAAATTGATTTGTCATTCATCTTTTCTTCTCCTTGCCTCTCCTTTTACATGCTGCAGGCTGGTTTAGTTCGAGAAAAATCTTTTGGAACCACAAAAGACCGAATGCTGTATATTGAACACTGTGCCAATTCAAGGGCTGTCACAATATTTATTCGTGGAGGTAAATTACATCATCGTTCTAAACTTTAGGTAGCCATTTACTTGGTTTGTTTTTCCTCTTCTTTCCTATTGGTCAGTGATGCTTTGAGTTGCAGTGGTGATTTAAACAAGATTTGCTCCATTCATTTATGTGAAATCAGAATGTAGTCGGAACTACTTATTGATAAATAGCATCTATGAGAACTTGCCATACTACAACTACTGCAATATCTAGTTTCTCCCTATTGGTACTGGCTTTTAATGTCTATTATAGCATTAGTTATAGTGGAAGTTACTTTCATCATTATGCCTTAAAGGTATTGGTTTTAAATACTGCCAAACACATTTTTAGCAATTTGGAAGTTAGGAGGATCTCATCTAAGGACATGGTGATCTATATTGTATTAGGTAACAAAATGATGATAGAAGAGACGAAGCGAAGCATCCATGACGCATTATGTGTGGCAAGGAATCTCATTCGCAGCAACTCCATCGTCTATGGTGGAGGTTCTGCGGAGATTTCTTGCTCAGTCTCTGTGGAGGCTGCTGCAGATAAATATCCAGGAGTTGAACAGGTGGGAAGTTATTTCTTAATTCTCCATGCACTTAACCATTAGTTTCTTCATTGCTGATTGCGTTTTTCTTCTTTATACACAGTATGCTATCAGAGCTTTTGCAGATGCTCTAGACTTCATTCCTATGGCACTTGCTGAAAATAGTGGCCTGCAGCCCATTGAGACACTTTCTGCTGTGAAATCTCAGCAAATCAAGGTAATAGCATGAGATAATTAGTTTTAGTCATGCTTGAGGGCAGAGCCATAGTGTAGCTAATTAGGCATCCATGCAAACGCAGTAGTTTGAGTTGTGTTGCTACTGGTCAAAAAGTGACTTCAATTTGACTTAATTTTAAATTGGAATATGCAGGAGAACAATCCTCACTTTGGAATAGATTGCAATGATGTTGGTACCAATGACATGCGTGAACAAAATGTTTTTGAGACTTTGATAGGGAAGCAACAGCAAATCCTGCTTGCAACGCAAGTTGTCAAAATGATTCTGAAAATAGATGATGTCATCTCTCCATCTGATTACTGAGATGCACTTTTGTACTGTGCCATGACTAGGCCTATGAGGTTTTCTGTTGGGATGATTTTGTTGTATCTGGCGACCTTCAAAATATCAGTTATTGGCAGCTTTTTACCTAACCTAGATCTTGGATTTGAGTTCTTCGGTCTGATATTCAAATAGCTTTTTGTGATTTGATCATTTGTTAATTTGAAGGATCCGAGGTTTATTACATTTGGACTACATGGTAAGCATTTATTAGCTTCCACTGCGTAGATTTCCACGTTGCAAACGGAAATACCTTCACGAAGGCTGGAAGTTGAACCCTTATGGAGGATGAACGTCTATGTTTTTCTTTATTCCATGTTTTTTGTTACGAGGTGAAGAAATTGAACCGAATGACAGGCTAGCTTACCAAAGGAGTCAAATCATAATCAGCTGAAGCGCACAACTCATTGCAGTGATTGTCGCATAATACTTTGCTACTCGTCTTCTAACAAGAAAAAATGAGATTGAGAAATTGCATTTGATGCCCAATCTGGTTAATTGACGCTGTTGTTCAAGTCCGTTGGTTAGCCGTTGAGAACGAGGGATGTGATAAAGGTATCACACAAATCAAGGTCCCCATCGATAGGTTTTGGGATGGAATAATAAAAAGCAGGCAAAAAGTGGTGGGAACATTTATAATGTCCTGTGGCTAATCTACTCACTCCCTGGAAAGAACACATGCCTCTGGTTATTGAGGAGGTAAGAAAATTATCCGTCCTATTTATCACAGCACAATATGGGCATCTTTTATGGCAATTGGACTTTCTAAAACATAAGACATAATAAAACCTGGAGGCTGTTCTGTGCAATTTGGTGAAATTTCAAAAACAAAGCACCTAAGATCTAGAGTTGGGAAATCTATGAAATGGACAAGCTTGGGAGTTGTAATTAGTTAATGTGGTCCCATCAATAGTTATTGGACTCACCCATGTGAGTAGAGAGACTTCGCGAAAATGAATGATACAGAAAGCTTTGCTATATTGAACACTTTGTATCGTTTCTCTTTTCAAACCATCAGCATTCACACTTGCTATCTGCATGTGATGGTGGTCTTATAGAGACAGACCCTAAGATTGTATTGTAAACATCAATGTCAAAGTTGAATAGATTCGCAATATACACTAAATTTTTGCAGTTGGCCTTATTTTCACTCCCCCTTCTCTCGTAACCATTTCTTTTACCCTTTCTCTTAGTCACTTCAATCATGGTCTGACCAACCTTGGACTCTATGCAAAGCCACTGGTCAGCAACGTGAACCCCTCTTGCAAATAAGTGAACCTGCTCCTGCTGTTATGGAGCTAACCAGCGAAGACGGCCTTGCACTTAAGCTCGATGCTTTGGAGTAGCTAGAGGAAGCTCCTGCTCCTGAAGCTGTGAAGAATGCACCATTCAACATCAAGTCCCCTTCAGACCTCCAGTTCCACTGATTCCATTGGCTCTCTGGAGCATCCTCATGTTTCGTTACCTGAAAACAAGTGGCATGTTGTTGAACGTGGATCAAGAAGAAGGTTGAAAAATGAGGTCATCAAGCGACTGTTCACGTGTTCTTACCTCTTTGTTGAATATGCCATTTGGTGCAATAAATCTGTTTCCTTGGCTGTTGATTGTAGGATCAGCACTGCCACCAATAGCATACATTTTCCAGTGGGTGTAGTCGTTGTTCACCACATGAAAATATCCATGTCTGCATCTGCTCGAAACCAAATTGAACGAAAGTGATCAACTAGTCCTAAATCCAGGCAACTTGTTTTGTTAAATCATAGAAAAGACAGTTTTCTGGAGTAGGGCGTGTCTAAAATGTTCTAATATAGCTAGGATTTTCTTACCTTGGCATTCTCTGGATTAGTCCTTCACCAAAATGGTTGAAGGCGATAGTAACCTGCATGTTCTTGTCTTGTACATAGGTATCACTGTGGCCTAAGAGCATGACCTTGTTATGATGTGTCATGTAATTGTTAGAAATTGTGATGGCTGTGGATCCATGAATAGCATCAATCAAACCGTCATTGCAATTGGCCAAAGAACAATGATCAACCCACACATGACTCCCTCCAAAGATCGATACCCCGTCACCATCTGATATAGTCCTCCACCCAAAATGTCCAGGGGAGTCCCTCACATAAGCATTCCCTCCCGACTTACAGTCATGAATATTGATTCCATGGATTATGATGTTGGTCACATACTGTATGGTGATGCATGGACCTCCTGCAATGTGGACACTGGCTCCTCTTCCGTCAATGGTCTTGAAAGAGTTCATAATAAGCTCTTCCCTGAGCGTGATGACCATGTCACGTTCAAATATGATCCACAGAGGATCATCTTGTATAACAGCATACCTCAGAGTGCCTGGTTTTGGGTTCACAGGGTCGTCATTTCCAGGGTCTGTAACAACATATATCCTACCATCTCTACCACCAATGGCGTCCTTGCCAAAACCTATGGCACAATCAGCCAACCTTTTCCGGTTCTTTTCCCAGTTGGGGTCACACCTCCAGCAATCATCTATCGGATTCCCTGTTCCACAAGAAAGAAATCCCAAGTTTCTCCTGGAAGCATTTATACTCCTGAAACACACAAGAAAACAAAAATGTGTCACACTAGGAGTCCTGAACTATGAACATAATGATGTAAGGCTTTCAAAAGAAGTGTTTCTCTTACCTGTGCACTTCCTCTGCTACTAATTCAGGGTCTTGAACTGGTGAGGAAGATATCAAACTTGGAGCCGCAAGAAGAAGCAGAGAGACAATGAGACACAATGGAAGTGCCATGGCCTTCTCTTTAAGGGTAATGGAAATGAGTGAGCAAGCGTGGAGGGCTAGAGGGTCTCTTATAAAGGAAATCAAGAATGTAAAGACTTGTTTGAATAGATACTGCATGCGGCTCAGCTGCTCTATGTTTATTTCGTTACAAGGTCTAATCAGATGGTTAGTACAGTTAATTTGAGCTTGCTCTCTCCAAGCTCCATCTACTAGTAATGAGACTTTTTAATCATATCCTTGAAAGTTGCCTGAACCATTAGCTACAAAATAAGTAGCTATTGTAGTGCAAAAATATTAATTTGTTGCTAAAAATGGATATGATTGCTTGAGCATTTGTTTATGATGAAACCGACAGTTAGCTTCAACCTTACACCGACACTTTACGAATGCTACTGCTGTCGGCGTGTTCTTTTGACAATGAAGACACCGTCTCTTTTCCTTGTCACACACAAAAAGCAAAAAATTTGAAAAAAAAAAACTGTCACAGCTTTGTCTCTTCATAACTTTCAGTTGCGTCCAGTTGAGGATGCTGAATAGGCCAAAACTAGCCATGCAATGATGCAATCCCACCTCATTTCTTTTCCTTTTGAAGTGCCTCTGCAGAAACCGTGATTAAAGTGCTCAATATTCATTTACTACAAAACCTTACTAGTAAGCAGTTGGTCGTATGGAGCAGAAGATAGCATATGCAGGGAAGAGTTTATTCATCGTCAACTTCCAGGACAAGCATGGACAATTTGCCTTTTGATTAATTATAAGAGATGGGTTTATTAAGGAAGGTTGTAATCTGGTCCAGAATCATTTAACCATTGAACAAAAGATAGAAATAAATGTAACCTAACTGTGTACATGCTAGTCCTATTTTCAGTTTTAGCCTGACAATCCTAAGCCTCAAACGGAAAGTACCGCTTGTTTTGTCAACTGAAAAGTCAAGATGGCAGAGAGTTTCTTTCATTTCAGCCTCAGGGGATACATTTATGGCCAGCCAAAGGTGCCCTGTACCCTGGTTACTGTGCATAATAGGTAAAGCCTGGTAGGTTTGCAATTTAAAATAGAGTTTAAAATGAAAATTACTTGTATAATTTTAATGTTTACCAATTTAAAGTCATCCCAGACAAACAGGATATGTTCACTCCTATACTCACCATATCTTAACCCTGAAGCTGCAGGTTGGCAATCACTGATCAGGAAAAACAATTAACGGGTGCCAAGATTTCATGCAGACAGTATGGTCGGTAGGCCATTCTGTTATTAATAGAACCAACACTGCTTGATTCAAACTGTACGAATGTTGTCAGTCATTGGCATCCTTCATATTTACTTGCAGGTGCTAAGAACTATTTTTATTTTTTATCTGATTGCCCATGAGTAAACTCCATGACCAACAACCTATAATATTTCACCCAAATCTGGTAAACTTTAAATGGTGGAATCGATCCTAGAAGAAATTGTAGTACATAATACGAGCCTTAGTTACAAATTTCCGATTGAACGTAAAAGGGGAAAAAATGAAGAAATGAGAAAATACCTAATTTTGGTTCCATGACTTCAAATAAAATTTTCAAAATCAGAAAGAGTGCGAATCTACCAAAACCTTCACTAGAGTCAATCCCTGAGACGTCGTTAAGGCCTTTCTATAGCTTTCTTAACATGTGAACCTCTGAATATATTAAAGTATTTGTATGTTCACGATTTACTGAAGCAATTATAGGAGACCTTAACCTTATATATATAATATCTATATCGGGTCTCCTCATCATAAGATAAATACAAGTCCAGTTTCACTGACTAGGGTCCATTTTTTTCACTGGAAGCATACTAA
>JAOTAX010000003.1:9327373-9347221 GCA_025629825.1 Erythroxylum guanchezii | reverse complement strand
AAATTTTATATATTATTAAATATTTGTAATTTTATAAATATTCCAATAACATAATATTTAATGATAATAATTTAAAATATTCTTAATTGTATTATTTTTATTAGATATTTAACGAAGTTGTGCAATATACAAGAATTCAATATCTAAAGGAAGCGTACTTATAAGAAAATTAGTATGACTATTTCATATGAGTGAATCAAATTTGAAATTTGTAAAATATTTTTTATTATAACAACTAATATATAATATTTTAATGTTTTTATTTATGTTCTTATATTTATAATTATTATTTGTTTTTTTTACAAGTGCAAAAATATGATTTTTATATTTTTATATGAAAGTGTGAAAAGTTTAAATTACAGTTATAATATCTTTTGTTCATATTGTTAAATTAAGAAAAGTTCCAATTGATGTTTAAATAATATCAAAACATAAGTATTAGTAATGAGTTTATTATTTTGATGAAAAGTAAGATGTGTTCATAATTTAAAGATAGTTTGCAACATTTGAAGTAAAAATTAAAGATCAGGATACATTAAGGTCATTTATATTTTATAATGTTAATTATAATCATATTTAGTAATTTTGTTAATCTTGAAGGCTCATCATGCATAAACATTTTATCTTATTTCATTACACGAGTCTTTTCATTTATTAAAAGATATAATTTTTTAAAAAATAAAATTGTTTTAATTTTTAAACACTCTTTATAAGACATTTTGAAAGTTATTTTTAATTATAATTGCATTAAATAAATTAAATTTGAGCATTTAAATTTGTTAAAATCACGATTTTTTGGAGATTGATTGACCAATATAAGATAGTGGTCAACAAATATAAGTTAAATGTGTAATTGGGTTGTTTGGTAACACATTAGTTGATCACTAAGGTGATGTAGTCCATTAATTTCCCTCTTAAGGATACATTAGTCCACCAATATGTCCTAATAATTGACCACTATACAACAACTAGTAGATTTTATACATTAAATGCATATTAATTGTCCAATGTATATTAAATGCATATTATATAATAGTTTCTTTTTATGGAGAAAATACTATATACAAGTTATTCTTCACGTCGAAAAAAAAAGTCATAGAAAAATTTCAAAAAAGTCTTGAGAGTGGACGTAATTAAGAATTGTTTGTAGAACCATTATAATTTAGTTTGTGTTTCTATTTCCTAACCTTTTTTGCATTATTTCTTAAATGTGTTATTGAAATTTATTATTTTAAATCATATATTCACTTTTTTTATAAATTGTGCTCCTTAAGTAAGGCGATAAATTATCAGTACTTAATTCACCTCATCTCTTAAGCATTATTAGGCACTAATACATATTATAATTGTTATTGGATAATGATTATTAGGTTTTTTATTTTATTAATTTACATATTATTTAAAATAACCGATATTGACTCCCTTTCTTATAATTTTAAAGAAGTTGATGAAAAAATTGAAATAAAATAATTACAATTTATAAAATATGTAGAAAATATAAATCGCTTTTACTATTAAATTTTTAAATTTTATTTGAACTTAAAGTTTATTTTAATATAAATATATATTTTACTTGATATTTGATTTAATTTTTTATTAAAAATTAAAAAATATACACCATATATTATATTTACTAATTCAATATAAGTTCATTTTCATGATAAAAATCTAAAATTTAGTGAATTTTTAATTATGATATAAATTTTGAAAATTGGTAATAAAATATTTATTTTTTATTTTTTAAAAAAATGTGTTATCAATTTTTTTTTGTTAACGATGCTTACGTAACATATCAAATTAGCCAGTACCTTGCAACGTGAATGATACGTGGATTTTAGTTTCCATGTAGGACACTCTTGTCATCTAGTAACGCTCTGTGATATATAAACTTGGTCGCAGCAGCTCCATTTCCCGACAACCAAAGGGGAAGCGTCGACTAGGCCTCAATGGAGAAAAACAAGAATATTTGTTACAAGGAGAACATCAGATCCAGGAAAATGTCGAAACGTGAAATCTTGAGAGCATGGGTCATAGGTGACGAGGAACATAAGAATTCACGAGCTGTTGGGAGGTGAATGTTTGTGTATGACTTCTAAGGTGTATTGTACATATGATGGTTTCATTAGCAGCATTTAAAACTTATACTTGAAAGTTGAAACAGTCAACAAAGAGAAAGAGGAGTAAAGGATTGTGCGCAAGTGAGGAATTTCTGAGATGGGTGGGTGAAGTGGCGCGTTAAAGAGTGAAAAAGAAGACAAAGTTTTCTGCTTTTTGGTAGGCTTAAACGAAACAGAGAGAGAGAGCAACAAACTTGTAAATTTGTGGGCTGAGAGTTAGAAAGAGAAGGGGCACAGAAGGTGTGCAATGAGATAAAGAGAGAGGCAGAGCGACTCCACCTTCTCTACTGATTAAATGATTGAGGAAAAGACGTCTTCTTTAATCACTTCGAAGCACAGTTGAGTTATCCTTCATCTGTTTGCGTTCATCTCGTCAAATTTACGGCTCTGTCGTTACTTGCTCCAGTTTTCGGAGTTTGGCAAGCGCACATTCCACACATCCAGACAACAAGTAGGAAGTTGACATATTTACTTATGTTTTAACGTTGTGTTACTTAAGAAGTTGGTACCTAGTAACTCTGGAACCATTGATCGACGTAAAAATAAGTTATTGATGAACCTTAACAAATGTATGAACTATTAACAACTTAAAAGGCCTAAGCCTAAACCCGCCTTTTTTTTTTTCTTTGGGTGATTCAGCATGGAGTTATCAGCTTGGTACCTCACTACCTAAAGCTTAAATCTTCACAGTTCTTTCTGTTTTCTATGTACAGAACAAAGAAAGGAGATCTAAACACCAAATTGAGAGGAGGGCATTCAGTTATTTTGTGCATAGGAGACTTTTTGGGGGATAAGGCCATTCCTGGGCTTAACTTAGATCGATATCAACCCTCTCTGGTTTGCCCCTCTCGGTCTGGTTGTTAACGAGTTCTATACCAAGCTGTCCCTTGTCTCCAGCACCGAATGCATATAGCTTCCCTGATTCTGTGAGCGCAAATGTATGCGCATTCCAGTAAATGGAGTTGGTGAGGCTGATCTGCACCACTCTCTCATCGACTTCCTTTAAAGATGTTACCAACTGCGGACTCAACACATTAGCATGTCTATTTCCCTGAGAAAAGAAGAAAAACGGTTATGGTTCCTTTCTTGATCCAATCAACAAGCTTTCTCTGTCAACAAGGCAGATAGTCACAGACAAAAGTACTGACAGTATAACTTTAATCTGTAAAGACATAAACTTCGATGCATCTAGACGTCATATACATCCCCTGCCATCATCATAGTGCAACTGTGTGTGTCCATGGTTACACAACAATCATGAAGTTTATCAACTTTTTCTCAGAAATGCTAAAGTCCCACACAAGAGAACACTGAGGTTGAGAACTCTTAACGGATGGTAGTTGAAATCTCAGTAGAAGAATATTTAAATAACTCTTTAATTGGCATCGCCAAATAAGATATTTGAACTTAGGCCGAAGGCTGTTATATCTTCAGGTAATTTAAGAAACGTTAAAGAGTAGATTTTTAAGCATGAAACTAGGATTGTCAGACCTGTCCATCAGCAGCATCAGCGATAGCAGCAGCATTATGTCCAAGACTAGCAGACTCACCACAACCAAATGAATATACATCACCATCGTCAGAAACCACAAAGGTTGTGTAATCGCCCGTAGCAACATGAACAGCTTTCACATTACTCAATGCTTCCACCACCTTGGGAGTTGACTCACACTCCTCATTTCCATGACCCAAACATCCATAACGGCCCCAACCCCAAGTGCACACTCGTCCATCTCGGCCCACTACGGCAGCATGCCAGGCACCAGCAGCAACTACCACCGGCTGCAGATTCAGAATCTGAAATTGTTCAATCAATCGCGGATACTTCTCATCAGTTCTTGATCCGTGTCCAAGCTTCCCACCCAGGCCACATCCAACAGAGTATACAGACCTACCAAAATCAAAGGGAATAGCATCTAGTTAAATAACTTGACGGAGTTGGTGCATTGGCACATCAATAAGGAAGTTTATGCGGTGGTACTTCGAAATTATGGATACCAAATACTTGCTAAAAGAATTAGAAACCAAAAAAGTTAAATAAAAATTACTTGCAACAAGTTCCAATTTACCATAATGACTTATCGAACACATGATTTTCGAAATCTGAACTGATTTAAAAGTTTATTTGGCATGTCTGAATTAAATGCAACAGCTGAAATAAATTTCGTTACTTTTTTCTTTTAAAGTTTTCCATTTTTCCACTTTAAACATCACCTTAAACTTTGTCTTAACTTTAACAGATGAAGCGACTCACATGCCACTTGGTTGACAAGCCAGGGCAAGAAGGTAGCAGTATCCAGCTGCAATTTGTACCACTGGTATATTTTCAAGTGCTCCCAAGAGAGGACGAGGTTCAACATCATTTGGCTCAGTCGAGTGACCAAGTTTGCCATCATTGCCCCAGGAAAAGGTATAAACCCTGCCTTCTCTGGATAAGACAGCAGTGAAAAAATTTCCTACTGCAGCTTGCACCACAAATATGTTTTTCAACGACTCAACCAAATATGGAGTTGTAGCTAGCTTGGTTCCTTGAACACCATACTCGGCCTCCCCAAAAGAATCCTTTCCAAAGGCATACACCTGTCCAGCATCGCTAATCAGCATTGTCCTGCCAGGGCCAGCAGCTGCTTGTATAATTCGAATGCCCTGCAGTGATCTGCAACATAGTGAAGTTCCATTAACTTCTTCTAGACAAGTATCGCTCTGTGTTTCCTGCAATGTCAATATCTGGTCTAAGTAGTGATCATAGAATTAGCAACCTGATTTGCCGAGGTCGCCATTCCTCTTCAGTAGAACCATGCCCAAGTTGCCCTGAGCTATTAGAGCCAAAAGAATAAACCACTCCTTTCAACGTCACAGCAATGCTATGACCAGGTCCTGCTATAGCTTGGGATTTCTCCCTCCTGCAACATGTTTCTCCAGCCAGCAAAAATCTTAGCACTAGTTTCCATGAGCCCCCACACCTTTCTTTCAAACCTTGACGTTCTTCTGGTGTCATTGGCTTGAAAATTGCCCTTTTCTGGCACATATCTAGAGCAGCAAGCTCCGATATGGACAATTCGAAGTCAGGGGGAAAGTTTGCAGGCTGTCTAAAGAAGGAACATGTTGCCTACAACATCGACATTCAAAATCAAATCAGCAGCACTATCAATTCTAAGAGTAAGAAAGAGTTCCATGATGAAATAGTAAAATAAAAGGAAACTTGCCTCTAGTTTTGCAAGATCTTGCGGATCCATATTACAAGCAGTGAGGACATGAAGGACAATCGATGGATTAGCAGCCAAAGGGAATTCCCCAGGGATCAAGTCCCCAAAACAATGGCGTTGATTTCGTTCAAAAGAAGGGACCGATGCAGAAACAATGGCAGTAATGGGCTGGTCGGTTATGTTATGGTACTGTAAGGTAGGCGTCCCACTAGTTGTGGCATCCATGGGCACTTTGCAGTGCCCTGACTTGGCAGAGAAGAAGATCTAAATAGCTGAAAAGTCATGAAGAAAAGATAGCAAATTACCACATTTAGTCTCCTCAATGAAAAACATATCCACAAAGTCTAGACTTCAATGTTACACACCAATTCAATTAAGTAAGGAGAACTCCTCATCTGACAGTAAAGTTTGATGAAATAGTATCTACCTAGACTTTAAATAAGCAAAGTCCAACTTTAAAACCTATGGAGAGGAGACATCCTGATAAAGAACGCCTTATCTGACCGGAAAAATCGTGAATCCCAACTTGTTTAAAGGCTCTTAATACAAAACAAGTAAACTGTTTTAAACTGTATCAACTAGCACAAAAAAATAAAATCACCACTCATATAGGAAAAGATGGTTTGGATTGAACAAGAAAAAAGCAGACAAGCTAAAGTGAGAACCGATCATTCAATAATATAGCTCGGTCAAGGGAATTCAGATCGTTTATGCAAATAAGATCGCAAAATGGCAAGAGAACAGACCCACGGAACTTATAGACACAATCAGAAAAGGAAACTTTGAGCAAAAGAATACAAACCCCTTGGTGAGGATATTCCACACCCAAAAGAAACCCAGAAAGCAAAGAATTACGATATCAAAAAGAGATACTTCTCTTCACGTAAACTTGTCGTGGCACACGAAAACTCGTATTGACCCGATCAAAAAGAGAATTACACAAGCAAATCAACGTCCACGGCTCAAAATGCAGAAATAAGGGATGGTTGCTTTTAATTCTCACTTTACTTGGCCAAAAAATCTTTTTGGATCATGTTCTTCACACACCCAGACAAGAAACACCATCAGACAACAAAATTCACAGGTACACTCGACCAGCCTAACAAAAGGAAGCAAAGGAGAATCCATAGAAAAGCAGAACACCAAAAAAAGAAAAAAAAAAACACATGCTTTAACAACTTTATCATCCGCACATTATGATCGTCACAGATGGTGACATAATGAGTAAGAAATGGAGATTACGTATCAGTAAGGCCTCGGATTACTCAAAATCCATCTTCATATGTCAACAAACTAAGATAATTCTACGGTTCCTCGGCGAAAACCCCGCAAAAATTGTATCAAGTTGATCACTTTTCTTGATCAAAAGACACGACTGTATGCTATGGCCTGTGCAATTTACGCCTCACAGAGTAATAAAGAAAATAAGAGACCAAATGGGATTGCAAAGGGTATGCTAATAAGAGAAGGGAATTGTGAAAGTTTAAGAAAAATCAGAAAAGATCGAATTTTTATATGCTGAAACAATAGTGAATGAACAAGCTTTAATGTCTATCAGGCAAAAGAAAACAAAAGAGGGTAGAGAGAGAATAATTGAGAGGGAGAGAGGCGTTGATGAGAGGTGTCTCTCTTCTTGTACATCTGTTACGTTTTACAAAGAGATGAGGTGTCTTCTTGGCGGTGAATGTCTACAATTTATACCAAGAAAAACCATGGTTACACGTCAGCTTTCTCTCTCTAAAGTCTAACCCCTCTCTTTCTCTCTCTACACTTTCACTACGGAAATTGACATTTACCGTAACCTATGGTTTAACGTTAACTAAGGGTGGTAAATTGATTTTCATACATTTTTTCCCTTCCTTTGAAAAGAAAAACGTTGTTTAGTGATTCCACATTGGAACTAGCAATATTATTATATGGGTATATCTCAATCCATTTGCAAAAGGCTCCACTAATAACAACTTTAGTTTTGAGGTGGATTAGTTATAAATCCCAAATTAGTCTAAAGATACTCTAAAATAATATGATGGGCATGGATAGTAACTAATCTGATCTTAGTTAATTGTGATATATATCCTGTAGATTTGGTCCTCAAATATTTGGCTCAGATAAAAAAATACTAAGTCCCTGGATAGGTTTATACTAGTAGAGTTTTTGTCATTAGAGTTTTTCTGAGAATGGCTTTTCTAAGAAGCCAATTAACTGTTTGAGTATCATTTAAAAAAGAATTTTTTTAAAAAATTTTATACAGTAGACTGTTTGACAACATAAAAATAAAAAGTACTTTTAATTTTAACTATATTTTATTTTGTAATAAAATTATTTATGCATATAAATATTATTTAAAGTATATTAAACAATATGTAAAATACAATATATTAATTATTATATAATTTTAAACCATATGAAACATAAATGAAAATATATCTAACCAAATCTTTTATATGGATTATAACATAAGTAAAAATAATATAAAACATATTAAAACATATAAAAAACTAAATAATATTATATAATTCTCAAAATAAACGTGAAGATGTGTTCGATAGTTTATGAGTATTGTATGAATTATGTATAAAATATAAGGGCAAAAGAGACTAAAAAACAGGCTCGTTAATTAATCTAAAAAATCTACTGAAAAAGTATTTTTTTTAAGAAGCTCCAAATTTGAGCTTTTTAAAAAAGTTGTATTTTAATTATAAAAAATGTTATATTTACTAAAAAAGTACTTTTTTATTTTACAGTCAAATAATCTTTTTTTTTAAAAAATTACAAAAAAAAGTAGTTATTTACCCTCAAAAAGCTTAACAAACATGCACTAATAAGACTACCTAAAAGCACTTGCCAAATTGCTGGGGGTTCAAGAATTGCACACTTGTCTACCTAAGATGGACAAGTAGTAGTAGTTCTACATACAACCTCTTAACCCGTTAGAGGTCATGGACCCAAGGTCACATTAGAGCAAACGGTATGCAAGTTCGATTCGTTTGATTTTGCTTAATGAAACTCCGTTCTTAACCATCACTTGCAACTACACACTATCCGGAATGAGTAAAAAAAAATCATCAAAATTAGTATTAAATCGTCTTCTAAGCTTTTAAGTCAAGAATCCGATTGACAGATCATGTCAATGCAGGAAATGTAGAAGTTAATTACATGCAGCAATGAAAGCTATGCGTGTGCAGCAAGGAGAGCTAGCTCAGGTTTTGATTACGGAAGGTTCCTCAAAGTTCACAAAAATTTATAAGAGGAGAGAGATGTAACATCTTGGACCTACATCTTCTTATGGTTGCTTCATCTACACCTTTTGACAGAGAGTTTCATGTACGATGATAATTTGCAGACCCTAAACATCATACATATGGGTCACCGACGGCCAGTGGTAACCTGAGTATCTAAAGTTGATTTTTACTTCAAATTCCTGATGCAACCATAACTCCAGGGCCTGGAATTTGTTGGAGAACATGCCATCAGGAGTTTTCTTTGTCTGCATATTATTAAACTCTGTGTATATGGAACATTCAGGGCAATCAGGAAAATGGGGTGGCTAGAATACAATACTAAATTGAACATGTTCCCACAAAAAGATTGACGAACTACATTACTGAGGACTTGGAAAAGTGTAAAACCATGTTGCTATTGGGAAATTAATGTTTTCAGTCAACCTTGTTATGGATGTGAAAAGTTGAAATTATGGTAAAATCCTGTGCTCTATGGTCTGGCTTCCCTGATTGATTTAAAAATTGACAACGACACATGCTTGCTTGTATCCATTATGAACCAACAGTCTAGCTTGCCATAATTGATTATTCACGGCCCTTTTCATTAAAGTAGTAGGACATTTTTCCCTGTAAAATGATGGCGGAGATTTGGCTTTAACCTACAAAGTGTATCGTTTGCAAGTTGGGGACACTATGACACCTTTTGTAAGGGTTCAGTTTAGGTACTTTGAAAAGAGAAGCAAAGGTATACTGTGGTCATTGGAGCTTTAGAGAACCATTTAAGTTAGATAGTGGAGTAGATCTTGGATTTTCCTTTGTTGAAGCCTTTTAGTACCTCTTCATTAAGAAGATTAACTTTGTTTTTTTAGTACAAACTTATGGGGATACTTAGCTCATGGAAGGTTTGGAGTTAGGTCCTATTTGTCTATCAACCTAAAGCCTCAAGGTACCTACTCATGGAATAGAGTGAAGAGTTTCTCCACTTTGAAGTTGAAACCCGGAAAAGGTGAAGACAATGAGTGAAGTGTGTGGTAAAAGATCTCTTGAAAGATGGGCGAAGGGGTTCATTTTCAACAAGGCATTGTATATTCAAGGAATTGGAAGTTGAGTGGCTATTTTCATTAACGTGCCATTCCTTAACCGAACATTGACATTTTCATATGCAAAGCTTAATTTGCGAGACAACCCTTGTGCAATTTAGATGAAGGTATCTTTTTTAGAGGTCATTGAAAAAGACGTTTCTTTTTTTTTTAATGTATTTGAAGATTAACTTGAACGATTTAAAATTCTTAAATATATAAATTATGCTTAATACCTGTCAAATTCGCCAAAGACTTTCATGATTAACTAAGAAAAAGGATCATTATATACTATACTATCAACGACCAGAGAGTGAAAAGGCTCTTCATTGTGCTTCCATTGTTACCTTTGAACCGTTACTTCTTCAGATTACTTGATTAAAGAAAATGGAAGGAAATAGTAACAGTGGAGTGCTCGTTCCTTTCTTATTGGTCCAGTAAAGTTTGTGTATGTTATTATGGATCATGTTTAGAGCATTGAGACGATAATGAAGAGATTATGGGGTCAGTTTCGTCGTCCACATTATTTGCAAACTACTTCTCGATTACTCTATTACATATACAATTCTTGAAATCGACTTCCACAAGTCTTAATTTTCCCTTGCGTTATACTAAAAAATGAAGACCCTTCTTATGTCAACGAACAGTTGATTGGAATTACTCGCACAAGAAATAAAAATATAGAATAGGATGGATAGGTGACGTACGTGGTGAAGAGATGATTGCACCTAGAGGTCCCATCCCATCCCATCCCATCACTTGCATGTTTATTTAATCAAACTTGACTAAGAACTCCACCAAGTTGACATGGAGGCTCCTGTTCTCGTTAACCTCCACATTCCCTCGTGTTTAAACAAATCAAAAGTTCTTCGGATTCTGCTGGATTACAAATCAAATTATAATTAGTTATCACTAAGTTTTACAATTCCCAATTGTGTGTCTGTTCCTGTCCCGTAATTGTGGAGAACTGTTCTCAACAAATTGTAAAGGTCATTACAAGCAACCTTATTATTCAAAGCATGGCATAACAACTAATAAAGAAGAGAATTCACCTGTTAGAAGTAAAAGCACGCAAGCACGCATGATCACCATGTGCTTATGGTCAATTAATGTGTCAGATTCTCCCCAGGTTTTCTGCCTGCCGTGTTCTGAATATGCAACTGCAAACCAGGACCTAATGATGGGTAAAGTTCACATCTTGAGGCTGAAGGTCGGTGGTAATTACATGGAGTAATATGCACACTAATCCAATCTTGTATGGTAACAAGAATTGATGACTTTTCCTCTTGTCGTGCCATTGAGTCATTGACACTCGACCTTCTAAAGCTTTCCAGCCAATGAGTCTTACTTGTACCCGAGTTGGTCTCTTCGTAGGATGTTTTATGTGAATATGTTTCTCCAACCACAAAGCTCTGGTGGACTGTTAGAGCCGGCTGATTGAGCACGTTAAGGCTCATTTCAGGAAAATGGGTCCGACACATGATTTGTCACGAGGCAATTAATTTTTTTCGTCTATCGCAATAACAGGTCAGATATTATTGAACATGCCTATCCATGCTTTGTGTTGTACCCCATTCAAGATTGCCTTTAGAAACAAGATCTTTATTTGTTTATTTGGTTGTCTTTGATAGGTCTCGGAACCTAGCCTTTACAAGTTATGGTGCGGCAAAATGCCAGGGAAGTATTAGACCTGTTTCCAGAATAGCATTACTCGACTGCTCTGGATGATTTATCGAGACACTCTCTTAGTTGAAGCGACTTATTGCAGTTTCAGCTACTTATTATGGATATGCATGACAATATCCCAGAGCTAAATTCTGATATTAGACTTCATTTAACCAATCGTAATAGTTTAGGCCTTAGGGACAAATGTGATGCTTGACCTCATCGATACACCTACCTAATATTCCTCTCTAGACCTCATCGATACACCTTACGAGAGTTTTTACTTTCCTTCTGTTCAGCGTGAAAAATTTCATTACGTAAACGTAAACGTGAACATTCCCATCTATTCTGCCTGACAACTAAGCCATAATCGATGTAACCGACAGTGACATGCTTTAAGAATAAGCTGTAATCAGTACCTGCAAAGTTTTCCGGGTGTAAATTCAGAACCTGGCATTGAACCAGAAGAATACGAACCTCGTCTTGCCAATTCTTATACAGGCGTATGAATACCAATGAACTCTCTGATAATTTGATACATTGCAAGGATACAAGTCTAGCTAAAAAAAGGGGGCGGGACAACGTAACTTATTGATCAACATTATCCCCTAACGCTTCCATCTTTTCCTTGCGTTCAATAATTGTAGCAAAAGAAATCAAAAGGGAGAGGAGGAAATATTCTGCTTGTACTCGAACAAACTCTCGAAGACTGCACAGTAGCTCTCAAAACTTGTAATTCTCCCACAGCAAATACCATATTTTGGTATAGCCAAAATGAAGAGCTCGTGGGGCACAAAGTGTTTACCGGACATGGAAACAGAAGCTGAATTCCTCTGCTTGATATGGACACATACTGTATGAAGCTGCTCACTGCAATAAGGATAGAGGCACCCAAAAACTTCTGCTGCTAATCTTTGTTTAACTTCTATTCCTTAGCTCTATATTGTTTTAGTTTGAGTTCTAGTCATCCCCCCCACCAACTTCAGCATTAGCTGAGAGGTCAGTTCTTTTTTTGTCTCGAGCAGATAGGTCACCGTTTACAACTCCAACGTTGGAGGACTCATGACTGGTAGTCGTGGAATTTTCACTAACAGTGCCAGTAGCAACTACACTCGCAGCATTTTCCCTCTCAACTAAGCTCACCTCTTTCTCAAGCACCTCGACTTCAGTTTGACTTGCTTTAGCTGAAGCCTCTTCAGCCTTCCTCTTTTCTTCTTCTCTCTGTTGTCTTCTCTTTGCTTCTTGCTCTTTTATTTGTTTAAATCTGAATTAATTAATAGATTCAGACTACAAGAAACAGGGTTTTGCAAGGAAATTATCACAACTTATTGACCTTTCACCAGGACGCAGCCCCTCCGGAGTTAACTTCTCTCCTGCAGCAGCCTTGTCTTTTGTGGAACTTGATTCTGATACAGGCTTCTGAATGGGAAGTTGGTCCTCTTTGAAGCTATCATCATTGAATTGTTTTAAAGGGTTTTGTGCCCCCCCCAACTTTTGAAGCCACACTTGCTGTACTGAGCTCAATATATTATTGGTAAACCTGCAAGACATCAAACAAACTTTCAGGAATATTGACGTGAAGAATTACGGCAGTGAAAGGTTCTCATAAACAACTTCCACAAGAAAATTTATACTTGATATCAAGGGAAATTCACAGAAAGCAATGTTTACATGTCTGCTTACCAATACAGGCTTAGACCTGAAGGAACCGAAAGAGCAAAATAACCAATCAATAGAGGAAGGAACTTTGATATTACTTGGGAGTTCTTCACAGCTGGATCATCACTACTCTGGACAGGTGAACACAATTTTAGAGACCGATTAGTGAAATATTAAACAACTGTGTCAGTAATTTCATGTCTCATGTTGTTCCAAAATTTTCTGTGAAAAAATGAACAATAAATAGTTGGCACACCTAAAGTATGGCCTCTGATCTCGGGCTCATACGATTTCAAATATGCAATAGTGTTCAAAACAAGTAACAAACAGTCCAATCAAGTTTAACACAGATGCTATTTTGTAGTCGTGTCATTTTCTCAGCTGGTTATAAACAAACATGTCTAGTGATTTCTTAGTGTCTCTTGCCAGGCTATATAACCCACAGCAAAGTTATATATTCATTTACCCCATGGTCAGAGGAGATTGTCCCCCAAAAAACCTCCAAGCATGTGACAAGTGCCTAGACTAGGTGCTGTGTATATTGACTTGATACTATATTCTCTAACTAAATTCATAAATTTAAATTTCCATGAAAAGGTAAGCATTCAGCCTATCATGCAAAATGCCATAGCATACAGCACTCGTTCAATGGAGAAATCAACATCCCCAACTAACCAGGACTAACCATAAGAATCAGCTGAGCTACATAAGGGTTACAGATAGAAAAGTAAACCTTCATTCAGAAATGACTCACCTGTGATGACTGCATGATTTGTACAGAGATGTATTGAGTGACAACAAGCAGTACAGGTAGCACAAGATATGCCAAGGTATCAGACCATCCAAGGGGTGGATGTCCATCCTGCAAGTTGAAGCATCGAAGAATTAATTACAAAATCCCAAAAAGATAGCAACTAGACAATCCCAAATAAGAAGCACCAATGAAATAACTTAACAGATGAGGTCCAAAAAGGATTAAAAGGTTTAAGGAAAAGAAATGTCAATCTATCATGGCCAACAGGCATTCTGAGTCATGAAATCAATACGCTAGAATTGAAAATTGCTTATCATGATCAAAGAATTATTCAGCTAACTTCTGCAGGGCATAAAGCTGCATATATAAAAGCTTTTAAGGGTTATAGAATGTCCGGAAAAAAGGTAAAAACTTTTGAAAAGCTAACTGCAGGTTAATTTTAATCTGTGCACTCACCACGAAAGGGAAAAGCCAAGAGATGCCACTGCCATTTTGACGAGCAGCAACTGTGGTTGGACCAGAAAGGGTAGGTATCCAGAAAAAGCCTTCTGTAAGGAGTCCCTTGATATTAGACAAAACAACCAAAAGGTGAGAGACAATGCATAACATAAACACAAAAGCAGATAGAGGAACAATTATGTCAAACTCTAATGAAGATTATCCCACCTCATCAGCTACATTTGAAAGTGCTCTATATAGTCCAATCCATACAGGTATTGTGGCAAGAGTAGGTAGGCATCCTGGTAGTGAGAACTAAAAGATATCAATAATGGAGAAGAATTACATGTGTTCCAAGGAATTCTTTCTAGAATATGATATCGGGATCCTATACTTCTGTGTTACAGATATAGGAGGAGCTGAAGAAACAAAAATGTTTGTACATGCTTTTACATGTGGACTCTGACTATAGCCAGGCAAGTGGAATAGGAGACAAAAAATTGAATTCAAGTTTAACACAGGTGAGAAGTTTCAAAACAGAAAGGAGTCCACATTAGCTTTTAGTACGGCTGTAACAACAGCGCAAAATCAGTACCTGCAAGCGGATTTATCCCAGCAAGTTTATATAATCGGGCAGTCTCCAATTGGATTCTCTCCTGCCAGTAACAGAAGATTAAGCTCAAGTTATTCAAAAGGAAAGCTAGTATGTAAAGATCCCTTTCCCAAAAGTAGCTTTACACAAAGAATACAACTGACGGATCACATTTCAAAGCAATTACCTCTAGTCCTCACAACCTCAGAATCAGACCTATTGTCTAAATCCGCTAAACAAATTCCTTAAATGAAAAGCAAGAAATTTACCGAATCTCCAGCGTAACGTTGCTGAATAGCCTTTATTTGAGGTTGCAAGGATCGCATAGCCATAGCAGACTCCACCTGTCCACCGTAAAGGCATAACCACATTCAGCTTCTACAAATCAAAAGTTAACTACACCACTCAATTAGAGATATCAACAACCTGCTTCCTAGTCAAAGGAAAAGTGGCAGCCTTAACAAGAACAGTCAGGAGTATAATAGCAAACCCATAAGCGTAAGGAACATGCAAAGTAGATAAACCATCCTTCAAAACCTGAAAAGGGTATTGTAAAACAAAATCATTTCACATAAAACCCACATCCCACTAATCCAAAACAAGAAAACAAGAACACTAAAAAGACACCAACGTAAGTGAAGTTACTACCTTTAGAATGCTTTCCATAGAATACGTAATACCCGAGAGCCAGTCCCCGTTCTGTTTCGTAGTAGAAGTAGTTACAGTATCAGAATTTGAAACAGCTGCGTCAGCAATCGTGTAGAAGATGCTCTCAGCTCGAACAAACAAGTCTCTTATCACACTCTCTGCCCCATCCGGCTCCGGTAAGAAATCGGGTCTAAACCCGAACTGAGCAACACAGACCGAACCACGAAGAGGGGTTTTGTAATTGGACAAAGAACCGAGGTGTTTATGGCGAATAAGAGGATTAAACCTTGGTCTTGTTCTGTCCGAAAACGGACAAATTACAAGGTTCGGAAAAATTAAGGAAGAGATAGAAGTAGTAACCATTTTCAAACCTCTAAAGTTCGAGTCTTTAGGTGTCAAAAACCAGAAAGGAAGAGACTTTTGTAACTGGGTACGAAGGGTATCCCTATTGTGTCTGGATGTTCCAGAGTCTGAGGGGAAGTGCAAAAGGGGACGGTTTTAGTTTAGGCAAATTTGGGGAAAAGGTTGAGAGTTGTCGAGCTCATGTGACGGTTGGTTTATGAGCCGTCGATTTCTGATGAACTCAATGGTCGTGGAGTGATTCTACAATCTGATAATGATTTACACTTGGAAAGTGTTAAATGTAAAACGGAGTTGCGCAATAGAAAGTAAAAGATATGGGGATGGGGACAACCACCACCACCACGAGCACTGACCTTATTAAATTTAAATATCTGGTTATGTTCACGTGCCAATTTGATACTTGCGTTGCGTATTAGAACTTAGAAAACGTTTAGGATTTTGGCAATGTCATTTGGGCATTTGGTCCGGTTCTAATCCGATCAACTTAAATCGGACCCATTAACTGTATAACGAAATCATTGGTGTTAAATAATTATAAAAGTCGTCGTCGTCGAAAAGATCAACATGTAGATCTTGTTTGGTAGATAATTAATTAATTATTTTTTTTAGTTGATTGATTTTTTTTATTGTTTGACTCTTTAAATAATTACAAAAATTGTTTGAAGAGTAGCAAAAAGTATTGGCTGATTTAAGATAAACAGTCAAAGATGAAACGTTACTGATAGTCAGCGTTTTTATCCAACAACTAAAATTCTAATTATTAAAAGTCAATTGTACCTTTTAAATTCTATTACTAGGTTGTGTAATATTTTATTGTTTAAATTGTATTCTTAATTAAGTTACAATTAAATATCTCACGTTTTATATTTTTATTAATTATAATATATAACAATTTTTAGTAAGTAGGACAGCTTGAAATTCTTAAATATCTACGATTTAAGAACAATGTTTGTTCTTATAATTGTTTCATGTAGTTATATGTTAGAAATAAAATGTTGACCTTAAACGAAAATAAAAATAAAAAGAGTTGCATAAACTTTTTTTATAGATGATGAAATAATATAGGTGAATATGACTTCTCTAAAATCTAAATTCTTATAAAAATATTCAACGAAATACTAAGATATATAATATTTATACTCTTATAATATTTTTAAAAATTATGTCCTCATAAGTTATTTTACACATAAACAGTTAATACTAAACAACTAATTTTATTAAATATCTATAACAAATAGTTAATGTAATCTATTGGCCAAATCAGCTAATATCATTAGCTATCAGTTGATTACATTAGCTATTAGCTGGTTGCCAAATAGATTCATAATTTTTACGAAAAACCAATATGTTCTTTTAATTACAACAATCTGTCTAGCATCAGCAGCTTCTTACCTCACCCTCTAATAGTAGTGAGTGACTTCAAACAGTTCTTCTGCTCAATCACAATCTGGTCTGCTTGCTGGCAAAGTACTTTATATGTGGGTTGAGGCTATTGGTGCCGCATAGTCTGCCAATGTAGGACTAGAGATTCCCAAAGAATTATCAATAAATTATTTATTATTATATCATTTTTCTATTTCTATTAAAAAGACAAGAAAAGGGAGAGGCCCGTAAGATCCTGAATCTTTCGAGACGATGAATTCCCATCTGGGCTTGATTTTCAAGCTTGTTGGACCAAGATATGCACGGTCATGACACAAAACAGAAGGCCACCAACCCAAGTGCAGATATCACAAGTTGGCTATCAGGACGACAATTGCTTCCAAGCAAATCACTCATATCCAATGTCAAGAAACCTGTGGTTTTAAAGGAAGCGATAAGAAATTTGTGGGGTATCAAATGTAAGGTCCATAACTTCTCAGTTGCACACTCTGGATAAGAACAGAATCCGGAAAGCACAATTCCATTGGATATCTCTTATCTGACTTGGCTTTACATCAGATTTCAGCGTCAACTGGCATACCGTTTCATTTCTTTTCAAGCTCTAATTCCACAGCAGCAGATCATACCAGATCCTGAAACCACTGGAGTAAATGGCAGCAGCTATGGCAACAATGGCGATGCTCAATGCCAAATGCTTGAGTATTTCCAATAAAATCACCGTCTCCACCAAGCCACAAGCAAAGCCCACCTCACTTCTCTCCTTGCAAAACCTCCCAAAGGGCCTAACAATCTCAAACTCAGGGGACAAGACATTCCTTGCAGGTTCTACCATTGCTGGAGCTCTATTCACTACCCTAAGTTCGTGTGATCCTGCTTTTGCCGCACAGCAAATAGCAGAAATAGCCGAAGGTGACAACCGTGGCTTGGCACTCCTGATTCCTATAATCCCAGCCATAGGTTGGGTGCTGTTTAACATCCTCCAACCAGCACTGAACCAAATCAACCGTATGAGAGAAACAAAGGGAGTGATAATCGGGCTTGGACTTAGTGGATTGGCAGCTTCAGGTTTTATGTCAACACCGGAAGCATCGGCTGGCGAAATTGCTATGATTGCTGATGCAGTTAATGACAACAGGGGTCAGCTTCTGTTGTTCGTTATCACTCCTGCTATCCTTTGGGTGCTTTACAATATATTACAACCGGCCTTGAACCAACTCAACAGGATGAGGTCTGAATGAGTTATATCGGTTTATCATGTGGGGGTCGTCATGGCATAAAATAACCTGTAATTGACTGAATTTTGTGTTAATGAAGCTCTCTTTTGTTTCATGATTTGTTTCTATTCAGTTAGAGGCTTAGAAATGTTTACAAATATTGGTCGTGAGCATTTACTGACAGCGATATATGCCTGGGTCCAAGTCACCTGTGATTTCTTTAACCTTTTCAAGTGTGCCACCATGACCTCCATGAATTTAGCATCTATTCTATGAGAAGGTGGGAGACTGATTACTTTATTGTTCTGTGGATAAGATCATAAGAAGCTAGACGATGACTTGAGCAGTTCATTAGATAAATTTAAAATTCCTTACATGGTTGAGAAAGTGGTCTCTGCATTTTATCTTTGATTGGCGTGAAATTTTCTCGTGGCTTTGTGGAAAGTTGTTCAATAGGTGGCAGTGCTTGTGTTACTGTTTTAAATTTTTGTTGAAACTTCATTGTCTCACGTCGATGTAAAGTGCGTTTGGCAGAATTCAGATTTCTCTGCATCCTACATTTTGTAGAGCTGATCTACTCAGGAAAATTATAGGCTGAGAGGAAAGGGAGTTTCAGGTATGAAGACCAAATTTCTTAAACTTGCAATTATCAAGTCCGGTATGCTCTGTTGAATGTGAGATTTTAAGCAATGACCAAGAAACTAGGACAGTAGTTTCATAGATGGAAACATGCTCAGTTCCTTAAAAGACCAACCTCAAGCCTAAACCATCCTTAGAAACATGCTCAGTTCCTTAAAGACCAACCTCAAGCCTAATCTCAAAGCATACCTGTTTGCTGGCTCAGGTTATGGGCTGCATGCAATGGAATCTATATATGCAGAACTTGAACTTGGAATCAAAGCTCCAATTGATAAATTCATAGTCGCTACCAGACTGTATTCAATTTTTAAGGACACAAAAAGTCTATGGTCTCAAACGTAAGCGTGACTCAATAGTATTAAAATATCTATAGTCAATACAATCTGACCCACAATTATGTCCAATAAAAATTGTATTTGTCTATATTTAAGTTTAGAAACCTTACTTTTGTATTTTAGGAGTTAAGTGGTTCTTTCTTTTTGGGTGAATGCATATATCATTGATCATCAATATAATTGTCAGAAATTTTCCTTTGATTCTTCAAAGAACTTTTCCAACTTATCTAAGTTATTTGCTCGTGGCATTCAAATCATTTTATAATCTTGATTCTAGTTTTCATAACCACAGATCGAGAGTATTCTCATACCTTTCGTTCTTGATTCCATATAATTATTGGATCAAGGTGTTACTTTTAATGTGATTTCTATATTTCTTGAGATTTGATTATGAATTAAATGTGTTGAGTTTCAAGATTTCATCTTTGAGGTTTGCATATTTCAGAAATTTGGTACTAAAATTGAGTTGTGTATGTCTTTTATTTGTTATAGTTTCTTGTTCTTATCTTTCTTAATTTCTTCTTTATTTTCTTTT
>JAOTAX010000003.1:9312789-9327273 GCA_025629825.1 Erythroxylum guanchezii | reverse complement strand
ATAAAATATTAATATTTTATTATATTTAACCATAAATATTCAAGAAAAAATAGAAAAAATAGAGTTAATAAAAAATGGTAAGATATGGGTATCCATGGTTCTGGTTTTACTCTACTCATATCCATATCCATTTTTTATGACTCAACTCATATCCATATCCATATTCATCGGTTTTTACGATTTACTACCTATATCTAAATTCATTGGGTCGGGTAGTGCGGATATGGATCTGGTTGAAAACTCACTGCCATCCTTACTAATGTCTGTTAATTTTAATTATAGATTAAAAAGTATAATTAAAAATTTAAACGAATGTAAATTATTTTAATATTATTTCTAAAAGTGAGTCTCACTGTATTACATGACCAAACTGTGGTAATATAAGACCTATATCATTAATAAAAATATTAAATTTGTGTCACATTAGTACTGGCGTGATACATAGTGGATAGAGATTTAACTCTGCTAAAGTTTTTGCTTATTCATAATTCATTTTAAATGTTTTACAAATGTTATACTTTTTTTTGAATGTTTTAAAATATTAAAATATAAAATTTATTATATTAAGTACCTTTGGGTAAAAAATGCACTTTTACCTGATGTTATATAATCATTAGGTTTTTTTTATAATTTTAAAATTTAACTTTTAAGAGTTTGACTACGAATTAAGCGTGGTTAAATTAAAATTTTATTTTTAAGATTCACATCAAAATTACTTTATTTTTAGCTCTAAGTTTTGGTTTCTCATTGAAGCTTTCTCTTTGTATATTATCTCCACATGTTTGGATCTTTGACATGTCAATTCCTTAAAATTACGGTTTAAGGTTATGGATTGCAACTTACGCTGCTTTCCGGATCATCGTTGTAATTATGAACAATTCGAGCCTATATTTGTAACGATGTTGAGTTTGGCAATCCAGTTATGATGGCTCCTATTGCACTCCTCTTTTTCCTTTTTTTTTTTGAAAAAGTACTTTTTTTTCTCCTGTTATTACAATTGAGCTCACCATCCAAACTTTGGCATATGACCTATTGTTTTAATGAGAATCACTTTTGTTCTTATTCTCTTTTTTGTTGATGATAAGGGTATCAAGACTTGACCTTTAAAACAAAGTTCTTACCTACCAGCCCAACATGGATTCTAGATAATTATGCACGAAAACAATGTTGGCAAATGATAATTAAAAGTACTGACAACCAATAGTGTCTAAAAGAAGCACTAATTTGCTATGCGGACCATTTCATAGAGTCCGAAAGGGGAAAAACCAGGATTTGCGTGATAAAAGTTGAATGGGTACAGAACATGAATACGGTGGAGGTTCAAGGGGTTGGATACTGAATTGTTGTAGTCCATGTTAATGGCTACGTATAATAACAAGATGAGAAGATGATTCAATCTTAAATTTAATACCCTTTCGTTGTTTGATTTTTGACGAAGTTTTGAAAGGTGTTGAAGGACTATCTTGATAGATCCCAGTCTAGCTAGTGATTAACATGTTCAATTGTTCATAATTGATTAATACCCTCTTGTTGTTTGATTTTTGACAAAGTTTTGAAAGGTGTTGAAGGACTATCTTGATAGATCCCATTCTAGTGATTAATAATATGTTCAATTGTTCATGATTGGAATTAACAAATTCTACTTTCCTAGGCAACAAATCAACATCACATTCTACGAAATCATTAAGAACGGTTTTAAAAAAAAGTGACATCAAATTGATCTGATTCAAAATTAATAATTTAATTTAATTTAATCTAAGTTAAATTCACACACACAAAAAAAAAAGTTTGAATCTCTTCAAGAACATAAAATTTTTTTTGGGTATATTTGAAGCCTAAAGTAATACAAGTTCAAATTTGGACCTATTTATCCATGACTCATTGACCCTAAACTTGATCTTATGCTTGTTAAAGTTTTTTCCCCACGTATATATATATATAAGTTATCATCCCTAGAAACCAGGAACAAAAATGTAACAGAAATTTCCTGAGGTTAGCTTGTAGTTTTGAAAGAGTAACATTGACTATGAAAGTAGAAATTTTGTTTATGTTCTCTTAGATAAACAATTTAATCTTCTAAAAACGAGTTTAAAGTCTACACAATACGATAGGTGTTCTTTACATTGAAGTCGGAAAAGCAAGTAATTATTCGCTGGAGACATGAATTCAACATTGTCAATGAAATGAAAATTTCATGAGTGTACCGTTAAACCACTGAAAACCCATTGCATAAGATACTCGTAAAATATAGAATGCATTCATTGTATTGTCTCTTGTATCGTATCTCACACACTCCAAAATTCTACAGCACCAATTGCAATTGTATCGTGCTCGATAATATCAACAACAGTCAGTAAAAATATCATTGACAAGCGAAATTTAAAAAGTTCAACAGTAAATAATTGTTAAAGAGTTTACGAAGGTATTCAAGAATTTATAATATTATACAAACCTCCCCTTCTTGAGCTAGCTTTAAAGGGTGAGTTAGGCACTTTCTAATATGGTATCAGAGCCAGTTTGTCTCGATGATTTGGGGCAGTGCTTGGTTATGTCCTTTTGTCCAATATGTCTATCAGATGTCCAGTCCTGCTCTGGACTGAGGGGGTGTGTCAGGAATCCTACATCGGACAATTACAAAGGCATTAAAGAATTTATAATAATGTGCAAACCTCCTCCTCTTGAGCTAACTTTTGGGGTGAGTTAGGCACTTTCTAACAATAATCTTATTTTTAATCTATATATTTTGATAAAATTTCTTGTAAAAATATCACATTTTTAGTAAAAATATAGTCAAATTCTACTATTTGACTAAATTAAGATAAAAAGGTATCAAAACCCATAAAAAATGAAGAAATTATCCAAGAAATCCTAAAAATCATTTTCTGTATCCAAAGACCTAAATTTGACGTGGTTCTAATCCTTTTTTGCATATCCTTTTCTATGTGTCGATGACTCAAAATTTGTCATACAATATCAATAACCAATTAGACATCGTACAAGCGAAGTAGAATGTCTTTTTGGTGCCTTCCAATCCAAGCTGCCTCTTTTCCTATACAATGTCATTTTTAACTAAGCTGTCTCTTTATCGTTCCATCTTGAAGCCATGGGATCACTATCTAACCATAGACTCCATGACAACTACTATCTACGCATAAAACCTAAAGAACACCATTTTGGTTGATTGAATGCCCGCTACACTCCACATGCTTGTGACTCTACAGAGAGAAATTTTGAAGCATGAAGCCAAAGCCACCTATACTCAAATACTTTCTTCTCTCTCTCTTCCTCTCACTCCCTCTCCTTCTCTTCTTCTTCTCTCCCAAAAGCACCAGTACCCACTCACCTCCCCGAAACTCGAACTCCAACTCTGACGACCTTAGGATCAGACCCGGCTTCACCACCTACGACGCGTACATACAACGTCAACTGAACAAAACCCTGAATCCAAAACTACGAGAAACATGGTTAAGTCGCGACTGGGGTCGTAAAGTTCGAGTCTTTGCCACGTTTTTTGAAGTTTTGAAGCAAAAAGGCCTCCTTTTCAATGAGTCCAAAGCGTTGTGCATCGGAGCTCGCGTCGGTCAAGAGGTGGCGGCTCTCCGTCTCGTCGGCGTTGGAGACTCCGTAGGCATCGACCTTGTGCCGTACCCGCCGTTGGTGATAAAGGGTGACTTCCATCAGCAGCCGTTCGATGATGGTACCTTCGACTTTGAGTTCTCTAACGTGTTTGATCACGCGTTGTACCCGGAGAAGTTTGTTGGTGAGATCGAACGGACGTTGAAGCCCGGTGGGGTGTGCGTTCTACACGTGACGCTTTCTAAACGGTCTGATAAGTACTCGGCTAATGATTTGTATAGTGTAAAACCGCTGCTGAAGATGTTTATGGCATCGGAACTGGTTCATCTCCGGAAAGTTGATGGGTTCGGGTTGGATACAGAGGTTGTCTTCAAGAAGAAGGTGATCCAACGGTCCTGATTTCATTCCTTTGCTTTTTCCCCTCAATTTCATATTCTTGGATCGTTATTAGTAGATGCATAATTGTTAAGCTGGCCTATATTCTTCTAACACTGAAATTCTTGATATATTATTATTATCATTTTTGTTTTTGTTCTTTCATCAGAGGTTGTACTTGTAGTGCTTGAGCTCCAGCGTAGGAGTTAAAAAGATAAAGACTTGGTAACATTTTAAGAGTTTGAAAACACATGCCTTGTAACATATCAAGAGTTCCACATTAATGCGTTTTGCACTTTCATTCAAGTATGACTGAAGAAGCGCGTCCTTTATAGTTTTGAGTTTTGAAACAAAGATTGAATGAAGATTGTAAGTAGATCGTTTATGTGGGGCCATATCAAGCTTTCCAATCTGTTAGCGGACCAGATTCCATCAAATCCGGAGAATTCGGAAGTGATGATGAGAGGACAAATGGGAATATAAGATGGCAACTCTTACTCCACTAGATGGATTGGTTTCATTAGGCCCCTCATTTCTGACTTAGAACTTAAGGACAAAACTTTGGCCAGAAGAAACCTATATGGAATACAGTTTTATGGGTCCCACTGATTCGTATATTTAGCCCATGATCATGGTTTATGGGACATTAACGCAAAGCTTAGAGAATAAAGTGCATAGCCAAATGAAGACGATCGATAACTTGGGTTGGTTTTTACTTTTTTATCACTTACATGTTGAATAAAGCAAATCAGGTATAGTTGAAGATATGACGCCCAAAAGAAAACCAACACGCAGACAGAAACGTTGTGTCAGGTTAATCTTTTAGCAACTGACAAGATTATGGATGAAAGAAGCTACGTTACTGGCAGTTCACTGCATTATAAGACAAAATACACATCAAAATTTTCACGACCAGAATATGCGAATCGTCAAAAGGGCATTCTTCCATGCCATTCCTCAACACTGACTTCATGAATAAGGCAACATATGCAGAGGCGTCAGCACAGACAACCTCGTAAAAAAAGTTCGAAAGAGTCAATCGTAATGTAAGTGACATCCAAACCTCAATTCCGGCGGCTATTTTTAAAAAATTGAATGCACAAGTGAAAAGGCAACACCTTCCAGGAAGGTGAGACAACACAAAGATGAACAACTCCTGGATAATGGGAACACAGAGAGAGCAGGGACATGGTGATTAAATGCTCAACTGACTCTCAGGAACGAAATCAACAGGCTGGCTTTCAGTATCCTCAAGCTGTAATTGTGAAGCTGTTAGCTTGGCCTTCTTATATCTGCTTGAACTTCTAAGTATGGCATCCAGGGTCATGCTTGAGGAGCTATACCAATGTGCAGAAAAAGAGATAGTAAGATATCCATAAATCATATTCCAATCTATGGAAGAAGAAAATGAACCTTTTGATATTCTGAAAATCAAGGCCCTACCACCAAGCTCTGGGCTTGAGAGGTACTCCCTCCTCTTTACGTTCAAGGTCCTTTCAAGACACCATGAAACCAAAAATATATATATTGAATAGCCATACCCATCGTCCTACCAACTTCCCACCCCTACTATTCAAGAGAAGACTAATGTGCCACAACCACATCAAGAATTTGCGGCTATATAGGATTCTATTTAAACGGAGTGAAGGTAATGTTATATTTTTATCACTTACAATTCTTTAAAGCTGCTTTTTGCACCACCAGCTTCCTTTCTTTTCAAGCCATCAGATTCTGCAGCAAAAATTTATTCAAATGAGAAGAAATAGTAAAAGAGAAGACGATTAAAGGGTTAGAAGCTCAGAACACTAGCATGACAAAAAAGATCAATGTAACCAGGAACTAATGTTATTAAGTTAGACGTGCAGGGGTTTGTGCATCAAAATTTTCTGCATATGAGAAATTATCCTGGAATGCCAATATTCAGCAAGACATGAAGAAGCAACTATGCTCGTTTACCCATGTCATGGACTAGAAGGAAGAAAGCTAATTTACAAAATACACCAAAGTAAACCAAGATAATTAGTGTCATGAAACACAAAAGTAACTGTCATAACAAAAATAGCAGAACAACTATTCCCAAGAGACAATGGGAATGGCATAGTTGTTGAAAGGAATCTTATGGTGAAGTCAATTTCAGCTGGTAAAACTTTTATAACCCAAGTCAACTGTAAAGTAGAAATTACAATAGAAACTATTTTTATGTGCTCATCTCATTGGTCTCACAAACCACAAATGAGCAAAAAAAAGGGATTTCAAGACCAAAAAACTTAAGACACAAACAAACTCAACATAGCTATTAGTACAAGAAACAGATTTTAGATTACCATTCTGCGATGAGTTGAAACGTTCATCACTTTCTACATCTGAGCAGTCTGAAGCCAATGAATTGTCTGATGGCGTTTTAGTGCCAGAGTCAGAATTGTCAAGTACATCTCCATCAGCAGAAGGTCCATAACTATCATCACTAAATATTGCACTTGATTTTCCTATTAAGCTTGTATCATTTCTTAAGCTATTTACAACTTCCCCAGCATTTGTAGGGGTCATTTTTCTACTATCTGCCTGATTTTGCTGCTCATGTGATAGATACTCCTTGGCCCTTTTATTTTTGGCAATGCTCCTTTTAGAACTTTCCAAACTAGAGATTGATGCCGAATAAGAGTCCTTCTTATTCTTAATATTGTTGCCAGTACCAGAGAGCTTGATAGCTCTTCTGGCTTCTTCAGAAACAGAAATTGGTTTATCAGACTTGGTAGATGCAGGAGTACTCAGCTTACTGCCAGAATGGACATCAAGGTTTAGTTTTTTCTTTTCTTTTTTACTCTCAAGATCTTCTCCTTTTGCTTTAGTCATGCTATCAACAAGTACCTTACTTGACGCAACAGTTCCATCATCGTCATGGTTATGCACAAAATAGTCATTAAAGTTGATCGTATCACTTTGGACAGTTGCTTCAAGATCATTTTTAGCTTTACCTGCATGCCTCTTTTTAGCATTAGTACTTCCAACATTTCCAAGCTGCCTCTCCTTCGCGTGGACTTCTGCAGCTTTGGAAGTTTCAACAGTAACAGAATCCACTTTAGCACCGATAATGCCAAGCCTAGTATTAGCTTCCATGTTATCCTCTAATTTTCTTTCATCTAATGGGTTGACTGAAGTCGCATTCTTCACAACTCTGTGATTTTTCACATCTATCAAGGGATGCACTTCCTTTATGTTATCAGTTGATTTTACATGAGCCTCACATCCAATATCCTTAGTTTCAACTGCAAGTCCTGGAGGCTTATTTTCTTCTGATTTTCGACTTTTCTTCTTACTCTTCCTTGGTTTTCCATCAGAATAAGTATTCACTTGGCTTTCAATTTGCTGCACAGAGTTCACCGCATTCTGGATCACATCATCAATTTCTCTATCAGTAGCCAAAACAGAAGTACCAACTGTATCCATTTTTGATACTTTATTTACCTTCTTTTTAGGAGTCATGTTTTCCGCCTCAATGCTTTCATCATTGGCATGAATTACGTTAGAAGGCTCATCTGAAGCAAAGCCACTTTGAGAACCTTTAAGATGTTCTGTAACTGATGTAAATGGTTCTTCACTTGTTAAATCTCTAATTTTCTTTCTTTTCTTCACTATCTTTCTGTGGTCGACAGCATCACTAACGTCAATTGATTCACCCTGATTGGACGGCTTGAAATTTAAGGACTGCATAGCAAGAGAAGAAATATCCTTTGACAATTTGCTGCCTTCAACTTTTTCAGGCTTACGAGTTCTGTGTGTCTGACCATGAGTAGAAATTGCAGCAGCTTTTTCCAAGTTGTCAGGTTCTTTTGTTGTAACTACCATTTCACTTGCTAAATCCCCAATTTTCTTTGCTTTCTTTCTTTTCTTCGATGACTTCCTGTGATCCATGTCTTCACTAACCTCAGGTGATTCAGAAGGAACAACTACATTGATTTTGCCATCTATTTCCCCCTCAACGGATGGCTTGCAATTTAAGGACTGCGTAGCAAGAGAAGAAATATCCTTTGACAATTCGCTGCCTTCAACATTTTTATTCTTATCAGTTCTGCATGTCTGACCATGAGTAGAAATTGCAGCAGGTTTCTCCAAGTTGTCAGGTTCTTCAATCACAAGGGAAGGATGTTCTGCAACATCAATAGATGTTGTGACTGGCATTTCACTTGCTAAATCCCCAATTTTCTTTGCTTTCTTTCTTTTCATCGACGACTTCCTGTGATCCATGGCTTCACTAACCTCAGGTGATTCAGAAGGAACAACTACATTGATTCTGCCATCTATTTCTCCTTGACAGGATGGCTTGCAATTTAAGGCCTGTGTAGCAAGAAAAGAAATATCCTTTGACAATTCACTGCCTTCAAGTTTCCCAGACTTATCAGTTTTGGGTGCCTGAGCAGGAGTAGAAATTCCAGCATCCTTCTCCAAGTGGTCAGATTCTTTTATCATAACGGAAGGATGTTCTGCAACATCAATATTTGTTGAAAGTGGTAGTTCACTTGCAGAATCCCCGATTTTCCTTTCTTTCTTTCTTTTTCTTGATGATTTTCTGTAGTCAACAGCTTCACTTGCCTCAGTTGATTCAGAAGGAACAAATTCTTCATTGATTTTACCAGCTATGTCATCCTGACCAGGCAGCTTGCAATTTATGGACTGCGTACCAAGAGAAGAAATATCCTTTGACAACTTATCACCTTCAACTTTTTTGAACTTGTCAGTTTTGGGTGTCTGACCACGAGTAGAAATTCCAGCACCTTTCTCCAAGTTGTTAGATTCATTAATCACAAGGGAAGGATGTTCTGCAACATCAATAGGATTCACATTCTTTAGAACTTTTAGTTTGTTCAGCAGCAGATGCAATAAAGAGGCCACAAGATACAGTAACTAGGTCACAGATGCAGTAACTAGGCTAAAGGTATTACATTTGCTTTTCATTTTTCTTTCAATCATGTTATTGCTTACAAAAAGACTAGCATGAATGTCAATAACCATTTTGTTGCCCATTTTGTTACTTGGTTACTACTAGATAATATATAAACAGTGTATACAAACTTGAATGCCATTAAAATACCTGATGCTTACCATGGGAAGAAGGTATTTCCAGTACTTCTGGGACATGATCATAGTGCTTATCCTTCAGTAAGATGCCACAAGGCTCAGATACCGAAACACCCTGAACATGTTGTCCCGAAAGTGCTGCCTCATCATTTTCTTGACCCAAAAATCTTGTATTAATTCTCCTTGCAACTTTTGAGACTTCAATTCTAATATCCGTCTCGGAAGAAGGAGCAGAACTAGTACCTTTATTGAGAAGGTCAGAGGATTTCTTTGACGGCTTCTTTTTCCCTGTCCTCTTTGGACTACTTGGAGAGGCTGACTGCAAGTGTTCTCCTTCTAATATTTTAGTAGACAAAACTTCTAAGGTGGAATTTGTACTCTTTTGTAAGCTCCCTGAAGACTGCTGACAGATAGTAGAAGACTCAATTACCTTTTTATCAAAGTCAGAAATGAAAGTTTCATTTTCGTTTATGAGATTGTTATTTTTTCCCTTCCGAGTTATGCGGTTTCTTTTTGAAGCAGGCTTCAATTCTGAAGCATCTTTTGAGGCCTTATCACATTGAGAATCTACAACATTTATCCTGGATTCATCGTCTTTGCCTAAAACATGCTCCTCAGGAACTTCATGCCCCTGATCCAAAACATCAGTCCTCTTTTCTGCAGTTCTTGATGGCCTATTTGCATCAGAAGACAAGTTCAAACTTGGCCCACCAGTATTGCTTGTAATGGTGACCTGTAAATCATGTGAACCATTCTTGCCCAAAGTATGTTCCCTGACCATAGTCTCTGGTGGCAATTCATTTCCACCAAATTCATTCATTGAAGTATCAGCTTCTTCCATAGTAAGATCATTTATAGAATCTTTTCTCTTTTTCTTGCTTTGAAGTTTTGTCTTAGAGGCAAGTTGAGGTTGCAAAACTCCTCCAGGCAATTTGCTGCGTTGCATCTCATCAACTATATTCCTTGATTCACCCTGGTGAAATTCACTTTCTGTTCTCAGAACTTCCTCGCTATAGTGACCATTTGGTTTTTGTGCATGAGGGTCTGACCAATTGTTTGCCTTCTGGGGCATAACGATACCGATATCTTTGTCTGTAAAGCCAATTCCTTTCTTCAAATCTACTATACCTTCAGGAGCACCACCATTCGAAGTAAACAAATCAGCCTTGTGGCAATTCACTTTCTCAGGTCGCACTTCAACATCGACTTGGGGAAACGATGGAGCAGTAATTATGGACAAACTTTTGGGGTGATCATCAGCCAAATCACCACTCTCAACACCAGAAGTCACCATTAAATTCCCAGAATCATTACTAACCAAAGCTGGAACCTCATTTTGTACAACTCTAGAAGCATCAACACTAAGAAACCAATTCTTCTTAATCCCATCAAACGCACTTCTAACAAGCATAGACTCAGACAAATGATAAGAATGCCCTCTTCGCTTCACCTACCACGTTACGAAAACAATAAAGACCCAACTTCATACACATGAAAACAACCAAGAAAACAAAAAATAAACACCCATTAAAGAATACATTACCTTTAAAGCAACAATCTTTATCTCTCCCATGTCAGGAAAGCAGAGTGGATGTTCACGCAGTATTTTCTCTACGCAACCAAAACAGCCACAGTTAAGTACAATGATAGCTACAGGCGAACAAACATAGAACGGAAGAAAGAAAAACTAAACAGCAGTCACCTTTGAGATCGGCGACGGTGTCGGAATTGGAGACGATCATGACCAAGTGAGTGTCGAGGCTTGTGTCGACGAACACTGCGTGGTCGCATGATGCCGAATAATCGGAAGCGGAGGTCATACTACCTCTCGTCATCGGTTAGGGAAGGTGTAAAGTGCCGCCGATACGTACAGTTCGTAGGTGACGATGGCTGTAAAGGCAAAGAGGCTCTATGCTGTTTTTATGGTTTTAAGTGAGGCGGCAAGGTATTGGAGGATGATACGACGATGCTTTGCGATGCGCGCGACTCAACTCACATTGTATATTTCCGCAAATTACATTAGAGAACCGAGTATAGAGTAATTTTATGTTATAACTTATAATGCAATTCAATTCCTATTTCAATCTTCATTTATTTAAATATTACGGCATGGAAAAAAAATCGGGTAAGAAATAAAAAAATACTTAGTAATATATAATGATTGGATGAAAAGTGTATTTTTTTCAATATTTTAAAAATCATATTAAAGTTAAAAAAATACTTAGTAATATATAATGATCGGATGAAAAGTGTATTTTTTCAATATTTTAAAAATCATATTAAAGTTAAATCGGTAAAATGAGAGATTTAAAGTTTAAAAGATTCAACCGGTATTAAATCACCATAAAATTAACTAAAAATTGAATAAAAATTGTTTTACCTATCGAAGAATCTGAAGTTTAATTAAAAAAAAGATTATTAAATAAAAATTAATTATTTTATTTTAGTGTATAAAAACCTACTAATTTATAAAATTGATCAATTAATTAATAAACTGATCAATTTTTAATAACAAAAGTTAATAAAAATAAATTAAATTAGAAATTTAAAAATTGAAATAAAAATTAGATAATTCAAGATTTTTTTCATTTTCAGAGTAACCACTTTTTATAACACTATCCAAGTGATTTTAGAAGTTTAACCATTTTTCTTTAATTAAAAATATTTTCTTGCTTCTATTTTTTTAATAAATTTTCTATTAAATCATATCATATTACCGTTTAACTCATGTTTTTAAAATTTATTTTAATCAAACAAAAAGACATAATTTTATTAAACGGACCTCATCCTTAATGTTCTAAGCCCAATTAACTCGATGCGCAAACCGGGTCAAAATTGCCAACCCACCCTAACTGCAATTCCTTCTCAACGATAAAGCTTGATTCTTCAAACTGCTATGATATACTATTACAATGGTGAAACTACAGAGCATCTGAAAGCAACTATCAAATCACCACCGATATACTTGAATCATAGACAGAAGATAAAGTACAGAGTTAGTATCCTAAAAGTTTAATCCACCAAACAACAACCAACTGATTGTACCGAACAACATCCCTGGCTAAAAGGTAGACATAACACTTTCATTCCTTCTTCCTAGCATCTTTAAGTTGTCCCCTCTTCCGGATTGCAAGGGAAAACCGCAGTCTCCCTTCGTCGATAAGGAAGTCTGGTAACAAGTAGAGAATGCCCCAAAGAAGAGAATGGGGCCAGTATGGCGTGCAACGAGGTTCGTGACCAATCCATCGCAAGGCAGTTCGGGCATAGCCATCAGTCGATGGCACAAAGAAGGAAGATCTCTTTATTGATGCCATCTTTGTTGCCACATACAGTGGCACCTGTATACAGAAAAATTTGGTGCATCTCAAAAGAATACGTAAGCCAAAAGGATTGAATATCTGGAGTTAACTCAAGCAGCCAAATTCATGTGGTCAAGAATATAATTTATCGTATGTGTTCATGCATAATTGATGTTTCTGTCTTCTCCACTTTTAAGTTTCAACAGTTCTAAAATTCATTCAGAATCTAGTAATGCCACCAATCCAACAGATAACTATAGTTTCCAAAATAAAACCAACAGTACACACCAGACAACTAAGACACAAAGGAATCACCAGTCACATACAGAAACATGTAAAAGAAATGAAGGGAAAAGGTAAGAAACATTAATAGATAACAGATGGCTTCCACAAACACATTGTGCATTTTGTCTGAAGGTTGAATGAGTTCAGCAGATTGCAGATCATAATGCATTACTTATGAAATCGGTATCAGATGACTGACATAAGTAATAGCAGACTAATATTTAGCATCTCAAAACATGTAAACAAGCATAAAACATTTGATAAGGACGAGACTTCCTAGCTAGTGTTTCAAGATAACTGAAATAAGCGTAAATGAATACTAGAGGAATTTTAGTGCATGCAATTACAACTGACAATAGATTCAAGTGATGGTAACAGAAATTTTAGGAACTTAAAAGGCAAAAGCCGGATCATATCCTAAATTGCAACTAGAAATTCCGCTTTCCTAGAAAATCAGATTATCCAAGTAACTCGAGACACCGGCTTTAGGTTCCTAAGTTTAACTTTTGCCCAAGGATAGATTCACAACATTTCTGTTAATCCTACGTTGCGAAACTATGACTTCGATAATTTAACAACAAATGAAGACCGATAAAAACAGATGACTTCAATCATGCAAACTTTGTTCCTACATGGCTCAGCAAAGATATCAATCCTAGCCAGAAGACGGTTGACACAACAGAGCCAAAAATCATGAAAAACAATTGAACTTTCATTAAACATAATTTTTCCCTGCCAAAACATCCTATCATTTATTGGTCATGCATTCATGTTTGTTCAATTTCAAATAAAAAATAGCTCAGTAATTGTAAAATATCAGAATTGACAAATTAATTCAACGCAGATTAATACCTGACACTGAACGTCGATCCCATTCTTCTTGTATTCCACATAAAGGGACCTGGAGAACTGATCTATGTACCTGAAGAATAAGCAAAAAGTATTGCTTTAGCAACTACAGCTAACACAAAAAAAGTCATAAATACAGCTTAAAACCAAGAGGATCTCATCCTGACACTTTTTCCAAAAGATGTAAAAGCTTACGCTTTGGTAGCAGCATAAACCGCATAAAGAGGATCAGAAGGAATAACAATTGCTGCACCAGAGCCAATATTCACAATAGCACCCTTCTTCCTTTGCAACATCCCGTGCAAAACAGCTTGTGTAACTTTTGTAGTGCCTTCCACGTTTACTTTAATCAAATTCTTCAACAATTCCTCGTCAACTTCGTGAAAGAATCTGGCATATGGATACGACACGCCAACATTGTTAATCAAGACACCAACGTCCAACCCTCCAATGATCTCCTTAATTCTTTCGACACCCTCATCAATATCGCCACTAAAATCAACAACAACGGTCTTGATTTGTACTTTCCCATATTTTGACTGAATTGCATCTGAAACATCTTTGAGTTTATCAGGATTTCGACCCACCAACACAAGATTGAGGCCTTTTCGAGCCAACTGAAAAGCAAAACCTTTCCCAATACCGTCAGTTGATCCAGTTACAAGAGCCCATGAACCATATTTCTTTAGATTCTTACCAGGTCTCAGGAAATTAACATAAACCCAGTTAAGAACAACAAGAACAAACTTCAAAAGTGAGACAGAACCTAAACCAAATAAAACAAGAACCCACAAAGGCTGACCCTTTAGCTTCTCAACAAAACAGAGCTCCATTTTTGAAAAGTTCGAACCTTTTAGAATCACAAACCAAAAGAAGCAGATCTGATAACGAGTTTTGCTCGACAAACCTAAATATAGAGACCCAAACACAGGATTTTGAGTTGGGTAGAGATTGGTGGGATTGGATTGAACAAACGGAGATCCCGAGGAAAAAAAAGAACAAAACAGGGAGACTATGACAAACC
>JAOTAX010000003.1:9267154-9299220 GCA_025629825.1 Erythroxylum guanchezii | reverse complement strand
GTTCACGTCTAATTACGAGTTACCAATGCAAGCTGAAACAATATGTTTGAATGTCTACAAATGTTAAAGTGTTACTGTCCTAAATGCCCGAATCACGAGTATCACTGACAAGATTCTTAAAGAGGTTCCAACCTATCATCTTTCTACATCCTGCCCATTGGATCTCACACTGTCTTCTTCTTCTTTGAACTTGATGAACATGGATGAACAGTAACCCTTTGACATTTTCTTTAGGGAGAGAAAAAGAAAAGGATTGAGTAACTCATATATGCCTAATCTAATTGCTGAAAAAACTAGTAAAAAATTGCAGGAGTGCAAGGAGAAATACCCACCATTTTCATCGGCACTTGCATCACCTCATTTATTGACTTGTGGAGGAGGTCAGTGTGTTAGTCAATACATCCTGTCAGAGTACGATGGGAGATGCTAACCTCCGTTACTACACCCGTACAAATAACAATCATGAAGATTTAATTATTCAAGGTTTTGGATTAAATAAGATTGGTGAGAATCTTGGTTTAAATGGATTCCGAAACGAGCATGTCTGACGTAACAATTCATTGACTAGGAGATAAAATTTTTTATTTTAGTTATAATGTGTTCTATTATATATTTACGCAGACTTTATTTAAATATATAAATAAAATTTAATGAATAAGCTGAAACAGAGAATTTGACACGATTCATTATATCCCAGCTAAACTCATCCATTGTAATTCCAAGTTTCATCCTTCTATCTCTTTCTCAAAACCTTAAGAACATAAGGATGTGATACTTTGTACCAGTTATTCTGGTCTTATTTTATGCCACTTCATCTCAACTACAAATTTATATAATCTTTTGTACCAGTTATTCTGATCCTATTATGTGTCACCCCATCTCAGCCACAAATTTTATGTGATCCCATATAAATTTGTGGCTGAGACAGAGAGAATAACTGGTACCGGTGATTTTGTGCCAAGAACATGCCCCACAACTCCAGTTTTCAACTCACTTACAGCAGCATTCTTAAAGTTCAGTACCTCAGGTACAGCTCACAGATTTGTACGTTGAGTTAATATCTGAAAAGGATACGTAATTAACCAGAACGTACGAGAACGAACACAAGGAGTGTTAAGGCCTTGAGACTGGGAACAGTTCTTCTGTCTCCTATCTGTTAAGTTATTCCGTAAGTTTAATTTATTGAATGATTGAATTTTTAAGAAATAAAATAATTACAAAATAACAAAAACAAGTGATTTAGCCCTTTAAGACTCTGAGTAGTAGGCTATTGACAAGACTCCACTTAGGGCTTTGGATTTGTACCAGGTTTCTCACTTGGTTCCTTACCGTACAGTCATTTAGCTTCGGCCATAAGTGGCGTAATCTAACAAAGTACTCCAGCTGTATTATACTAGGCTGAAATACCAGCTGCGTTTTCCTAGTCTTCTGGGAACTGCTATTGGTTCCCGAAGATATGCTGTGTCATGAAAACTGGTACCTTTATACTGTGTCTGTATATCATGGTCAGCAGAAATTCGACCATGAAACTCAAACCTGAACTATATATTTCTAAATGATGTATATACTAACACTAGTCACTAACTTCTCAATTTGTGCGGAAACAGTTCATATCTATATATTAAATAAAATAAAAAACTAATTCTATTCCATAATATTTTATTTTCACTCATTTTATAATTTATATTTGAAAACAATCATTTTATATAATAATACTCATTGTCTTACTTTTTATTTTAAATTTAACCTTAGATAAATACATACAAATGTCTTCAATTTTTAATAATTTGTGTCTGTATATTAAATTGTTTTAAAATACATAAAAAAAGAGAAGAATTTTAAATTATCTAATAAAACAACTAAGGGAAATGATATTTAATTGGTTTAGATATCAACAAGATGTGTTATATAATGTGTTTCTTTTATCTTAATAACTTCTTAGAGAAATATTTTTTATTTTCAAATATATTCTACTTGTTCAACGCACATTTTTGTAGATTTTTTTAAATAAAAACAGCCTAAACAGCTCAAGCACAAGAAAAAACTAAAAACATCACACTTAGGTAAATCGAGATTTCGAGTATAAAAGCTAGCCAGAAAAATCAAACTCATAAAGTCCATACTAATGATAAATGTATGGAAGATGACCTGCAATGAGCATCCATTCATCCAATAAATGAGACAAGAGAAATTGGATGGATGGATTATTATGGAACAAGATAAGTATAGGGTAACGGGAACAAGTGATTTGTTCCCTCTCAATTTTTACATTAATTAACACGATATTAATGAAAATACCAATCAATCTATTAATGTGATATGGAAACGTTTTATCTATCTTGTAATCATGTTAATTACCAATAAATATTCTACAAAGAGTTATCAATTAATTGAATCTATTACATAAAAAGATTTACAATAATATTAATTAGCAATAATTAAATTTTTTAATAAAATGTTCCTATCGCAACATTATAGAAAAAAACAATTGTTCTCATTGATTCAACTTATATATATATATATATAGATATAGTGTAAAGAATATACTAATTAGGTTCTCGTGTCAAAGTTATTTAATGATGTATATGTGATTTTATTTAATTCATTGATATATTTATTGTTTTTTTTAGAAATTAAAAAATTTCATTGACAAAAAATAAGGTAACAAATGGAGAATGGTCTATAAATCAGGCAGAGCAAAAGCTAAACAACTAAGAAACAAAAGAACCAAATCCTAAGCAACGTCGTTTGGGCGTTAAAATTTAAGAGCCAAAACGATTGAAGTCCACGTCGTTGTGAGCCTTTCCTCAGCTAGGGTAAAACTACCTCCACCTTTCACGAAGCGTCGAAATTGCATTCCCCAATTTGGCTAGTCGATGGAGAATCAGCAGACGCAGAGGAGATGAGGGAACTATATCGATGAATCGACTCCTCCAAGATGAAAGTCCAGGTAAAGAGCTATGACGCTAATAGAAAGAATGGTGTGGGGACAAATCGATGATCTTCATTGTGATTTGTAGGTGTATAGGAAAGCGCGATCCATGCCTGTCGTCTAGATCTTTCCGCCTTGGGTGCTTCGGATGTCGGATCTACAGGGCGTACCCATTCGGGTTCTAAGAGAGGCGAGCTAAACCAGGTAGGCCGACTATCTTGACTAAGTCATAGTAGATGGTTTCCCCTGAGAAGGCAGAGATCAAATCTGAAAGCCTGATGGAGTAATCTAGATTCTGCATAGACTTGTGTGTTGGTTTGAGGTGTAATCTAGTTTCTGCATAGTCTTGTGTGATGGACTGGGTGAAAAAAAGTCTTCTGGTATTTAGAGTCTCCAAATGTAGGCTAGTCTCCCACTGCAGTTTAGATGAAACTGATTTACAATCAGTTGTTCTCTAATCGTTGCAGTAATGATCTTTGTGAGGGAGTTCATTGAAGTTGTCTTATTCAAAAATCTTCTGTTGTTTCTTTCTTGCCAAACATTCTGGACACATGTAGCCATCGAGAGAAGTACTATGGCTCTGTCATTTTTCGATAGGGACAGATTAGGAATCTCCTGCATAATGTCTTGGAGTCTCCAGGCATTAAGGTCTGCGGCACTGAGGGTAGAGATTGTGAACCAAAGGGTTCTGGAAAATACACACTCAAAGAAGATGTGGTCTCTGGTTTCATCCTCAAGGTGACAGAATACACACTGCTTAGGAGAAGTCAGGAAAGTGAGCCTATCCATAGTACTAAGCCGATTTCTCATTGCCAACTAGAGCAGGAAACTCACATTAGGTCTGAGTGCAGTATTCCAAACCAGATTGGCCCATTCTGCCTTGTTTTCTGGTCTAGCCCTGAATTTCCAAACTATCTTAGGGGTAATCTCTGAGATTGGAAGACCCCTCCAAAAATAAGTATCCCTAGCCCATGTCTGATGAGAGGAGGGATGTTAAGCCTGGTTAGCTCATCCACCGAAAGTGTCCATTCTCCATTAGAGATAATAGATTGTAGCTTGGCATCCTTGGGAATGTGGTGTAAGAGGGCAGTAGCCATACTGTTAGAAATTAAAGGACCATTTTTTGTCCAATTATCAATCCAGAAGGAGAGTTTGTCTCCCTCACCTATTTGACAAGTTATATGTTGAAAAAGGTCTCCCCTCATCCCTAGTAGTTGGTTGAAGAACCAAGTATAGCTGGGCTTAGGTTTTAGAGACCAGAAGCTCCTACCTCTCAATATATATGTATGCATCCATTTGACCCACAATGTTTCCTGATCATTTAGTATCCTCCAGATTCTTTTAGACATGAGGGTTCGGTTCCTTATAGCCAGAGATTCAATTCCCAATCCCCCTTCTTCTTTGGGTTGACATATAGACTGCCAAGCTACCTTGGCCAGCCCCCTGTCCCCATTCTTTTTCCCCCACAGGAATTGTTTCATCAGCTTGTCTATTGTTTTAGAGAGGCCTTTAGAGAGGAATAGATAAGAGCTCCAATAAGTGCTCATGGACAGAATAACAGACTTGAGGAGCTGGAGTTTACCCCCATAGGATAAAGCTTTGTTAGTCCACAATCCCAATCTTTGCTTAATTTTTTCTATCAGAGGAAGACATTCACAAAACCTGAGACGTTTAGAGGAGATAGGGATCCCCAAGTAATTGAGTGGAGGAGGTTTAATTTCCATTCCAGTTGCTTGAGCTAAGACATTTGAGAGGTGAGAGGCACTTCTAGAGAGAACAATGAAACTTTTGTGAAGATTAGTGCATAATCCATACATCACTTGAAATTGAGTAAAAGAGTCCATCAAGAGAGAAACCGACTGGAAACTAGCATGGCAGAGAAGGATCAGATCATCTGCAAAACATAAATTGGTTAGTGAAAGCTTTTTGCATTTTGAATGGAATCTAAACCTTGGCTCCTGAGAGATGTTGTGCTTAATCAATTGAGTTAGGACTTCCATACATATGAGGAATAGATAGGAGGAGAGAGGATACCCCTGCCTAAGACCTTTCCTCCCCTTAAACAAGCCTGTAGGGCTTCCATTAACTAGGATCCCATAGGAAGCAGTTGAAATACATTGGCTGATCCAATTAATGAACACTTGGAGAAAGTTCATTTCCTTAAGCACCTTCAGTAAGAATCCCCAATTAACACTATCAAAGGCCTTCTGTAAATCAACCTTAATGGTGCAATTCTAGGAGGACCTCTTACAAGTATAACCTTTTAAGAGTTCTTGAACCAATAGGATATTATCACCACCATCCCTACCCGCCAAGAAAGCCCCTTGATTCTCACTAATGAGAAAATGCAAGACTCCCTTCATTCTGTTAGCCAATATCTTGGCTATGATCTTGTATAAGAAGTTGGTGCACGAGATAGGTCTATAATCCGTCCAAGATTTCGGGCTGTGGGTTTTAGTAATTAGGCAAAGGAATGTTTTGTTGTTCTCCTTAAGAAGAAGTCCTTTGAAAAAGAATTCTTTCACTGCCTCTTTGATAAGTCCACCCAAGCAAGACCAAGTTTTCTGATAGAAGAGACCATTCAAACCATCTGGCCCTGGTGCTCTAGATCCATTCATACTAAAAACCACTTGGTCGATTTCCTAATTCATAACAGGGTTAATCAAACTGTAGGTTTCAGGGTCAAGAATTTTGGAAGTTACAAAGTGGCTAAGATTGAAGTCCTGCCCAGAATGGGAAGAGTCTGACCCCAGAAGCTTACTATAAAAAGATAAAGCCTCCCTTGCTACCTCTTCTTGACCAAACACCTCCCTGCCATCTTTAGATTTAATGGAGTTAATTCTGTTGGTATGCCTGTGGGCTAACAGGGTGTTGAAGAAAAATTTGGAGCATCTGTCCCCATCCTTAATCCAGGAGAGCCTAGATCTTTGTTTCAACAATGAGTGTTGATTAGCCACCACCTCCAAATATTTCTTAAGAGCCTCCTTTTCAGTTGTAGCTAGATTTGCATCTAAGGGATTTTCAACCAAAGCTTGCTGTGAGGAGTGAAGTTTGGCCTGAGAGAGGTCAATCTCCTTGTTCAGATTCTGCCCTCTCTTCTCATTAAGAAGCTTCAATTCATGCTTTATAGCTTTAAGCTTCTCGATACATATGTATTGCTTGGTCCCATAGCAACTAAAATCCATCCCTTTCTGAATGGCATCATGAAAGCCCTCCATTTCCACCAAGAAATGATTGAATCTAAAAGGGTGCTGTGGTTTTTGGGAGGAGAAAAGATCCATAAGCTTAATAGGAGTGTGGTCCGAAAAACCAGGGTCCAGGAATTTAGCATGGCTGAGAGGGAAAGAGGAGAGCCATACCCCATTGACCATTAGCCTGTCCAGTTTTTCCTAATATGCCAATTTGCACTTTGTTTGTTGGACCATGTAAATTCATGGCCTGTAGCCCGTAGGTCCACCAACTCAACATCCTAAATGCAATCATATAGATTGGTAGTGTAATTCCGAAGGTTACAGTTCCCCTCAGCTTCAGATCTGTACAAAATGGTATTGAGATCTCCCCCAATCATCCACGGGAAGCATATTGAGAGCTTGATTCTTCGTAGGAAGCTCCAGAACTCTGTTCTCTGAAAAGTAGCATTGAAACCATATATGAAAGTAGCTAAAATCCCTTTGTTTTCAGATTTAAACCAAATCTTCGTGTGCAAATATTGGGAATTGGACTCCAAAACATCTAGCTTCATATAAAGATCATCATAGACTACAACAATCCTCCCATAAGCATGGCATTGATGATTAGAAGTGATTTGCCAATTGCTTCCCAAATAATTTAACTTATTGAGATTTTCCTTTTTAATTTTGGTCTCCAACAAACAAAAACCCAAGGTTTCTCCTTCTTCGCAAAATCCTTTAAAGCGCAAAGCTTAGAAGGATTATTTATTCCTCTCACATTCCAGACAATAACTGACATAATTAAATGAGTTTCCCTTTGGAGCTCTTCCTACTGCTCCTTGTGCTTTTCCTAGATGTGACTGGCTCATAGAGATCCTCATGATTAAGTGCTGAATGCCTCTCCATTTGTGCAGAACTACATTCAATCATATTCTCCCCAGAATAGTCATTGTAATTAATTGCCATAGGAATCACTTCTTCCCCTCCTTCTCTCGTTTCAAGTTTGCTTTCAGCTATTGAAGTATCACTTTGGTTACTAGGTAATTCCTCTTCCTCCTTCGGATTAGTGGTAGATCTAGGAGGAGTTGTAGTTTCTTTAGGAGCCTTCTCCTGTTGCTCGACTTCCAGCAATGGCTCTTCCTTGTCCCGAAGGGCTTCAGCCTCATTATTGACAATTGGCTCTATTCCCATCAATTCCCAATAATCTCCCTTAATGAAGCATTTTTCGGTCGATTTCCAGGCCTTACCTTGGGTTTTAACGGAGGGTTTCCACTGATAAGTAACCAAAACCCGATCCTCTCGCAATGAATTACCATCTGCCAACCGAAGGATAGGGATACTCTCCTTCAATTCCTTAGATAGATCCATGCTCACACATAATCTAGCAAAGCCAACGCGTTTCCTCAATGCTGTATTTTCATCCATGCAAATTGGTTTGCCCAAGTAACTTGCAAGCATGCTCAAACCTTTGGTATTCCAATATCCCAAAGGAATATTATGAATGTTGATCCATAGAGGAATGTTTTGCATGCGAATCTTCTCAAGCTCCATTCCCAGTTTCCATGTTTGTAGGAAGAGGGGAAGTTGGGACACATGCCATGGCCCTTCTTCGAGTACTTTTTGGGCCTCCGTTTTAGAAGAAAAAGTGAAGGTAATGTTATCCTCTTCCGAAAGCATTACCTCTAGAAGTCCTCGTCCAATCCAATTCCTCTTTGCCCAAGCATGTATAATCGGAAAAGCAGGCCTCTTCTCCATTAAGAAACCAACTAGGGTAGCTTCCCATGATTTTGCCCCTTATTGCAATTCCTCAAGACTAGGGGCAATCATAGTGCGTCCATCTATCTCCACGCCGGGGGGGAGGGGGGGTGTAGACTAAGGAGAAGCCTATTGTGTCCCCAACTACTTGTTTCCATGTACGCCTAACTTCATTAACAGTAGGTCCCAGTGTAGGTGGAGCTCCTATAGGGGCAGAAGGAACTCTAGGTGGAGAAGAGTGTGGATTGGTGGAGGAAGAGGGGTGAGATGGAAGTGGAGGGGAAATAAGGTTAGGTTTAGGGGAAGGGTTAGGAGGGGTAGGTTGAGGAGTACTTTAGGTTGTTTGAGGGGATTTAGAGGAATTAGGGGATTTTTGAAGGATGGCCAGGGGGGAAATCAGAATCCATAGTTGGAAATTGATTGTGTTTTAATGCAGGGAACAAGAAGGAGATTGAAGAAAGTCAAGGAAGAATGAGGGCAGTAGAAGGAAGAGAGGAGGCAGATCTGCAGGATAACTTTGGTGGGGAGAGTAGGAGCAAGAACGGGGAAGGGGAGGATGAAGGAGGCAGCTGGAGAAGAGAAAATCGCAAAGGAGAAAAGTAGGCAAGAACAAAGCTGGGTCAAAGGCAAGGAGGGGAGTGCACCGGCAGCAAACTACCGACGACTAGGACATCTTGGCGGCCATTGTTTATAGTGAATTCTATGTGGCAAATTTATAAAGAAATCTTCACTATTTATAAGTAAATAATGTTATTCAAAACAAATCTACTAGTTAGGTAAGCTCCTAAAGGAAATGAGCATTCTATTAAAGAGTGTTACAAGAGACTAAATGTTCTCTTCAACAAAAAAGTAGAAAGGAACTAACCAATAAGCATATAATAAGGCAGGAGTCAAACAAAGTAGTAGTTAAACTCAGATCAAAAGCATAGTTAATTAGAGGATTCAATTGGAGGTAGAGGGACTATGTTACATTTTGTAAGTTGATGTTCAACCTTCTATAACTAACATTAATGGCAGAAAGTGAAAATGGAGAGAAATAGAGATTTTTTTTGATTTTATTGTCATCATTATACCGTGGCTCTTCTTTGTACAGGTTCATATACAAAAGAATAAAATAATTACATTTTATTAGTTAGCTGAAACTAATTGATTATTTGGCCATAACAAATTTGCTAACATGGCAGGAAGTTTTATCCAATACGTTTTTGTAATTAGCTAGACAATGTTGGCTGAAAGAAGGAGGCAACATTCCTAGCTTAAGTAAAAGTTATCAATGCTGAGCAAAAAGAAGGATTTGGTGAGAACTTCAACAAGTTGACATTTTGTGGGCAAATATGCGAGTTGCATATAAAATGACAAATTAACTCGATATGCTTAGTTCTCTCATTAAAAACTCAATTCTTAGCTACTTATCGAGCACTTTGATTGTTATAGTGTAAGAGAACAAGCTTAAGATTCAAGATATTCAATTCTCCCAAAAGCCTTACAAGCTATATAACTACAGAGGCAGCCTAGGACATGGCTCCATATTCGACCTTTGCAGATGATTTAGAGATAATACTCTACTTCTTGCTCTTTCAACTAATAAGAGATTGATCAAGTTGAATTAAATAACCATTGATGGAGCATTAAAAGGTAGGACAACTAGCTCAATCAGTGTCTAAGAATGAGTTGAGTACTAGCTTTTAATAGAATACCTTAACTAGAAATGCTTTTAACATACTTAAGAACAAGCTTTAAGGCTTGCAAAAGGGTTATTCGAGGCTATTGCATAATCTGACTCAACGTTTGAGCAACAAATGTGATATCTAGTCTAGTATGAGTGAGATAATTAAGTTTTCCAATGAGCATCTTATAATAACTGAGATTAGGTAAAAGCTCTCTAATGTCAGTAGCTAGATGATAATTGGTAGGTAAAGGAGTGGATACTCTTTTGAAATTAAGAATCCCAGATAATAGTTCAGTACTAAACTTCTTTTGAGTGAAAGTAATACCATGATAAGTATAACTAACCTCAAAACCTAAGAAATAATACAATTTGCTTTGGTCTTTGATCATAAATGTTGAATGAAGATGCTTTTCAGAGTCTATATTTCAACAAGATTTGATCCACTTAACAAGATGTCATCAACATAAATAGCTACAATAGTAAGATCAAAACCCTATTTCTCAAGAAATATGGATTAATCATTGTTGGATTGAATGTATCATAGTTGTTAAAAAAAGATAGACAGTTTAGCAAACCACTACCTTGAATCTTGCTTAATGTCATAAAGAGATTTCTTATGTTTGAAAACCTTGTTATAAGTATTATCTATACCCTCGGGCATTTTCATGTAAACTTTTTCCTCAAAATCACCATGAAAAAAAAGAATTTTTAATAACAAGTTGAAATAGATCCTAATTTTTGTGAGCTGCTAAAGCAATGATAGTTCTAATGGTAACTATATTGACTACAGGAGAAAAGATTTCCTGAAAATTAGCATCAATCTTCTGTGAGCAGCCTGTAATGACCAATTTAGCTTTAAGTCTCCAAGTTCCACCAGAATTTAACTTGACCTTATAAATTCACTTATATGGTACAACCTTTTTACCTAGAAAGAGATTACATGTTCTCTTCAACAAAAAAGTAGAAAGGAACTAACCAAGAAGCATATAACAAGGTAGGGGTCAAACAAAGTAGTAGTTAAACTCAAGACCAAAAGAATAGTTTGTTAGAGACTTCAATTGGAGGTAGAGAGATTGTGTTACATTTTATAAGTTGATGTTCAAACTTTTATAAATAACATTAATGGTGGAAAGTGAAAATTGAGAGAAATAGAGGAAAAGTTTTGATTTTATTGCCGTCAATATACCGTGGCTCTTCATATACAAAAGAATAAAAGAATTACAATTTATTAGTTAGCTAAAACTAATTGATTATTTGGCCGTAACAAATTTGCTAACATGGAGGGAAGTTTTCTCCAACATGTTTATATCAATTGTTAACATATTTAGTAACCTAATGAGTTACAGATAAAGCGCGTGTAAAGAGAGAAAAGATCTTTTAATTTAGTTGAGCTTGATTGTAAAGTTTGATAAACTTTATGATTAAATATGAGATATTTAATAAATAAGAATCAATGTGAGATATTGGATATTATTTGAGCATAATTGATATTTAATTAGAAATAATTGTAATTCTAATTAAAGTTTAATTAAAATTAAAATTAAAATTAAAATTAGAATTAAATTAAATTATTAAAATGTACAAAACTTATTATAAATAGGCTTAAACTCTTAAAGAGCTAGCACTGCTTACTTAACTCTCTGTAATAGTTACAGTATTTTCTTAACTCGTTTTGTGGATACCATTAGAAACCGAATACTTATGCAACTACAGTGATTAAAATGAGCCGATTTCAAAAATAGGCTAAAGGAGTGATGTGGTGGGAAGGTTTCTCCATCAAACTGAGATGGATACTACTGGTTCCTTTGGCAGTAACTATTTCTCTAATCCAGAAGATTGTTTGATGGGTAGCGCACTCCTCCTTAAAGATTTCTTCTATTTCCCTCTTCATATATTGTAAACTAAACGGCTGACGACAAGCTTTAAGGAGTTGTCAGGGGAAGAGCCCTTGAATCTAAAAATTACCCATTCTGTTCTAGATTCCCAAGTAATCTTACTCATGACAAGTTGCATAAAGATAGTAATGTTTTCACATGAAACTAGACTATAAACATTCGAAGAAAAGTTGATTTTGGTTTTCAGTATATGAATTACACAAAATACAATTCCTAGAAGCCATGTTGAGGAATTGTTGTTTGTCTTTGGTCTGCAGTTTTTGTTTAAACACCAATAAAAGAATGAGGATGACTTTTGGTGAGTGCCCTTTGTACCAAAGGAGGGTGCCAAAATTAGTACGGAGCTTGATCTTTGAAGAGGCTTTTTTTTACAGAAACTGTGAGATGCATTACGTACTCAGATGATCTCATCTTCTCTGATGGTGTTGGGATCGTAATATGGTAAGCTGTTCCTGAATAAATTCGATTCTCTGTAATTGTGCATAGGTCGGACCAAGTATTAGATTGAGACTTGATGTCAAACGCTACTCTGGCTTGTCTTGAAAGACCTTGGAACTGAGTTTTCAGAGAGACAGCTGTTCAACGGTCCCATTTGGCATCATATTGGAAGAATATGTTTGTTCCATTTCTTATTACGTTTAATGTAGGGTGGGTTTGATTTCCTCCCTTAACTTCAGAATTTCTCTTCAAGACCATGAAGCATAGCTAGCTGGTTTCATTGTTACATAGATTCTTTCTCACAGGACCAAGCTCATGCTTTTCAATTTTGATAATTTGGACTGATTCTGTCAACTTTTTCTCAAGTGCACAATTTAAAACTTGGCCGGTGCCTAACCCATTGTTATAGATTTTAGAAGATCACTTTTCTTCCTAGCAACAGCTGTAAATTTCTTGTAGGAAAAAAACAATACAAGCATACTTGCCTGTGAGCTGGAACAAAATTTATTTTGCTTATTCTCATAATACTAAAGGATATAAACAAGAATAAAGCGGCATGCATCTCTACTAAAATTGTTGCCGGCCCTACACAATTTGCTGTCGAAATCCAAGTTAGTTCTACACAAGAACCAACAATAATTTGCATATAACGACCTTCTTAACAGTTATGCTTTTTGTATGGACATGAATATGATTACTGTTGTATTTAAATGAACATAATGTTGAGAGTGAGCATATGGACAACATAAGAATACTGCCACTCCTCAAATAATAATAGAGTACATATGGCTCTTAAGACAACATTTTAACGTAACAATGACACCAAAAAAAAAAAAAAGAGTATGAACTCCATTGAGGAGAATTGAAATTGAAGGAGGCTCGTTGGTTAAAGAGAAACACGCAGGATCATCAAAGTCTATGAAGAGAATGGGAACCAGCAACCAAACCACTTCCTCTGCATAGAAAACTTCTTCTGCATCCAACACAACCAAGTTTTAAGTATGTAATGAAATCAAGAGATGAGGTTTTGATGATTGTTACCTTGAGAGCTTTGATGAAACGCTTGAGCTTGAAAGAAGAGCGTTTCTTCTTCTTGGGTTCTGACAGTGTAATTCTACCACTACATGCATGACCATTCAGTTTCTCCTTTCTCCTCTCTTCAAAAATGGCACTAAATCCTTCAGCAGAAGAAGGATCACCTTCTTTCCACTCCCCAAACTTTGGTATTGGTCGCATACGATTATTGCTGGACTTTCTCTTCAATGAAAAAAACCATGAAAGTGACATTTGCGGCAAGAAAAAGATTACATGTAAGATCAATGCTTGGGAATTAGCAAGCTAAAACAAATAGTGGAATCTGACATCTTCAAAGCTAACGTCCAAAAGACATGGTTGTTGGTTAACAACAAAGAAAAGTATAACCTTTGATGAACTACATCCAAAAATCTGTAAACCAAATTGTTGAAAACGATCTTTTAGCTAACGTTGGAAACACTAAATCTACTCTTTCCTTCTGACATCGATTGATTCGTTGTCAGAGCAAGAACTCAATCCAAACTGCAACTTAGCAAGTTTCTTGATCATATGATCATCAGGAACCAAGGCCAGTACTTCCATGAAACCAAAGAAGTGAAATTATGAAGAATGCAAGGTAAGATATTCACTCCTTGTGACCCGCACATTTTACAGACACATAAACAATCAGGAAAGTTTCTACCTCCTGGAAAGACGGAAACTTTTCCTTCTTCAAGAATTCTGAAACATTTCGAGCATGTGTTTTCTTACATCCTCTTAAACAACAAAAAATCACTTCTTTTATTCTATTCAAAGCAAAAAAAGAATCCCATGATCAAGGTGAAGAAAAAGGAACAAAAAGAAAGTGTACCTTTGACATCATTGATAACTTCACAGCTGTCATGGTTAAGAACCGTGAAGAAGGTCGTGACTGTCAAGAGAAGAGTTGTTGGAAAAGTTTGTCTTGAAGGTGAAGATCTACGGACTCTGATGGGTTTTTAAGGGGTTAGAGCATTTGTGGTTTGGTTCCATATCAAGCTTACCTCGTATCCTACGCGGGTTTCCCAATTCAGTTTCTATCGTCCGTTGAGATGGGAAACAGTCTTTGCCTACTACACTCCAAAATATATAATTTTGCCAAGGTTTGGAATCCAAACCTTCATTTGAAATAGATGGCGCATTTGGTATCAACTTTAGGCATAAAATATGAGGCTCAACCAATGGGACGAATATGTATCAGCAGTGGTATCAGATTTGATTTTAGTATTGTATTATATTGTTACCAATCAATATTAGGTAACGTTTCAAGTAATTTTTTAAATTTATAAAATAATTCTTAAATTTTTTAAAATTACAAAATAGTCTATTAATATATTGTATTTGATACTTTATAATTTAACATCAACCATGTCTCCAAAAATAAAAATAATAAAAATTTAAAATTATAACAATTTATTTTTTTATTAACATTAATTTTTACATATAAATAATAATCACAATTAATATGACAAAAGATAATTTAATCATCTTACAAATATAAAATTAAAAACAATACAAAGTATTTAAAATATTATGATTTCATCATATTATAAATGATAATTATATCAAATAAAAAGAATAATAAATATCCTTAACTCTCTAACTTTTATAATTTACAACAGGAGTTTGCAATGAGGAAACAATCGAGAAAAAGTGAAATATGAAACAAAAACATTTATAATTATATTGCACATATAAAAATTTAACATATACATCAAATATAAGTAAAATTAAAAATAGAAAAGAAACAAAACTTGGAATTTTATTCAATCAAATATGGGATACCTGCTATAATTGCATTAAACTCAATTCTCATTTTGTACAAAATCTTCATCATTGAGAAAAGTCTCATCATCACCATCATTCAAATTCATTGCACCAAATGACACATTAATATTTTCCCATCCAAGATTATCTTTTAAGTAACTTTCATCTATCAAACACAGTTTCTTAGAAACCCAATCTGCTAAAAAATCGATATTATCAATGCAAATTGGATCTACTAAACTACTTGTTTTATTAAAAGTCCTAGTAAACAATAAAATTATATTATTAAAAATTATAAGAAATTATATATAACCTAATAATGATAATAACTTACCTTTTTCGAAGTTTTAAATTGTATCGAATGAAGACCAAGTCATTCAATCTTTTATGCTCCAATCTTTTTTTTTTCTTGGAATAGATGAATTCAAACGTGGTCTAATTCCTTTAACAGACTGTTGCACTCGCACATTGACTTAGAATTCGAATAACAAACCTTTGTAATTTTGGAACATTACTTTCAAATTGGTCCCACCAAGAAATTGTAAGCCTTAAGACAACAAAAGTAGCGTTATACACAAAATAAAGTGATAATTAATTTTCAACAAGCAACAAAAGTGAAAAAATATATTCCTGGCTTAAGTTTCGCTCTTTGTTGAATAACAATTGGCATCCCAAAATCCCTAGAAGACTTCTTATAAATCTCCATTTGTGAGCTTAGGAAAATCTTGCATCTTCTCAAGGGCAACAATTGTTGTAATAGTTAATAGCATTTCCCTATTAATTTCAGCTTTCTTTGTAAAACCTGGTTTGAAATAGACATTAAGATTCAAAATTCTCCAGCTGCAAACAATTGAGAGTAAAGTTGTCTTTCCCATCTCTCGTAATGACTATAAGATAAGGTGTGTACAAAAAAGACATATTTTTCATATTGGTCTTGATTGCTTCCTTTACCCTCTCCATAGCATCATAAAAATAACTCATTGTTGCATTTTCATCACTATCAGCCAAATGAAACACCCTCACTAAAGGCTCACAAATTCATATGACAAATTGACATTAAGACCAAAATTTAATATCTTTAAGTATAATTCTAGAAATCTTCAATCTAACATTAGACCTAGCAAGCTAAAATGTAACTCACTTATCACTTTTAAACATCTGTCTCAACTCTCTCTTCATCACAATAAAACACTGAAGTGACAAGAAATTTGTTGCAAATCTTGTAACAACAGGATGACACAAATTCCTATCATTAGTGAAATTCTTTCTCATTAAATTCAATACCTATGCACGATTGTAGATAAACTTGGTCACCTTTTTTGCTTTCTGCACAGTCTCTTCAATAATAAGAAAATACCTAATATCTTTTATATTTTTCAGTATTAAGTCAATGCAATTGCAACACAAACAGTCCAAAAAAAAGAATTTTACTTGCTTTGTAATCTTCTTCTAGCCGCTTCATAAGCGGAATCATTATCAGTAAATGAACTGAACAATATTTTTTAGCACTACTTCATTCACAACTTCATCAAATATTTCAAATAAAGTATTAGTATTCCTAAAAAGGCCAGATGCATCAATAAATTTAAAAAACATTGAGCCAAAATAATCCAAAAAATTAATAATAAGATCATGTCTCTTATTTTTCCAATTATCACATATGATTGAGCACCTATAAGTAGTTCAAGTCATTCTTTTTTCATCCAAATAACTTTTAACTTTATAAACAAAGTTACTAAAAAATTTAACTTTGTAGTCATCAATAGAAGGAAACATTGTCATATCTACATTATGAGCTACTTCTTTTGAATATATGGCACTACGAATTGAAAACTGAGCTTCAAGAATTGTTCATGGTGCAAAAAAATTTGACATATGCCTTCTTCTTTTCCTAAAATCAAGTTTAGATGCAACATTCACTTCTTACTGGGAAGGAATACCACCACCTTCAAGATTTCCACTATCATCCTGAACAGCAGCAAAGAACTTCCATTATCAATTTCATAATTCAGTCTCTCCCTTCTATCTTTCTTGTACTGATAGTCTTTAAGAAAAGTCTTCATTTGCCACTTCATATCATGAATTACTTTTTTACTAGGTTTCACATTTCTTTTAACCCCAGCTAAATGTTTCTTTAATCTGATGATTCCTTCACATTTCAAATGCTTATTACAAAACAAGCAAATAGTATGGTTCTTCATATCGGGGACCAATTCAACATAAGCTCAAGCTGGATCATTGTATCTTCTTAAACTGGTTGAATTATCAGGAGTACTTGAACTTCCTTCCATTTATCTGTAAAAATAAATAAAGACATATATCAAAATAAAGAACACTTAATTTCATTATCAACTATTATTACAAAATATGTATTATTTAACTTAAAAGTTCAAACTAACATAATTATACAATACACATATACATTTTATATAATATAACTCATTTTGTTTGATTACATCATACACAATTTAATTTCATCTAACACAATTCACCAATAAGTCAAAACCCAACAACTCAATTATTCAACATACACAATACAAATGTCCATCTTATATAATATAACTCATTTTGTATGATTATATCATACACAATTTAATTTCATCCAACGTAATACACTAATAAGTCATAAACCAACAATTCAAGTATTCAACATACACAATTACACAATACATATATCCATCTTACAATCACATTATACACAATTCAATTTCATCCAACATAATTCACCAATAAGTTCAAAACTAGCATAATTACACAATACACGTATACATCTTATATAATATAACTCATTTTATATGATTACATCGTTCAACCATAAACTAAAGACATACACTTACAACTATAACATATTCAACTTCAACCATAACTCGCAACTATAAGTTTACAACTTACTTTATGTAATCTCATAATTCAACTATAAACTAATATATTTTGTTTACGTATACAATTCAATTTATAATGTTGATTGTTTTCTTAACTAATATTAATCAATATTGTTACTAAAATCCTAATTCCTAACTTTAATTTAATAATATTTCATTCACTAATTTTAATCAACATTCTTAATTTCTTACCCAAATTTTCTAGTGCATTAATTTTCTTCATAAATTGGCAATGTTTAAATTATATTGAAATTGAATCAACTCACACAAACAATTCCAAATTTTAAATTCAAATTTTCCAATCCATTAATTTTCTTCATAAAATGACAATGTCTAAATTATATTGAAATTGAGCTAACTCACACAAACATTTCCAAATTTTAAATTCAAATTTCGCAATTCATTAATTTTCTTTATAAATTGACAATGCCTAAATTACATTGAAATTGAACCAACTCACACAAACAATTCCAACTTTTAAACTCAAATTTTCTAACTCACACAAACAATTACAAGAATTCTAACAATTCCAACCGTCACAAAACATACATACACAACAGATATGATGGAATTACTATTCAAAGCAAAAAAATACATTCAAAAAAATAGAAAATGCATTTAAATGATAAGTTGGCTCGGTTCGGTTCGAGTCAGGTCAGGTTTGGATCCGGATCTAGATCTGGACATGAAAATTTGAAATTCCATATTTGCAGATTCTGCTGCACTATACACTCCACACACACTGGGCACAGTAGTGGGTTGTTGGAAGCAATGGTTAGAGAGCAGTGGTGGCGTGGTGCGATAAGGAGACTGGAGCAAAAAGTGCGTGACAATGAGGAAGAAAGGAAATAGAAGAGACGTTGGAAAGGGAGAAGAGGGTCGCCACTAGAGAGGAGAACTAAGAGAGAAAGTGAGATGTTGTACCAACCAAAAAAGGTACGAAACCCATAATATTGAGCTCAATTCCCAAAAATCATGGGTTAAAGTTTTTGAAACAGAATAATGATAGAGGATAATATAATTGAATATTGTCTTTGATGAAATAACAATATCAATTTGATAGTTCTTGTTTAGGGGAAAGGTACGCGTTATCTTTCTATCCAGCTATTATATAGCTGTAAGTAGTATAAAACTTGTAATCGTTTCCTTCACAGGACAATAATATGAATTAGCTACTTGTGTGTATATCTCTCTCTCTATGTAATTTCTCTGTTTTCTCTCCTCTTTCTGTACTCTTCTCTTTTTTTTTTCTTCATTTCTCTCTTTACAAAAAATTATTCATAACAGATGGTATCAAAGTAACCGATTCAAAGGAGAACATTAATAATGGAAGGAACAAAGGGTGCAGAGATGTGAAGGTTCAAAGACAACACTAAAAATTTGATGGAATCATAGATCAGAAATGAGAAAATGGCTTTGGAATCACAAAGCAGGGTAGAAAGACACAATAAGGACATACTTAAGCTTAAGACAATCTTCGCACAATTCATGCAATGGTAAGGAGTGGAATCGGGCGTGACTATTCCAGTTACTCCGAAACTCATAAATCGAAGGAAGCAAACCATGCAGGTGACTCCTCATTCGCTTATACTTTGCCCTCGGAGTCGTTTCCTCTAGCAGTTCCCTTTTTGTCCCCTCGATTTAACCTACAAAGTACAAAAGCATTTCATCTGGTTTTGGAGTTCTAATAAAAGAGTAGGGTTTAAGCTTTGCAGGTGGTTACATTGCTAGATTTTTATGTGCTATTGTGTCTCATACTGCTGATAATCTTGTCTCCTTCCTCAACAATGCTAAAGGAGCTACTGTTGGTGTTGCCATGAAGGAGATGGGCAGTGAGAAGTTCAATTTTTTCAAAAAGAAAATTAGATTATTTCTTTTTTGTCCATTCTGTAAACCTCCTTAATACTTTCCCTATCAAACCTTATGGATAAGGTTTTCTAAAGCATATGGAATTATTACATATAAAAATATTATAGCTATTATACAACTATAAGTAGTATAAAACTTGTAACTATTTCCTTCAGAGGAGAACAATATGAGTTAGCTATTTGTGTGTCTCTCTCTCTCTATGTAATTTGTCTATCTTCTCTCCTCTTTCTGTACTCTTCTCTCTTCTGTTCTTCATTTGTCTCCTTACCAAAAATTATTCGTAACACTTTCTAGAATAAATGGACTGTGTTTGATATTTTGTTACACATCAATTCAAGAATGGATTATTTAGGTTTTTGTAGTTGTGAATACTAAATAACTTTAAAAAAACAGAAAGAGAACAACAAGAAATTGATTATTGCTCAAAATTCGAATACAATTTGATACCTAATTACTAAAATCAGTTGGCTTGTTTTTGTATAACTATCCTCTTTCATTAGTAATGATTGAGTGTTTCAACACAGATGATGTTATCATTAGCAAATGTGATTGGACTCTTGCTTTATCATAAACATACTTTTTAAATTGAGAAACATAAAAGGTGGAATAGATTCTGGAGGTCTTGAGAAGTTTCAAACGATATAAATTTTGAAAGGCCAAAGAACATAAACGAAAACTTATGGTTCAGTTCACTTGTTATTGCACACTTTGTTGTCTATAAGGTCAAAACTTTACATACACTAAATTATTAATTGCAAATTCTTTATTGGTGCATTTTTATTTGTCAATTGTTTCATCTGATTTTGAGCTTGTTAATTGTTAAATATATAACTTGTTTTATTATGATCTTTCATTGGCATATCTATCATTAATAATCTAAAATCTCTCACAAGATAAGGAAAATGCATATGAGATGCAAATCCATATAAATTTTTAAACAAAGAACATTATATGGTCAAATAAAAGTGATATCATACTACCATTCTATAAGAGACCAGCCATCTACTTTAATAAGTTACACAATTATTGGTCATACACCATAAATAAGTCTCTAAGATTCTGCTAAAAATTCGTATTTGATCATCAATTTAAGGATGATAAACAATTGACATCTTCAGTGACACTCTTTGTAACTTATAGAACTCTTGTCAAAAGTTACTAATAAAAATCGGGTCATTGTCACTCATAATAGTCATTAACATCTTATACAACTTATACATAATGATTGAACAATTGAGCCAATTTATATGGAAAATAAAGATGATAGAAATGTATACAATGAGAATATTTATATATTTTTCTATCGCAACCATTATCATGAAGAAACCTTTAAATTTAGGCAATCATTCAACAAAGTCAAGACTAATATTACTCCATACTTATCATGAAATAGAAAATATTTTTTTTTGATAATTTTAAAAAAAATCATTAAAGAAAATATTAGTGTACAACTTTGGAAAGGGCCTCTCTCATGTGAGATAAAACAACTAGGAACACTAAACAAACAGTTGAGACAAAAAAGACAATGTTTAAAAAACTAAATGGGAATATGTTTGATGACCTTTAGCGATTAGGGTATAATGACCCTCTTCTTTCTCGAAGCTTCAGACAATTACTCGATTTGGGAAAGAAGAAGATGATGCTCTGGAGGCGCGGCTCTACAATGGCGATATTGTGGTTTCTATTGCTCGTTTCTTCGCACAAAGGGAGATCTTAATTCAAGTATGCATACTCAACTTAAAGTAACTTCAGCTTTAATGATTATGTGAATCTCCACATAATAATGAACTACATATTAATATCAGGGAACTAAAGGGGACATCAATAAACCTTCATATAAGACTCGGCTGGGGAGGAAGTAGATCTGAGGAAGGTACTCCAAATCCACTATGTTTCCTACAGGTGAGTTCGGATCCTCCTATTCTTCAATAGTCTCCTCCTTCCATGAGTAGGTGAAGAATCTGCTTGAATCCAGAAATAGTTATGCATGAGAACTTTCTTCTTTTCTATAATCTAGATTGCATGAAACATCCCTAAACTAGCATTTTATACATCGCTTAATAACCATAATGTTAGGATTTGCCTTCTATTTATACTATCTTCTTTCTCAAGAGCCTAATGAAAGATGAGTTGGCTTTTACAGGATTACGATGTTTGCAAAAGGGTGAAGAGCACACAACAATTTTTACTGGGTTCGATAGCTTAATTGCTAGCTACATCTAAGGATCTCACGTAGGTGGTTCTACTAGTTTCAACGAAAAGAAAAAGTTACAAGAGACAAAGTAGTTTTCAACACTTGCAAGAGTTCCCTAATAACTCACTAGTACTCCTAAGTAAGTACTTTAGCAACTCTTTAACTCATAATTTCTTCTTATGAAATTCAATTAGATTTTTTATTACAATGAGCAAGCCGTATATGTCTTAAATTGATGCTGATTTCAGGTTTTTATAGACCATAAATAGCAGTTGTATTTTTCATGCCTTCACTGCCAAAGAAATATCAAACTCAAACTAAGCTTCATGTGCCTCTCACATGTATCACTTAAAGCTCCTTTGCTCTGCGTTTTGCTTTGTTCTTTGTTGTTAATCCTGTAACCAAACACCCTCAAATCTTTGGGTTCTTTATGTTGTCAGCTATTAATCAAAACAAATCAAAACCACACACATATATCAAATGACCCGTATATTCCCAAATATTAAACCCGAACCATTTGAGATCAAATCTATGATCTGTGTTGAAAATTGATGGAGAAACGTGAATCACTTCATACATAATGACCACCCATAAACATATCTTATAAAATAGGGAGATAATTTTATTTGCAATTATATATTAGCACCAACCACTTCTATGTCTTTCCATTACAACAATTTATTAAACCAATTATAAGCTGAAACATTAAACTCAACTTGTTTAAGCCATTGGATCACTTTCTGTACTACCATATTGGATCACTTTCTATACTACCACATCCTCCTCCTAACTTTGAATTATCTATTGTAATCAGTTGTTTTACATTAAGACATCTTTAGATTATATATCTCCCTTGTATATACTTTAGACAACTAATTAATTACTGTCTTATACCAGATTTTGAAGTTAAATCCTAATAATTTCAGTAATTACGATTGTTGGAAGAGAGAAATAATCTTTTGTTCCTTTAAGTACTTCAAGCTTTTATAATCTATTTACACAATAAATCTCCTACTTATTAAATATTGAGATCATTGTCAAATTACAACCACCAAAGCTAATAGTTCCTTCTTATATATAAATAATTGTAAGTATTTTATAGAGGATTTACTAACATAAGCAATAAAATGATCACCTATATAAGAACAACTCTCAAGCTCGTCCCATTTACCTTAACTTCAATGACAAATTCTTTATTGAAATTTGGTATGGCTAAAACTGGCGAAGACATTAATTCTTCTATGATTGCTCTAAAAGCATCTTTAGCCTTTTAATGCCATCGAAAAATAGTCTTCTTCAACAAGAAGGTTTTAGTGACTTCCTTAGCTGATCATACTCTATAAATCTCGTAGAATATCCAACTAGTTCTAAAATTCCTCTTATTTGTTTCAAATTATGTGAAATAAGCCAATTCAACATTACACTTTTTAAGTTTGTTAAAACTCCTTTCACTGAAACAAAGTGGCCAAGGTGTTCCACTTGACCTGCTTCAAAAGAATATTTCAATTTCTTCACAAACAATTACTGCTCCTTTAGAACTTGTAATAGTTGCTGAAGATGACAAAGAAGTTATGTTTATAAGCTACTGCAAATCAATAAGTCATTAAAGAATACCAAAATAAACTTCCCTAAGTATTAGAATTCATCAAACTTTAAAATATTGTAGACGCATTGATTAAACCGGAAGGCCTAATCGAGAATTCATAATGGCCCTCATATGTTATAAAGCTTGTTTGATGTACATCCTGCTTAAACATGATAAGTTGATGATATCTAACCCTTAGATCTAACTCAAAAAAGTATCTTGTACTATGTAATTCATCAATTAATGGGATAGAAAATTTATACTTCTCAATATATTAATTTAGTATCTTATAATCTGCATATAACCTCCGTGAGTTATCATTTTTCTTCACTAGGGCTATTAAAGAAGAAAATAGACTAAGACTTTATTAGATTATTCTTTGCCCTGTCATATCTCTAACTAATTCATCATTAACCATTTTTACATCCCCACCAAACTTATAAGGGCTTAGGTTTATTGCCTATGTTCCCTCTTTCAACACAATAAGAATGATCAAATTTACCAATCGGAGGTAAATCTACAAGCTCAATAAATACATCATCATAATACTCTAGTTTCTCCATTGATTCACACTCCCATATCATCTACCCATTTTCTTTTACCTCCAATTCCATCTATTAGATATCATATTCATTTTATTAATTTCATTGAATTTGAGCATCATTCTTTAATTAAAAAAATTGACAAATAACGTTAAACCTTTCTAACATCTTCGTAGATTGCTTTTTCTAAGCCAAGTAACTCCACCACTTCTTAACTCTTGTCACTTTTCCTTCTTATTCAAACTGCAAACTACTCTTTCTATAATTGCAAACTATAATGTTTAATGAAAATAACTCCTAGATTTTTAGCACCATATCACTTTTTCCAATGTCAATTACTAAAGCATTAGTGTGGAATACCCATTCATTAACCAACTGAAATTTCTTCACATTTTATTACATATGATTTTCATACCTCTACCTACCATGATTAGTACTGGATTAATCTCCCGAACTGATCTCCCTTCCTTCTTAATCATGTTTTTATCAACGAAGTAATATATATCTCCTCTGTAAATTAATACATGAATTATTTTTATTCTTGCTACTTTCATTTTCATATGATAGAATTGAACAGTTGTGATATATGTTATAACTTTCATTATAATAGTTGTTGTTGATTCTCTCTATAAATGGAAACAAGTTAGGTCAGGTCAGGTCAGGCCTAAGAAACATTTGAACTCTGCCTAAAATTCGAATAGGCTTAGCTTATAGTACTCAAGTTTGAACCTAAGTTAGACTAGATTTTAAGTAACCCAAAGTCCACTCGAAGCTTGAACTCGTCCAATTCCACCCGACCTAGATATTCGACACCTCACTCTCAACCTGTGCCTCACAGCCATATGCCTTCAATTTATGCACCTCTTTGACCAAAGATTTGACCAAAAATACTAATAAAGACAAATTAATGATATTTGATACAAGTTTAGTAATCTGGTAGACCATAAATATAGAGAAAGTAACAAACTTTTTCACTTACAAAGCCAGTTTTATGACAAAGTTTCAATGGTCATAATAGCGAAGGGAGATGAGAGATAGTTATAATGGTAGAGGGGAATGGACTAGGGAGGAGGAGCATAATAGAGAGATTGAGTGAGAGAAATAGAGGGAGTAGAAGAGAGGAATGGGTGTTATAGAGGAGAAAGTGAAGACTGAAGAAGACGAGAGCTAAGAAAAGTTATAATTTACATATATACACTTAGGCTTCGGAATATGAAGCCTAATTTTAGAGTTGATCTAAAGTTTAAAAAGCAAAAAAATTTAGTCTAACCTAAATCTTAATCAACTCAGACTAAATTCATTCACTTAGGACCAAGCCAGATCTAGCCTTGGCCAATTTATCATTCCTGATCCTCAATCTTTTATTCCTTCCACAAACTCTTCACCTTCTTCCCTCTTATATACCATATACATATGTAATTATTTCTTTTTGCATTTATGTCCCAAAGTAAAACTTTCTTCATACCAAAAATACAAATCCTTTACCTCTTCGTTTATCAAACTCTAGGCTACTTGTTGTTTTGGTTCCTTTGGTCTCTCCTTTTGATTTAAATTGATAAGATGATTTAGGTAGAAGCCTTGTTGAACCGTTTATGTTTGCAATGTAATTGCATACCCTGTTGTTGACTCCTCAAATTTGTTCTATACACTGCAAAATAGTGTTAGAAATCTAGCTCATGTTTCTTAGCTGCCTCAATCATTTCCTGCAAATCCCTTAGATTGAAAAGCTTCATTGGATATCCAATTTTTAGTTTCACCTTCAAAAAGAGATCCACTATATAGGTCTTTGACATGACCAATTTGTCGAACATGTGACTTTGAAACAGTCAAAGATTTTATGAAAATATATTCTTTAAGTTCAGATTTTATTTTATGCTGATTTAGATTAGATATTATCTAATTTTTGAATTTAAATTAGAGAAAGACTGTATAAATTGACAAATTTCTATTCAATAAAATTAGAGAGTCTTCTCCACATAAAAAAACCAACATTTGGTATCAGAGCTCTCTTGATCTTAAGGGACTTCTAAACCTATAAACCTATAACCCATAACTCATTCTACGCTTTCCTACACTACAAATCAAAAACCACACGTCAATGGATTCAGAATCATCGTTCACTGCCATTACTCTGTCAGTATTTGATGGTAAAAATTATCTAAGTTGGGCTGTTCGAATGGAGGCCTTCCTTGAAGCAAATGACTTGTGGGAAGTTGTAGATGAAGACTACGACATTAACAACGAGAACGAAAGATCAAAATTTGAAGGTTTGTCGACGCTCCAATTTTGGAAAAGAAGACGTGATATAAACATCAACAACAATGAAGATGATGAAAATGGCAATCTTGCGCTTTGTTTATCATCTTCTGACAACAGTAGTATTAGCAATATTGCTACTACTACTACTTTAAGGAACAACAAAATCACATCTTTAGACATACAGCTCTCACTTTCATTGCCAACCCCAACACCTCCACAAGATATCACCAGATAACAACCAGATATAAGATGCAACAAGTGTGGACAAAAAAGACATATTGAAGAGATATGTAAAGCGCAACAAAATGTGAGAGAAGCTAAACAAACTGTAAACGATCAACTTGAAGAGGAGGAGTTATTTGCAGCATCATGCCTAGCCTAACAGCGAAATTATGGGAGCACAAACGAAAAAGAAAAAAAAATGCTTGAAGTTTGCAGTATCAAAGTCATGGAGGAGTGTTAAACATGTGACTTTGAAACAGTCAAAGATTTTATCAAAATATATTCTTTAAGATCAGATTTTATTTTATGTTGATTTAGATTAGATATTATCTGATTTTTGAATTTAAATTAGAAAAAGACTGTATAAATTGATAAATTTCTATTCAATAAAATTGGAGAGTCTTGTCTGCATAAAAAAAACCAATACAATTTATGAGATCATAAATTTCACACAATAATCTTTCACATTTCTTATATGTTTCAATTCTTTTAGTTCTTCCACTAGGTCACTGAACACAACCTTGCTAAACCATTGCTCTAATACTGTTAGATATTTTCCTAATTTAGGTGACTCCACTGTTAGTCTATTCTTTATATATAATTGGTACCGTGATAAAGTTTTCCCAAATAGATGTTTTTGCAACGATAAATACCTCCTAAGAGTTCTATTCGATATGAAGAACTGCTTACGCTTAAAAGTCCTAATTTTGAAGACCTTCTCCATCAAAAGATGAAATTTCTACTCTTACTTAACCTAATGGGCATAGTATAGCTTCTATTTACTAAACAATATTTTGCTATCATCCCTAAACTATTCTATCTTCCTCCACATTCCTCCGATTATTGTTGGAAATTTTAAAGAAAAGAACATGTATGAAATAAGATAAAGAATACGTAACATGTTACTGAAGTCATTTTATTAATAAACTTGGTTGCCTTGTATAGGCAAAATACAAAAACTTAAATAGATATTTCAACTAATAAATTTGACTTATAAGATAAGATTAAAAATAAACTAAAGACCTATTTAAAAGGAATTTTAAACAACAACAACTTTCAGTAGAAATCCTGCTGAGACATAGGTCTGAGGAAGTCTAGTAGTATGCAGCCTTACCCCTAACTATTAGAGAGGTTGTTTCTAAATGACCCACTCAAAAGGAATTTTAACAATTTTACAATTTTGAATTAATTCTCAACAATTATTAGTTCTACTCTAATGTAACTACAAAATCATCTATTTCAATTCTCTAATATTTTGTTATATATTGCTTCCATTTATTGCATTTGGTTCTTCATATTTTTTTCTAACTATTGAAGATCTTGTAATCTCATTCCTTGTCATATTGTAACCTTTCAGTTGCTTCCACTAATGAGAATTAGTAGCTCTAATACTAACGTAATACACTTCAATTTAAGAATTATACATTTAGGGTTTGTTATTTAAGAAATTTATGTGAATACTAAATAAGTTAGAGAGAAAACAACAAGAAATTGATTATTGATCAAAAGTCATTTACAAATCCCTTCTAACTTTATTTTAGATCTTATGATATTATTTGAGTCATAGATGAATAACCCTCATCCTTTTTGACATTGTATGAACCTTCCTTTCCTTCCATTTACATTTCACAACTTAAGTCATCCCAGTTTTTGTATTATTTGAACTTCATGTTGTTTAATGCAAATAAAAGGTTTGAAGATTAAAATATTTCTCTTATTCCATTATGCCAACTCATTCATTAAAAGTTATCCGTGATCTATTCATTTCAAGCACAGTCAATAAAACGATATAATGATATAAGTTTTATTCTTTGTATACTTCTACATATTTTTAAGTATTTTCCAGTATGAGCTTTGAAAAGGAATACATTTTTCAATTTTTAATTAATAATTTTTTAATAATAATATAATAACATAAATTTATTAATATCTTTAATAGAAATTTTATAGTTGAACAAATCTTAACTAGATATTTAATTGAAGGTATGTGTCCATATAAAATATCAAGTAGAATTTCATATAAAATAATTAATAAAATTGAAAGATTAAATTAAAATATTTAAAAATTTGAATAAGGTTAATTTGAAGAATTGAACACATGTTTGATCCCTTTTATAATAGTCTCACTTATAGAGTGCCAATATTTGACAGCAAAGTTGACAGTTTCCTTTTTGATTTGGTTTTCTTCCATTCGGATATCAAACGTTCAAACCCTTAATTAAAACTCAATTAAGAGCAACTTCAATACTGCAGGTTTACTGAGGTTGAGCTGGCCAACACTTACCTGATTATTCAAGATTGGATAAACTGTTCCTCTGGATCATACGTGTTTCAAGTAAGACATGCAAGGAGTTCGAAATAACTTGCAGTGACCATAGGCTGCTTAGTCCATAAACAATCAACCATTACTAATACAGGTTCAGAGATAAAATTATAATTACTTGGACCCTTTCAGGAATTGACAAAATCAGTGAGCAGTAGTAGAGTTTCATGTCAAGCACTTAGCCACTTACTATATATTACAACGTCATCCGGGTTTGGTACTTGGCATTGATAGTCAAGGGAAGGGATTGGCTGTACCAAATGGGCACTGCACAGAAAAGAAACTGTCAAAGCTAGTGCTGACAATTTAACCTGACCATCCTTGTAAAAGGAGTGAGCTTTCTAGCGCTGTAACTGAGGTGTTCCTCGCTATGCAGATGAATTATAAATTTATTTTACCTGGCTCTAACCTCTAAATCTGGTTGACATTTAGAATTAGTTTGGTACAGACATTGAGAGGACACTAGAACTTCAATAAGAAGTTTTTAGACCATTGGTAATGGATCTGTAAAAGCTTTGAAATCTGAGGTCTTTGGCAAATCCATGAATTTCTGAGAAAATGTCCGTACCAAACCACCCCTTGACTATCGGTGTGTCTTGCATTCTTTACCATGATACCATCTACAAAGGGTAAAAAGTCTATTTGCTTTATGTTGAGGACTCCAGGAATTCTAAACACATCAGCTACTAGCCTGAGTTTGGCTACAAGATTAAATGGGTTCTGAGGGCAATTTCAATACTAATACTCATTATTAATTCCACTGCTATTGCCATTACCATTAAAGACTCAATTGAGAAGGCTTAGTTTGGCCAACACCGATAGGCTATTAAGTTGATCATTCAGGATTGTGTAAACTGTTTCTTTTGCAGAGCATTTATTTCAAGCTACTCATACAATAACTTAGATTGGCATTGACAATGTGCTTTCTTTATTGCATTATCATTGGCGCGTAGCCGATATCATGAGAGTCTTCGAAGCAACACTTGACGCAGACAGGAGGTTTTTTTCCTAATATTGTAGTCACTGCACGGGCTAGGCCTTCCCTTACTCCTGCAGTGACTGACACAAACTGCTCATTCCATAAACAAGAAAGCATTGTAATCACAGACCCTTTTGAGATGGGCGAAAAAGTAAACATAGAATTGGTTTCTACCCGGAAAAGGGGAACTTACGATATATTACAATGTCATTCGAGTCTGAGCGGATGAGGAAGTCGGCATTACTTGTCAAGGGAAGGAGATTAGTTGCAGTTTTGCTGACATGGGCAATGAACATTACAGAAAGTATCATCCAAGCTCCTGCAAGTAACTTCATCCGGGCAGCAACGTCAAAGGAGTGAGCTTTCTTGTTTTGTTGGAGCTGTTTGATAGAATACCTTAATTCCGCACTTAAAAGCTACATAGAAAACAAGATGTATCTGCAATTACGTGGATAGGAAAGAGCAAAGCCACTGCAATAAAGAAAATAGACTATACAAGCTCTCAAGGCTATGAAGCACGGACACGGAAAAATGGAGCCGTGTCGGCGTGTTAGACACCCCTAACATGCTGTAGACACGCTCGGACACATCTAGAGACCACTTAGACACGGCTTAATGGAATATATGCTTTATAGAATATGTATTCCATGTTTTTTTGAGAGGGGCTTATAAAGTACCAAATATGTATGAACTATTAAGATGATAGAAGTCTCGAAACACATCAATTAATATATATCATATTATGAATTCTGAATTTTTTTCTTAATTTTAAATTTTACAATATATATATATATATATATATATATATATATATATGTCGTATCCGTGTCCACCAAATTTTAGAAGTTGGTGTATCCCCGTGTCCGTGTCGTGTGTCGTGTCGCATGTCCGTATCCGTGTCCATGCTTCTTAGTGTCAAGGTTATACAAGCTCTCAAAGTTCTGACTCGAAGTATGGACAAAGCTTCCCCTGCACATGGTGCCAAGAAAGTTCGGATTCCAGAGAGGGAGGAAGACCCCCCTCCCATTGCCCCTGCTGTTCAGAACACCCCCCTCAGTTACAGCGCAGTGGTGACTGGTCAACCCAAAGCTAGCTCTAAAACACAGGGCCTGGAATAGCCTGAGGAAGATCAAATTGAACTCACCGATGGGGACATCACAATCATTCAAGGCAATTTCAGGCTGAATCTGGAACTTTCACCTACATTCAAAGACAAATTAGACCACGCCTGGGCATAAGCTGTCATTATCAAATTACTCGACCGAAGGATTGGGTTTAACATGCTTAAATCTAAACTCATTGCAATGTGGAAACCTCAAGGTCCCATGAAGTTGGTGGACTTGGACAATGATTTTTACCTCATTAATTTCGTAGAAGAGGAAGACTTCATATGCCCACTCACCCAAGGCCCGTAGATCATTGCGGGGCAAGCCCTCTCTGTCTAATCCTGGTACCTGGGATTTCGCCCAAACACCGGAAAGATCACGCACATGGTGGCGTGGGTGAGATTCCTCGAACTGTCGGTGGCTCGTTATCACCCGTCAATCCTTACTGAGCTGGGTAATCTGGTTGACAAAACTATCAAGATTGACACCAATATGCAACATGCTTACCAGGGGAAATTTGCGCGAGTGGCGGTGGATTTGGACCTTAATGCACCACTCCGACCTATTGTAGAACTCGATGGTGAGCCTATTAAAGTGTCCTATGAGGGCCTTCCCCCCATCTGCCTTACATGTGGGGTCGTCGGCCATGGTTCTCCGACTTGCCCTAAACATCCTCCTAGAACCGAGGCCACTGTACCTCCACCTGAAGGACCATCATCTGACCAAGAGTCATCCCCTCCCCTAGCGCCTTGCGCATTATTTACTTCGGTCGGAATCACCACTGGCGAATTCGGACCTTGGATGCAAGTCCAGAGACGGGCTCGTCGACCACCGGCCTCCCAACCTCAACTCCAAACCCGAACCACTACTCTCCCTCGCACGAGCCAACAGGGCTCGAGATTCACGGCCCTGACAGCCGAAGAGACGTTGGCTACCTGAACGGTTAGTTCCCCCCCAACTGTGACCACGCCTCACGCTCCCAGACCCACTGCGACGCCAAAGGTTCTAGCTAGGGAGCAATCCCTAATACAGAAATCGAGCAACGATTTACGGCAGAAGTGGGCGTCGTTTCAAGTTACAACCAGAGCAGTACCCCCCTCAGCCAACCGACGTCGCATGAGTCCAGGCCTCCTCCCTCTTTGGACCAGGCCACTACATACACAACGCAGGCCCCGGCCTACGCGTGACAGACCTCTCCCTTGCTGCCCATCCCGACCACGTCCCCACCAATCTCAAGCCCAATTCTGGGCCACGTTGCTCTAACGATACCCTCCCCTGCTGAGGTGTTCTCCCAAGCCCAACCCACCACGTCATGTAACATCCCACCCTCGATGGGAAGGGTAGAATAGTAATTTGGACAAGGATGAGAGTGATTGGGACTAATTAGGAATTTTCGTGCATACTGGTATTTGTGAACAGTGAAATT
>JAOTAX010000003.1:9245809-9267054 GCA_025629825.1 Erythroxylum guanchezii | reverse complement strand
AATTTACTATTAATGTTTTATTATTGTGATGCCATGTGGAGTATAGTGGTGTTTGTCTGTAGTTCTCTCTTATCGTAAGATATGTATCGGAATGACCTACGGGCGCTCTGGTGGGTACTCTACAGTAAAGGGGTGCTACACGTCAGCCCTCCAAGCAGACCGCGGGCACATTGCCATGGAGACTGAACCTATAGTGACCTGCGGGCCTGAACACCTCGCCTCGGCTAGTCATACTAAGTCGATACCCCCACCACGGCCGCCCGACCTGGCAGTTGTAATAGATTCAGTTATGCTTCACACTTCCGAGGCAAACACTCATATGGTGGAGACCTCTCAGGCCCCCGCACCACAACAGAGTCAAGAGCAGACGGATCTTCCCATCCCCTCGCATGAAGTCTAGGCTCCCTTTCTTTACAGCTTTTATGTCAATTTTCATATGGAACTGCCGAGGAGCTGAGGATCGCACCATCAAGCCCATTCTCAAACATTATATTTGGATCCACAAACTCATCCTGGTTGTTTTGGTTGAGCCCCGCATCAGTGGAGTTCGTGCCTTTAAGGTTATTAAAAGCCTGGGGTTTAGTAAATCCTTCAGGGTCGAAGCTGAAGGATTTTCCGGGGGCATTTGGCTTCTTTGGACTGCTGAGATTGTGGTCCGTATCTTATTAGCGCATCACCAATTCGTGCATACTAGTATCGAATGGGACCAACTATCCTTTGAATTCACTGCTATTTATGCTAGTCTGAAGTATTCCTTACAGAATTATTTATGGTTGTATCTCCAACACATCGCTAGGACCACCTCTAAACCCTGGTTGATGGGAGGCGACTTCAATGCCAAATTAGAGAGCATCGACAGACACAGCGGGTCTCGCTTGTAACCCACGATCAACACTCATTTTCAGAACTGTGTGCACAGTTGCCAACTACAAGACCTCGGATTCTCAGGACCCCATTACACGTGGAGGCGAGGGCCTATACTTGCTCGCCTAGATCGTGCCTTCTGTTCGAATCTGTGGCACTCCACTTTCCCTCAGACGATGGTTCACAACCTGCCTTTCCTAAAGTTCGATCACCGGCCTCTCCTCATTACTCTTACTACTAGCCCAGCCACTCGACTTCAGCCTCGGCCCTTTCGTTTTCAATCTGCATGGCTTACTCATCACTACTTTGGTCCCTTTATAGCAGAGAATTGGCACCTGACTCCTGATAACCTCAGTGGTTCTCTCAGTCTTTTCTCAGATCGATTACAGCAGTGGAACAGGACCACATTTGGCAATATCTTCCACCGGAAGAAGAGACTTCTGGCTAGACTCGAAGGCATCCAGAACCATCTTGACGACCCGGACTCGACATCCCTCCACAACCTCGAGGATTACCTTAGGTCAAAGTTGGAGTAGGTCTTATATCAAGAAGAGCTCTACTGGCATCAGAAATCCCGTAGTCAATGGCTGGATCAGGGCGACCGTAATATTAAATACTACCACGTGATCACTATGACCAGACAACGACAAGTATGGATTTGTACCTTGCAGGATGGCCATGGCAATGTGCTTTCCGACCCGACTAGTATTCGAAGGGTCGTGCAACATTATTTTGAGCAGTTTTACACTGCCGAGCACCTTCATCCTGTTGTCTAGCCACATCAGCGCCAGTTCCCTTCCCTCCCTCCCCAGGCGCACACTGGGCTGGCCTGACCCCTCAGTCCAAAGGAAATAAATTCTGTGTTTTTCAATATGGCTCCCAACAAGGCCCTACGGGTTGACAAGTTCACAGCACTTTTCTACCAATCCCAATGGGACATCGTTGGCCCCTCTCTGAATACCTTCATTCACCGCATCTTTCGCCACGAAATTTAGGAAGCGACACTCAATCGCACCATTTTAGTCCTCATTCCGAAGGTGTCGTCGCCCAAGTTGATTATGCAAATTCAGCCCATTGCGCTTTGTTCGGTTCTGTATAAAGCCATTACCAGGATCATTGTAATCTTACCTAGACGGGCTGGTTGCTCCAACCCAAAGCAGTCGCCTAATTATGGATAACATCATTATCACTTAGGAAGTTATCCATACGATGAAACGCAAAATGGGGAAAAAAGGGATTATGGCTTTGAAATTGGATCTCGAAAAAGCTTATGACAGACTTTCATGGGCTTTCATTCAAGACACTTTAGTCGCCATTGGTCTCCCGGATTCCTTGATAAATCTCATCATGAAGTGCATCTCCAGTGTCTCGTTTCAAGTGAAATGGAATGGCGAGCTTGGCCAGAAATTCAGCCCTTCTTGAGGTATCCGTCAGGGAGACCTATTATCACCTTACTTGTTTGTTCTTTGTATGGAACGCCTAGGTCATTTGATTATTCAAGCCGTGACCCAGGGGAGGTGGCAGCCTATCAAACTCAGCAGCAATGGACCCCCCTACCTCACTTATTTTTTGCCAATAATCTCATCCTCTTCTCGGAAGCTGCCATGGATCAAATGCTGGTGATTAGGAACATCTTAAATTCGTTTTGTGATGCCTCTAGCCAACGTCTCAGTTACGACAAATCCAGATGCTACTACTCTAAAAATGTTTCCCCTTCACTGTCACACAGCTTATCTAGAGCTCTGGGCTTTATACAGACTAACGATCTCAACCGTTAATTAAGAGTGCCCCTGCTACATGAACGCGCTAGCAAAAGAACCTATCAGTTCATCCTTGATAAGGTTCAATAATGACTATCTGGCTGGACTGCCATCCTTCTGTCTATGGCAGGCCGCTTCACTCTGACTCAGTCTGTTATCGTCGTCGTCGCCAATTATACTATGTAGACAGTCCGGTTGCTACGTAGCCTCTGTGATGACCTGAAGAAACTTATGCGGCAATTTCTCTGGGGGACAACCAAGACCACCAATGGATACCGCTTATTAAATGGGAGGAAGTATGCAAACCAAAAGGGCCTGGGGGTCTTGGTATCCGCACACTTCGAGCCACCAATGATGCCTTCCTTGCGAAGTTAGGTTGGACCCTACTTGTAAAGCCTACTGCCTTATGGGTGAAAGTTCTCTCCAAGAAATACCACTTTGATGCAAGTCACATGCCCTCTGCCCTAGATGCTAAAGGGGGGTTGATGATCTGGCGAAGCATCACGGCCACTTAGCACCTCGTTATGCAAGGCACGTATTGGATGATAGGTGATGGCCAGCGGACACGATTTTGGGTAGACCCTTGGGTTGTGGGCGTAGGAACCCTTATCTCTCATGCACTGAACCCTATCCTTGCTTTCATGTGTAACCTCAGTGTTTTACATTATGTGGACACCGATGGTAATTGGGACTGGGACACCCTTCAATCTTGCCTCCTGCCTTCCATTTGCAGGGCCATCGTCGGAACCTTTCCTCCTAAGGATTACTTAGGGCCGGATAAACTCATTTGGGGCATTTCTGATACTGGTCAGTTCACTGTCGTTTCCACATATTCTATGATCACGGATCATAACTCTGACTCACCAAATGGCATTTGGAAGACTCTGTGGCAATGGAAGGGCCCACCACGAATCCGCTCTTTTCTTTGACTCCTTGCCCATGACCGGCTACTCACCAACCAGTTTCGTGTCCGTAAACAAAGCACTACGGACGGCGACTGTCATCACTGTCATTTTGAGGAATCATCACTTCATGTTATGCGAGACTACATTAAAGCCCATCAAGTGTGGACCTCCTTCCCTCCCCATCTGTTGTCCCCTGATTTTTTCACTATGCAGACTCGGAAGTGGCTTCTCCACAATCTTCAAACTCACCGCAGAGAATTTGGGCATGACTAGTCGTGTCTTTTTGGAATTACATGTTGGTTCCTCTGACAATGGAGGAATTCAACTATATTTGATGCCCGGTTTACCTGGCCCTCCTCACCACTCTCTGTTATTTTGTCTTATGCAGGAATTGTCCGCCAGTCCCTTGCGCGGCCCAGTCGAGCAATTTCTAAAGGTTGGTCCTACCTAGTGCAGCGCACCAGTTGGCGCAAGCCCCCGGTTGGTTGGATCAAGCTCAATACGGACGGCGCCTACAAACGTAGCTCGGTTTTAACCGTCGCAGGAGGGGTACTTTGAGATAGTGGCGGTACCTGGCTTGGAGGGTTCACTCAGAACCTCGGCTGGTGTTCACCCTTGGCAACGGAGCTCTGAGGCGTCTATACAGGATTAACATACGCTTGGAATTTGGGATTTCACCGGATCGAATTAGAAGTGGACTCCATCGCGGTGATAGGTCTCCTCTCCTCTGCAGCCCATCGAGGACAGACACTCAATCCCATCGTTCAGGGCATTCATGAACTTTTCACGAGGAACTGGACTGTTGCTTATTGACATATCTGCTGAGAGGGCAATAGATGTGCTGATTGGTTAGCCAACTACGTAGTCTATTTTGATGTCGCCGTCACATATTTTATAAATCCACCCATAGGGTGTCATCTTATCCTTCTAGGGGATATATCTGGAAGCTGTATTACGAGTTAACTTGTATTTTTTCCTTTTTTTTTTAAAAAAAAGCAAAGCTATAAAGAAAAGAAAGATATTTGCAGGTTTCTTACGCAATCCAGGAATAATTGACATATGTAGTGGTTTGGTATAGAGATATTAAAGAGGGATATCACAAAATCAAAACCCAGGGCATCTGATATAGATGAAAAAGTTTCTTGCTTTATGCTAAGGGACTCCCCGAAAAAATACTTACTACAACATAAGGAACCTTTGGCTACGTTTCCTTTAGCGGCAAATTCAAAATCATCACTAAAATGAGCTATTGGCAATGAAACAAAAAATTGTCACTAAAAGTCAAACATTTAGCATTTAGCGACGTTTCTTACTAAATGATAATATTTTGTGACGATTACAAAGAATCGTCACAATTGAGCCACTTTTGTAACAATTTATACATTTTGTTGGCAAATGTTCAATTTTTCGAGACGGCTTTGTAATATCGTCACCAATGTGATATCATTTAGTGACGATTAAGTAAATCGTCAATAAAAGTTAAGCTTAATGAATATGTTTTGCAACAATTAATAGTAATCGACACAAAATGTGCTACTTTTTGCATGTATTTTGCATTTTCATCGCAAAGGTAATATCATTTAGTAGAGTATAGCCACTAAGATCAGATATGGATTAAGGGTCGAGATCAGTTTAGATCTGCATATGTTTTAAGTGATTTTGTTTTTTTGAATTATGTTCCGCAAGAATTGTACAAAGTGTATGTGAATGATTTGGTAATAAAATGACATTATGATTGCAAGTGTTATGTATCTGAAATGAGCCCAAGTAGCTATTGAATACTAATGTTTAAAATATTTGTAACACTTGTGAATGGAAATGTTTTAAATAAAGTGGGCCCGATTTGATTAATGATTTCTGCATACGTGTACATTGTTTTAAAGAAACAAAAATTTTGTAATTAATTTTGACTGAATAACTGTTCTAGCATGCCACTCTTGCGGGATACGTACTCGAATATCACTCGGAATGTTGGGTATCAAAATCCATCCAGCAAAATTGTCTAGTGAGTTACGGGTCATTATCAAGAATGAATTGTCTTGCCTTTAGTATGCCAAACAGTTAAAGGAAGACAACTTACTACATAATGTTTTGAACAAAGTTTCAGTAATTTTTAATTTTATTTAATTATATGCATTTTTTACTTATTTAAAGATTATTTTCACTTTTACTTGTTGTTCACAGATGAAGCTCAATATCGTCGATGTCGAGAATCTTGAAGTTTCAAGCTACATGAGTTCACTGTTGAAACAAAGGGCCAAGGATCATCATTATTGACTACATAAATACTACAAATCTTTTCCTTCGGATAAGGAGGCAAGGAGACATGATCCCGAACGGGTAACTCCAAAAAATTGGTGCCAAATGTGTGATTATTAGGTCTCTGCCAACGTTAAGGTTTATCTTCTTTCTTTTCACATTTGCTTCAATTAATTTTATTACACAATTTAATTTAATGACTATTTCTTTGCTTTATTTATAGGAAAAGTGTGAAAAAGTCAAAGTTAATAGAGGAAAAATGAAAACTCCTCACAACTAAGGCCTCAAATCATTTGTTATCGTACGAATTGAATTTGTAAGTTCATTGTCTAGAAGTTATAATTATATCAGTAAATACAACATTATCTGTTGTGTTTCCATTCTTTTTTTCATAAAACAGAGTCAGAAAAAACTACATGGAGAAGAGTATAATAGGATCACACTCTACAAACTTACACATTAAAAAAAAGATGAAGGTTAGACATCTGAAGAAGAGCAGAATAATTATATAAGTGCAAAAAAATTTTAATTTTTAAGTTTATTGATTTATGTAGTACTAACTAATAATATTTGAATTAAACAATTATTTTATTTCAAATTTTAGAATAAAATGTAAGAGTTGTTGCAAGCATCATTGTCTAACAGAAATAAGCCAAACGTAGATGAGATTTTCAACGACGTCATTAGTACAAGATCATGGTACATCAAAGGTCTTAGATATGACCCTAAGTCAATTGATTCATCATCGTCACGACAGTTTATGTAACAATGCTTCAAGACAAAAATCGGTCGCTTAAGACTCAGTTACAATCTAATGAAGAAAATTTAGAACGTAATTAGCAAAAGTTAAACCGTACCAAACGAAAATTGGTTAAGCTTAAAAAGATGATCAAACAAATACTTGACCCAAATTATATAAGTAGTAGTAACGATGAGCACGAGTCATAGTTTGTATATAGTTTTTTTTGTTAACATGTAATAACATTTTATTTTTTATATAAAAATGCTTCTAACTTTTTATTATTTTATTATTTAATTAATTATAAATAAAAAATCTAAATATTACAAACAATAAGATGAATTAAAAATCTTACCATTAATTATAATTAAGTAAAAAAATTAATAGGATTGTTAGTAAAAAAATCAAAATTCGTCACAAAAACTTTTTAGCTACATTCCTCAAAATGTTGACAATAATTTTTAAAATTATTAAAATTTAAAAATTAAATTAAAAAATTTTAAATTAAATAAAAATGTAGTTAAAAAAATTTGGCTACGATTTTAAAATCGTCAATACAACTTTTTAGCTACATTCAAAAAACCGTCTCGAATAACTTTTACGTACATTCTAAAAACCATCGCTAAATCTATTTTGCTCCGAAATAATAAACGTCCAAAAAATTATTACCTACAAATACGGTAACGTAGCTAATAACTTTTAGCCGCGAAAAGAAAACGTCCCAAAATATCTTTGGCAACAATTTATCTTATCTCCGCCTATCTCTTTTCGCAACGCATGGAGCGAAATATGGTTTTCGACCTCATGTGGTTACCAGCGGTTTTTCATGATCAGTTACTAGTCATACGTGCTAAACTGACTGAACACCAACACTTGAATGGTATTGTTACCGGATGAGTGATACCTGTATAATACAGAACTTTTCATAGGCTTGATGTTCTAATGTTTACAATGCGTATTATCTCAAACCACTGATTATCGATGAACTCATCAGATGATAAACGTTTCCAACGGATAGAACAAAAGCACTATACGAAAGCACTATATAAGGATATCTCTTACAGAATATACAACCAAAAGATATCTAATCTGATGAATTGGATGTGTAACGCCACAAGATACCCCCAACCAAATTGTTAAGTGCATGAGAAGCCATTGGCACGACGATGCTTGAGGACAAAAGGGCAGCATAACCGTACACAAGTCCAACAAAGGTAGCCCTACAAAAAGTAGAATAAACTCATCAATATGTAGTTTAATTTCTGAAGACAACACCAGAAGATGATAAAAGAAGTCGTTTGTTTATAGGCATCAAAACTGGCCATGTAAATTATCATATTTCAACTTACTGCCACAGAAATAACAGAGATGAGAGAACAAGCCTTGAAGACGCAAAGAATCCAAGGAAAAAAAGAGTCATTTATTAAAAAAAAATGTGGCTACCAAACAGCGAAGGAGTATTTTCGACCATTCCCCAAGTGCAGTACACCAAACAATGAAGCAACCAACAAGACACTCTTCCAATCCATTCCAAATAATGGTTGCAATGCACCACGGAAAAGGAGTTCCTGCGCAGTCCATGCATTTTCTGAACTAGTGCATTTTGCTTTGCTTTTAACTGACAAAGAAAATGATTGAAGTGCCAAGGAAAAAAGAAGATGATTGAAGTTCTACAGTCTTTTTTACCTCGCTAACCCCAGGAAAAAGTGAAACAATTACGTAATCCACAGGTTGAAGTGAAGTAAGAACCTGCATTACTTAGAAACAGGATTTCTATTAGAAGAAACAGAAAGATTTCCCAGACTTTCCGGCCCGAGGACAGTTAAAAGAGCTCCATTTCGTGACTACAAAACAATGTCTTTGAGATTCTCATCATTCATCAAAAAACTAATAATCGTTCAATTAACAGTAAGAATCATTAAATGCCTAAAACCATAAATGTCAATAATCCACCTCCCACAGTTCAATGAAGCTCATTAAAGCTACCTGTTTATTAGCTGCTTCTGTAGATTCAGCAAAATCTGGCCATGTCCTTAGTAGCAAGAATCGGGATGATGATATCAGTATAACCAATGCCATAGTTAACTCAAAATGCCACATTTCAATACCGACTGCCAATCAAAGAGGAAAAAGGTTTGTTAAGAAGTGAAGAGTTGTCTAAAACTGGAGCAGTCAATCTTGTTTGCCTAAAATTTTTTAAGTTGTAAACGGTCGAGTAGAAACAGAAAAAGTATAATAGAAGAAATCAAAGTCATACTTCATCATCAACAGTTACCAGGCATCAAATACTTTTTTCTGGCTTATATTAATCCACTTACCAATTTCAGAACCAATGCAAATGCTATTATGGCTGAATGAGGTCTTTCATTACAGAACTTGACAACTTCTTACATACAAACTCAAGATTATGTTGATAATCTAATAAAATAATGTCTTTCAGTAATTCAGGATGATTCTTCACACTGAAAAGATAGAAAAATACTGCATCAACCAAAAGGTAGTGAGACGAAATGGTGGAATTTTGTATACATGAGACTTCCATAGAGCAGTCATGTATTGGCAACCCTTCCATCGATGCAGCATGAGATACCTGCAAGTTAAAATTTAAATGTTTAAATTGAAAATGAGTTACCTGTCAAAAAACTTTCACATTGATTCCTCGCTTCAATGAACATGAAAAAATTGACTCTACATCCTAAAACGACAAAAGAGGAACAATAATTTAACAGTAATCACTATCAGAGTGCGTTAGGACAACCCAAGTTCTCAGAATAAAAGAAAACCAGTGTAGGAGCTAATTACAGCCATAATAAAGCATTAAATCAAACAACAGATCAGCCATGCAAAGCATTTCCTAACAAAAACAACTATGTGGTGAATCACAAGTTCGAGAAATCCGACTGAAAGATTAAAGATTCAACCTTGTTTGCCGACCAACAGTTGATCATAAACCATGACTCTAAGCATACCTGTCGAATTATTAAACCCAAAGCAGCAATCAATCCAGAGGTAACAGTGCATGCCTGAAGGACAGCACGCCTTGAAGGGACGTTGACAGTCTGTTGGACACTCTTAACATCATTGACCTCTGCAATCGAACTTTCTGAAAAGTCTCCATGTTCCTCTTTTAAACTCCTTTCAGTCGCTTCCAGTGGTACAACATCCGGCGTACCTTCAAGTCTTCTAAACTTTTTCGACGATTTCCTTCTTGCAAAAGCCCAAATGCAGCGTTTATAATCCTGCAAAAATGGAAGCATAATGCAAATCACTGTGCTAAAAGTTACTACCTTCAGAACACAAGCAAACGAATTCTTCATCAAGCAACAGGATGGAAAAGGTTAGTATCTTACACTAGCTGATTTGGCAGGCAAAACGTGGTGTGAATGATAGAGGGCTGTCAGCTTCTCACCTAGTGAAAATACAGAGGAAGGCTTTTATCATTAAACTCAAAAACCATATTACCAGCCAATTTGGATTCTGGGAAACGAAAGAATAAATTGGGTTCAGGCATGGCATTCAATAGAGAGGGAGAGAGACTGACCCAAGAAGTTAGAGTTTGCCCACAAAAGCTGGATTGCAGAGACTCTGTGGGCTGCCGCCGACCAACGGTTTATACTGAGCAAGTTCATATTTGTGGCCGCTTATTGACACCAACCTCCTTCGCAGGGCAACGGGCTGTGAACCGAATTCTGAGTGCAGCCAACAGGGATAGCCATAGAACTCCTTTTTGTTTATCTTTTGTTTTTCATGTTTTATTAATCTTGGAAACTTTTGTAGTAAAACGAACAGATCTGAAATATAGAACAAAAATAGTTATGATGTTTTAAGATTCACGTGGATTTCTAGCGGGTGTTAAATATTTGTAAAAGAGAAGATAAGATGGAAGGATGAATGAATTGTTCATAAAATTTTATTTTGATGATGATTTGCTGGTTACAAAGATACATACTTACCATTCAGCGTTATTCATGGAGTGAGTAATTAGTAGTAATTTAGTGATGAGATATCCGAAGGTTTAGCATACCTCAATGGTAAGATGAGTACAGAAGCTTTTTGTATCACACACATTACCGCATCATCCTATCCTAATCTGAACCTGATATTTTGGCTTAAAATCCCAATATAACTCCAGAACTTGACCGGATTTGAACTAGCCAGACACAACCTATTACCACTTCTAGTCCTACTTTTCATGTCTCGTGGATTGTTAAAAGAGACCAGCACGCAATCGAGTGAGGTAATTGCATGTAATTTAATGTTACAACATGAAAACATTTATCCATGCTCTTGTCTAGAGAAAGAGCAAAGATACCATTCACATCTATTTCATTCTATCATTCACAAATCCTTATCTTAAATTTTACAACGGGCGACTTAAAATGGATGCAGATTTATTTTTTCCAGGCCACAGACAGAGGCTTGGATTCTCTGCACACTAAAATACAAATGCAGAGAATCAAATGAAGGAGAAACTGTGCATATCAACAAAGAATTGGGGAAATTTCTGAAAAAAAAACATATTTACAAAACAAGTTGTGTATGCTGACAATGAATGCTGCAAGCCTAGTCCAGGTTATGATCACAAGCTTCTTTACAAAATCGTGCCCAGTAGCCATATATGCAAGAGAAGCCAATATGCAACAAGGCCTAACCTTGCTCTAGGACGACTCATTAAAACTCGTCCGCCAGATACCCTGTACAGATCCAATTAAAACTGAGGGTCAAGTTGTTGCATGCAACATATTTACACCAAATTCCTTATGCATGATTCTTCACTCCTAAAATTTAATACTCAAGTTCTTATCTCCCTCCCCCAAAATAAATGGACAAATAAAAGCTTTATAAGAAATTTAACAGTTTACCATATTCCATCCAACCGATCTGCAACAGATTTTGCTTGTTTAGGTACAAGACCCGATGTGTTGAGAGACTTGAAAACATGACCTGCCATAGAGGAAAAACAATATAATTTTTAAAATGATTTTGTGAATTGCTATTTGAGAATAGGAAATAGAAAACTATAGAACCCAAACCTTTATCCTCATCTTTTTTCTCCTTGTTGAGCAGACTAGCCGATTCAAGATCAACATTGAGTGCAAGATGATCAGTTGATCCTTTTCGCATAGTTCGTGGATGTGCAGCTGAGGAAACAGAAGATACTTCATTCTTTCCAAAAGTTCCCTGCATAAGCATCAAAGGGACAAAATTTTAATAGGTTTCACGTGAATATTTACATAAGAAGAACCCCTTTCACTAGATGGCGAATTTTATGAACAGAAAAGCATGGAATGGTCAAAAACAAGGATTTCTTTTACCGTCTCTTCAATTTCAGATATTTCTGACCCACTGGCCACTGAAGGTGCCGCAAAGATGCTCCTGTCCTGGACAATCTCCGGCGGAGCAGATCTACTTTGAAGCAAATCTTCCAGTAAATTAACTTTGGTTGATAATTCATCTACGGCTTTCTGGCTTCCATGTAGCTTGTCACCAAGTTCCTTGGCTTGGGATTTCGAATTTTCAACTTCTAGAAGTAGAGCCACTATCTTGTTTTCCAATATTGGTAAAACTCTCTGGACGCTGATAGATGCAAATTTTTTCTCCCCTACAACTTCATTTCCTTCTAATTTATCAACAATTCGTTCCAAACCTAATGTTAGGTCTGACACTTCAGTCTTCAATTGATCAAATTCCTGTGTATATCCAATGTATTTTTCAATTTCCTCCTTCAGATGTTCAATTTCGAGAACATTTGACATCACTGTTGATTGCAATTCAGCTTTGTCATGAGATAAATTTTTTATTTGATGGTGAAACTCCGTTGCACATTCAACAATGGAAAATAGTTTCTTCATCTCAACTGAAGAATGAGCTTCCACATTCCCTTCTGACTTGGTATATGGAATTTCAATATCATTTATCTTATCAAAAAGGATCTTCATATCTGATGTCAAAATGAGACCATCTTCCAACTCTGTGGCCAAAGGCATTAAAGGCTAGTTAGTATAAACATAAATAAGTATTTAAAAATAGAAAGATATCACAATAAGGCAAACGATCAAACTTTGGTATTCTTGACACATAAACAAAACTTACTGTGTTCTTTCAGCAATAAATTATTATGCAATGTTGAAATTTCACCGTCCTTCTCTTTCAACCTTTCTTCTAATACTTTATAATCTTCTTCCATCTTTAGCTTCAGCTCTTTGCAAGAATCTTGTAATGCTTCCATATTGCTCTTCAACCCTGTAACCTTATTACTATATACGTCCCTTTCCTCTATTGCATTTGCTGAAGCTTCTCTGGTGTTCCTCAATTCGTTCTGCAAGTCTTCAATTGTGGCAGCTGCCACATTACTAGTGCTCTCAAACATTTTAATCAAACTTTTGACTTTTCTTGTAGTCAATGACAGCATTTCCACCATATTTAGATAGTTGCATTCATCAGAGCTTTGTTGATATTCAGTATCAAGACCACCAACTTCACTGGCTTCCAAACTCGAACTATCTTTCAACTTTTGTAGCTCAGGAACAGAGCTCCGCTCCAATAACCTATTCTTAACTTCAAACTGCAGTTCTCTCACAGTACTCACACAAGCCGAGAGTAAAACTCTAGTATCTTGTTCTAAAGTGGCCGTGATCCTTTCCTGTTGCTCTTTATGCCTTTCCATATGCTTCAACTCCTGATTAACTGATTCCATATGCTCACAAATTATAACAACTGAATCCTTGGTTGCCCTTAATCTTCTCAGCAACACTTCAATAATCTCATCCACAAAACTAAATAAACCGTCAAATTCATCTACCAAATATTTTCTTTTCAACAGGAACGCTTCTGCAGCATTCTTAATATGCAAGGAAATATTGCCAACATCTGCTGAACTTATCTCAAAATTATCTCCCTCCACGTTTACGATATTGCCAAGTATGTTGGGGAACACAAAAGAATCACCCTGAATAAAATGGATAAAAACCCTATCTTACTAGATGCTCCTAAAAGGAACAAAAAAAAAGAAAACTTTTGCTATAACATACAGACATAGAGATTACCTCCACAGCAGAGTGACCTTGCAGCATTTCTGTGTCAGCCAAATGATCACATATATCTTTAACAATAATATCCATATTTCTCAGGTTCTCAAATTCCTTCTCAAAATGATGTCTAACTACGGGCAATACATTATCATTTTTCACAAGATTCTGCAGTTCTCGAATGTGTTGGATGAGCTCCACTGACTTCGTTTCAAAGCTGCTATTAGATCCAGTTAACTCATCCATCAGAGCTTTCAACTTGGAATTGAGCTTAAAAATCTCCTCTTCAGCAATCCTTTTTTCATCTTCAAGCACAGAAATAGAACTTGCCGCTTTTGACAACTCATCTTCCTGTGTTCTTATGGTTGTGGAGGCTTCTTCCAGCTTATCATCCTGGGAATCAACTTTATCTCTTAGCTTTTGCAGTTCATCCTCTAAATGGGTTCTTCCAACCTGTACATGATTGTTCTGCTCAGTCAGCAAAGTAATATTAGCCTCTGCCTGAGATAATGAATCTTCAAGAGACTTGATGTTTCTGTAAGCCTCTGAGAGTTTGCTAGTTTGGATAGCAGCTTCTTTTCTCACTTCCTCTAGCTCAGTCTCTGTAGTAGCTCTGCCAAGTTGAGCATCTTCCCGCTCCTTGATAAGCACAGAATTATTACTCTCTGCCACTGTCAATGCTTCTTCCAATGACTTTCTATTTGCTAAAGCTTCAGTACACTTGCTGGTTTGAGCCATAACTTCCTCCATGGCTTTTTGCAAGTCTTCTTCGCCATGTTTCATAGCGAGTTCTATCTTAGTTTTTTCTTCAGAAAGTTCAGATATTTTACTTTCTGCAACTGACAGTTCATCTTCCAGAGACTTAATAGTTTGTTGAGCTTCTAATAACTTATTTGACGTAATGCTAGCTTCTTCCTTCACTTTGCCCAACTCTTGCTCAAGAAGGTTCTTAGCTTGCTTCCATTCATCTACGTTATCTGCAAGCCAGTTCACCTTTGCTACAGGCTCTTCAAAAGTTAGATCAACGGGAAGGACAATGCGGTCAATGGATTCAATTACTTCCTGTAACATATTGTTACTTTCCAACAAAAACTGTTCAAGTTGATCCCTTCTATTTGCCACTTCAACAAGATCACTCTCCAGCCTCGGAACTTTCTCCAACTCTGTGGAGAGTCTAATTATTTGATTCTCACATTCAGCAACTTTCGATTTTTCCTCCTGCAATTCAAGCTTGAATTTCTCAATCTCTGAGTTCTTTTCCTCCAGAAGAAGTTTTATATTATCCCGATCTTGAACCAGTCCCTTGCCTTTCTTAACTGCCAAAGACAATTTCTCCCTTAGTAGAGCAGATTTATCCTCTGATCGTTCAAGATCTTTCTGCAGAGAGTTCTTATCCTTCTTGAGTCCCAGAAGATCTTGAGACACCATTCTTAACTCGTCTGACAATCTAGTAACCTCTGATCTCGCTAGTTTGTCTTCCTCCACAAGATTCTCACAAATCCTAAAATCCAGATCTCTGACGTACACAACACTTTGCATCTTCTCAAACATTCGCTCGTGAGTGAAAGTATCCAAAGAACAGCTATTTTGTTCCTTCATCTTCCCAATACATCTACTGATCAGTGTAGCAATGTCAGAATATGTTTGATCAGTCCCTTCTTGACAATCTGCTAGTATACCAGAACCCTCTAGCAGCATTCTAATCACCTGATCCTTATCAGATGAGGCTTGATGTGCCTGTTCGAAAAGTTTTTCACATTCAGATGCCAAGCTACCCAACTCTGCTTTAATATATTCATTTTCCTGATATTCGGCCAACAGCAAAACAGTTAAGCGTTCAACTTCAGTATGTGCAGCATCCTTTAAGGTAGAAACTTCATTTTGCAACAAATTCACTTCACCTTTTGCCTGGTTATAGGCTTCCTTTAGCCGACATATTTGAGTTTCCAAGTCTAAGGACGAAGTAGTATCATGTAGATCAAGTGGAGGTAAGGCATCTTTTAGTCTGCGAAATTCCAGTAACTCATCAATAAGGGCATTTCTCTGATCTACAAGCCAATTCAGCTTCCCAACAATATCCATTGATGAAAGTTCACGAGCTCCACTGATATGAGAAAAAATTTCATCCAGGCTCTCAAGAATATTGTTTCTTTGTGAAAGCACATCCTGCAGTGATGCAACCAAATTCAAATACCATTTCAATTTCTTGACGATATCTGAAGATTTTAGTTCCTCAGGAAAATTAATCTCAAAAATTATTGCTTCGAGCTCTTGAAATGTTGCATCCTTTTGTGAAACCGTATCCTGCAGTACTGCTACGAAATTTATAAGCCATTTGAATCTTTCAACAATATCCATCGTTTGAAGTTCTTCAGGTACACTGGTCTGAGAAATCATTTCTTCAAAAATTTGGAGGGTTGCATTCTTTTGGGAGAGCATTTCCTGCAATGATACAACCAAGTTTTCATGTTTCACCAACTCCTCCTTCCAAGTCTCAGAAGCTTCAATAGCCTTTGACTTCTCCTGTAATTCAGCCCAACAATTCTCAAGCTCAGTTGTTTTCTCAGCTAGAGACTGCCTTAATGAATCCCGCTGCTGAACCAATGCCTTCCCTTTGGTCACAGCCATGCTAAGCTTTTCCTTGGTAATAGCACATCTTTTCTTTTCCTGCTCAAGTTCCACATTTGCTGTCTCAACCATTGCTCTTTCCTTCTGCATCTCTTCCATAAAATTTCTATTATCACTTTCTAAACGGCTTAGTTTCTCCATCATCTCTATTTCCTTCTTCTTGAGCTCCACCAGTTCATTACGAGCCGCAGCAAACACCATCCAAGGACCAAACTCCTCTTGTACCCCTTCCTTCAACCCTCCTTCAGTCAAACACTGCCTAAGTTGATCAAGTTCTTGAAACATCCAGCTATACTGCTCCACCAACACAGAAATGCTTTTTTCAACATGGGTAATTTTTCCCATTACAGAATTATCAACCACTTCTCCTAGGTTCACCACTGCCCCAAGCGAACCCAGGATTCTGTCAGCAACAGCATCTACATTCTGGTCAAGTTGAACTCTCCCATTGAGATCCCCATTCTGTTCCCTTAGCTCTCTTATCTCACTCTCACTCCTCAACTTCTCTTCCCAAACAGCTTTGACCAGCTGCGAGCATTCACCAATCAATTCCCTTATTGATGAACCGGCCACCATCTCTTCCCCTTCTCCACCTCCATTATCATTCAACCCCTTAAGCAGGCGATGAAGATTAGCAACTTCTCTCAAACTCACCTCTCTTTCCTCCTACATCAAAACAAAAAGCATAAGTTTTCACAAGCAGAAACAATTCCTCAAACATTCAACAACCATTAAAAAAAAAAAACAGCATAGGAAAAAAATTTGACCTTAAACTCCCTCACAACACTCTCTTTCTCAGCAACTGTCTTCTCTAAAAGAGCTCGCATCTTGTCCACCGACACAGTGTCAATCTGCGCAACATTTTCCGTTTCGTGGAACTGATTCTCTTGCATGTCGTCTGTTGCGTCCTCAAACATGTCTTCTTTACTCTCCACATGATGCATGGTAACACGTTCTTGTTCCTGCATCAGCTCAAAATCTTTATAAAAAAAAGGACAAAATGCTAATTTTGTGGACGTGATTTGACCTAAGTTGGATTCAAAGTCCCTAATTTTACCTGATCAACATGAGCTTCTGGGGAGACAGCACCATTTGATGACCCTGCTGCTTTTTCCTCTTCAACATCATCTCCATTAGGAACATTTAGCTCCTTTGAATCATGATTCTCAGAGACTTCCATTAATCATAACCTGAATCGCACTAAAGATCGGATCTTGTAAATGGGAAATCTTTAAATTTCAACTAATGGGTAAGGAGATGAAACCCTAGAATAACAACTTCACCATTTGGGGATTTTAATTCTTCTCCTAGAGGTAAAACCGTAAAAGACAAGGGAAGAAAGGGGAAAACCAACGGTGATTGATCTAAATCTATCGGCTCTGTGATGAGGGATAGACACGAATCATCGGTAGGTGAGATGTAGAGAAACATTTCCTTGCTTGGTTCACTTGGTTTTAATTTACTGACTGTCTCGGCTAGTGAAACTGTGAAAGTACAAGACGAGAGCCGACTGAGGGTCAAAGAAACGCCCGTTTAAACCGACGTCGTTCTTCTTGTCTAGACCATTACTGCCGTTTTCTTTTTTGAAAAAAAGGAAATTAAAATAATTAAAAAAGAAAAAATTTACAAGGTCATCAAAAAGGAAAAACCCTTTATATACGACACAAAAAGAGGGTCAATAAGAAACAAGTCACCTAGTGCAACAATAAGAACCTAAGACAATGTAAAAGTGGAAATTAAACGTCTACAAACCTCTGGCAGATCGTTCAAGACTTTCATAGGCTGCAGTTTCATTTGTCTATCTGCTAAAGACATAAGGCATGGCAAACAGTAGAGCTACAAGTTAGATTCTTTGTCAATACAATCGCCCAAACGTCAAACATGATCAAAAAGATCAAATTCTCTCTCATCAAAGATGTGTTCTGAAAGCGTCGAATATTCCTTTATCTCCAAAGCGAGTATAAACAGACCCTTAAAGATAATAATTTGTAAAAGTTTGTTGGAATCTACAAGTGAAGAAAGATAGCTAGTGATATCCATAAGCTCGAACCTTGGATCAGTCCAGCAACATAAGTCACAACACAGTTCTCCAAATAGAGTAGTTGAAGGGGCAAGCGAAGAAAAGATGAGGACAAGTTTCTATCTGAAGGGAACACATTGGGCAAGAAGGATCCATTTGCACATAAGGAATACGATCAGCTGTGGATAATTTATTCTAAATCGCTAACCAGAAAATGAAGGAGATCCGGGGTGTTAGAAGACTGCTCCATATTGTGGCTGACCAAAGAATAGGGAGTCTGCATCGACGCAAGTTGTCGCAAATGATACGTTTAGTCAATTTGTTCAATGGAGTCCTCTTCCAAAAGAAAGTGTCAGATTCTTGAGGATTTGGGCAATAGCTAGGTTGAAGATGGCTCAGACTTATTGGGAATTTCCACGAGTTCCCATCAATGAATGTTATCATACGTGTTTTTAGAGGGAACAAGGGAGAAGCTCTGAAGGGATTCACCTGAAAGATTAAGGGATCGCGACTAGCCCAATTGTCATACCATAGAGAGACCAGACGTCCATCTTTGATAACACAGGAAGTCTCTAAGCGAATATCGTCTCTCAACTTTAGAAGTTGGTTGAGGAAAAAAGAGAAATTGGCTTTAGGCTGAAGAGCCCATATGGAGTGTCCTTTGAGAAAATAAGTATGTAACTATTGGATCCATAAGGTTTTCTTATCCTCTAGTATCCACCATAGACGTTTGAGAATCAAAGAACGAATAGAAGTTTTAATGGAAAGAATATTCAAACCACCTTCCGCTTTAGGATAGCAGAGATCAGTCCATTTCACTTTGGAGGCGCCACGGTTACCATTCGAATGGCTCCATAAGAAGGTTCGGAGAAGCCATTCAATTTCTTTGATGATGCCTTGCGATAAGAAAATATGGGAGCTCCAATATATATGCAAGGAATTAAGGACGGATTTAATAAGATGAAGTTTACCCGCATAAGACAGGGATTTGTTCACCCAAGATTTAATCCTTTTATGAATCTTCTCTAAGAGGGGGCAACAATCAACATAGGAGAGCCTTTTAGTAGATACAGGTAGCCCAAGGTAAAGTAGTGAGGGATCTTTCGACATCATACCTGTGGCTTCAGAAACGGAGGTTGCCATAGTCGCCGCACCTTTAGACAAAAGAAAATGACTTTTAAGCAAATTTATCTGTAGCCCAGAGTGAAGTTTGAAGATACTGAGTGCATGAATAAAGGTTCGTATAGACTCCAAATCCGCCCTGCAAAATAAGAGAGGGTCATCTGCAAAGCATAGGTTAGTAACGCCCAGTGACTTGCACTTCGAATGATACTTGAAGTTAAGATTAGAAAGAGTTGCGGTTTCGATAATCGCATTAAGGATTTCCATGACCAGAAGAAAAATATATGGGAAAAGGGGTGGCAAATGCCCTTAGCAACTTTGAAATACTGAGTAGGGGCACCATTAATCAACACCGAATACGATGCCAAGATAATGCATTCCATAACCCATAAGGTAAATTGAGTCGGAAAACCAAAAGCCTCCAACATAACTTGCAAGAAACTCCAATTAATACTATCAAAAGCCTTGTGAAAATCAATCTTCAAGGTGCAATTTGGTGGGCTTGAAGAATTAGAATACCCTTTCAAAAGCTCTTGAACAATAAGAAAGTTGTCACCAATGTAACAATCCGACAAGAAGGCACTTTGGTTATCACTAATTAACCGGGCCAGAGCTTCCTTCAATCTAGTAACAAGTATCTTAGAAATAACTTTGTACAGAAAATTGGTACAAGAAATGGGACGATAGTCGGTAAAGGTGGTTAGAGTAGCTCCTTTCAGAATCAAGCATAAGAATGTTCTATTAATCTCTTTCAGTAAGATCCCATTTCTAAAGAACTCATGGATGGCTTCCTTGACAAAACTACCAATAGTAGGCCAAACTTGTTGATAAAAGTATCCGTTAAACCCTTCAGGCCCAGGAGCTTTCTTTCCATTCATTCAAAAAACACAAGCCTCTATTTCGCCATCCTCCACTGGTTTAATTAAGAGAGGAAAAACAGAAGGTGAAACCTGTTTAAGGTTAAGATACTGTAAATTCAGAGAAGAGACATTAGTATGTTCAGCAGTGCCAAGTAATGATTTGAAAAAATCAAAAGTTGCTTCCCTAATAGTTGTCTTATCATGGGTAATATTACCATTATGAGAAATGGAATAAATCTTGTTCCGGTTCCGTCTAGATAGAATCGAATGGAAGAAAAATTGAGTGCAACTGTCGTCGTCTTGGAGTCAATTGATTCTAGCTCGTTGCTGCAAAAGAGAGGAATGATTACTAACAGCTTGCAGATAGTTGGTGAGGGCTATCTTTTCCTGGTCAAGAAGAAGCTGACTCGCAGGGGTAGAGGATAAGAGAGCCTGCACTCTAGTTAGCTCCGATCTAGTGCGATTGATTGTTTCAATAGTGGAACCCTGAGAAGTCTTTATAAGCTTAAGTTCCTGTTTAATAACTTTCAGTTTCTGAAGGCGGATAAACTACTTGGTGCCCCGACATCCATGTATAGCTCCTCTCAAACAAGCATCCCCAAAACCAGGAACCTTAACTAAGTAATTATTGAAGCGAAAAGGATGATGATCAGACACGGTTGGAGATAAGTGAGAAATCCGTATGGGAGTATGGTCAGAAAATAAAGGGTCCAAAAACTGAGCCATGCTGCCAGGGAAAGATTGAAGCCATGCATCATTTATAAGGGCTCTGTAAAGCTTCTTGCGAATAAACCATCTGTCCTTTTGCTTATTAGACCAGGTGAAGAAATGACAAGAAGAACTGATGTTGGGACCCAATCTCAGGAACCGGATCCCAACCGGAAAACGGAAACGGAAATGAAGCAAACAGAATCGAAAGCAGAAATCGAAAGAACGGATTCTTTTTGAATTCGAAGCGGAACGAAACGGAAGCAAATGCCGACATCCGAAAGCGCAAATCTTAGGAAACGAAAAGTTGCGTTAAGCGTTGGAAACTTAAACTAAGCCAAACCGAAATCCG
>JAOTAX010000003.1:9227449-9239080 GCA_025629825.1 Erythroxylum guanchezii | reverse complement strand
AGCAACGTCCAGAGATACTTTTTCCTGAAAATTAGGCAAATACAATCTGAATCACTCGTCAAATTGTCAAATTTTGGTCCACGAGTTCCTGTTCCGACATGCGAGGAAATGGTCAGCCTTGCTCCCCCGACAACCTTGGAAGTTCATACGTTTCCTGAAATCTTAAACTCTATATAAACGTACCAACCCTCAGAGTCGTTCATCATTTCATAGCTGGAGATCGTTCCTTTGAACTCACAAGAATGAAGACTTGCAAGAATTTTTCCCTTCAAAGTTGGTTCTCTGTCGTGCTCTTGTTCTTATCCTTAACCTCTGCTCATGAGAAACCGCAGGTTCCTCCTTCTCCTCCTACACAGCCATCTTCTTCCAACAATGCTCCTCCTGAACTGTCTTCTGACCAAAATGTAAATAAATCTTCATCGGGACATGTTAAATCCAATGTTTCTTCATCTATAAACGTCGATTTCAAAGGTCGTTTCTCTAAAGTCTATGCATTTGGAGATTCTTTTACTGATACAGGCAATGCTGGTGCGATGGGAGGCTTCAAAAGTTTCATGTCGGCAGTTTTGGGACACTCTCTTTTCGGCCAAAGTGGTAAAACCGCTGATCTATCCGGCCAACGGCAGTGCAATGGCCGGTTGATCGTCGACTACCTCTGTGAAACTCTTGGCATAGCACACTTGCAAGCTTATAAGCAAAGTTCTCCTGATTTCTCTTCTGGTGCCAACTTTGCTACGTCCGGTGCAACTGCACTTTCCAAGGATTACTTTGATCATCACAAGATAGCAAACTCGTTGATGTGGAAAAAGGTTCCTGACAACTTCATGAATCAAATCGAATGGTTCAAGCAATTTACTAAAACAACGGGCTGTAAAGGAAAGAAAGATGGCCAATGCAAGCCTGAGTTCGATGATGCGCTTTTCTGGATAGGAGGCATCGGTGGTGATGACTTTGCTCGCATTTTTGGGTCTTCCGTTGGTGCTCAGATGCTAACAGATATTGCTGTTGGCCAAACCTGCAATTTTCTTGAGGTTTGTATCGATTAAGAATTATGTTAATCAAGAGAGCCGCACTTCGTGACTAATGGTTTCTGTTATTTTGGGTTACCTGACAGGCACTGATCGAAATGGGAGCCAAATTTCTGGTGGTTCAAGGATTGCCGCCTGCAGGTTGCTGTCCATTAAGCATGACACTAAATAAGAACAAGGAACGAGATGAAATGGGATGTTCATCAAGTGCCAACACAATGATAGAGGCCTATAACGATCTCCTCCTCAAGAGTTTGGGAGAGATGAGAAATAAACACAGCGGTTGCGTAATCGTTTATGTAGATACCTGGGAAGCCTACAAAGCAATACTAAAAGACTATAAGCAGTACAAGTTTGTAGAACCTTTCAAGGCTTGTTGTGGATATGGAAATGGATTGCTCAACTTCGACTTGAACAATCTATGTGGGTCAACTGGAACCTCTGCGTGCAAAAATCCTGATGAACATATTAGCTGGGACGGTATTCATTTCACTGAAGCCATGAATAGACAGTTGGCTTATATGTTTTTCACCCAAAAGGGCTATTGCCACCCATCGTTCGATGCGCTGATTGATCCCAAAAAAGGTCTTTAAAAGCCCTTTTGATGCTCAACCCCGTAACAATGATCACGTCCATTACTGCTTGGAATGGCTTCAACCCCATAATAGTGATCAGGTTCATTTATGCTTGGAACGGCTTCACTGGGAGAGCTCAAGTAATATTTCCCAACTATTTTTGTAACAAATCAGATAGGTTTTTATTCTGAAGTATTTTTGAATGATACCAGTATCTACTGCAACAGATCCTATTCAAGTTGGAACTCAATTTGTTAGTTCATTCAAGAGACATCTCCTTGGAAGCAATAAACTGCGAATATGTAGTCATCCAACAGTTAAGTCTTAAATAAAGATAGACAACCATAAGAAAGAACTGAACTTTAGCAGGATTAAACCATGAGAGCTAGTACATCACTCTAAAGTCACTCTCAGGACTTTCGAAGTCAAAGGGTTTCATTTTTCAATCCAATCCAATCCAATCGCAGCTTAAAAATACCCCATTTGACAAAAGCAATACCAAGTCACTTTGTCTTCTTTGGTGATATATATATATATATTCATGCAAATGGCAGCTTGCACCATGATCTTGAAGGCATTGAAATATAAAGAAAAGCAAGAAATGGTTGATTGTCGTGTCTAAGAATCCAATACCACCGCCCTTACCAATGTCTTATCTACAATTGAGGGGGATTGATATTTCTGTCTGTACAAAATGCTCTTCAACATTTGACTTCAGCTCAAAATAGGTACTCATAATACACTAAGAAAAGGGCATCCGGGTAATCCTTTGGCAAACTATTGATATAGAGGTAGAAGCCTAACAAATCTTCTTTGGAAATTGTTTTTGTGTCAACCACGTCGTTGTCACAAGTAAGCACCCATAAATCTTCTGACTTAACCCGCTTTAAGCTCCCTCGGCAAAAAGGACAGGACTCTGACTTCGTGTTCCTGTAATTTGGGGGGAAGCAGAAACATTTATAAGATTGACGACAACCCTGCTCAGTGTAACAAAGACCACAAAGATGGCATGCTAGAACTTGAACAACAAAAGAAAAGGGAAAGAAAGAGGAAATGCCAGACATTAGAGCAAAGTTTTAAGGCTTGTAGTTACCAGTTTCGGTAGCATTTTATGCACATTGCATGACAACAATTAGGTAAGACTATCTTGGTGCAAGGTTCCAAGCAAATTCCACATTCACTTTCTCTTTCTAGATCAACATTGGAGAACCTATTGCCTCCTTCGAGGCCCCTTTTTCCGAACTTCTCCACGCCAGAATATCCTTCTTTAACATCCTCTAACTCCTCCAAGTTGCTATATAACCGTTTAAGAGATGGCAATATGACACCTAGAAACAAGATTACGAATTCATTGAGCAATCAAACTAATGCACATTTCATTCCATCATCATAAAACAGACACAAAAGCAGGTTATTCTAATACCATAGAAGTCCCTAATTGTTGCTTTCCTTCCATGAGTTGATAGTCTTGGTCTGCCATCAGTATATGCCTGCATGAAATTAAGAGAAGAAAAAACATATTCAAAAAACCCATTTGACGCCAAAAAGAAATTCTCATTAACCATTTTTACAGAGCCAGAACACACCTCATATACAAGAATGTGGAAGAGATTCAATCTAGGGAGTAGACACATGCAAGAACAATCTATCCGTTGCAACAAAAAGAGAACAACAGGAGCCCAATCGTTGTAAACTAGTTTCATCTGAAGACGAGCACCATCCTTGCCTCTTGGTATTGTAGCAGCCCTGAAAATACGATTAATACATCATGAGTGACTGATTGCTTAATCATAACTATGCAGGAATGCCCCTTCAAATTTACCTAACCCAAAAAACCTTCGTTTCTTTATTTTTTGGGGGAAAAGACCCAAAAGACAGTTTGATCAATCATCAAGTAAAAAAAAAAACATCTATTGAATATATCCTTTCAATATCAATATGTGTAAGAGTAAGACACAAACACGCACACAAAGGGGAATGAAGAAATAGAATCCCCTCAGTAATGCGCCGTATTAAATACTCACAGAATTGTAATCGTGACAGTATGAAAATCCAATATCGGTCAAAGCAAGCTACTTTAGCTATGAATAACTATGTGGACTTCACGTTATCAACATCAAAATTCAATCTTTTGCGTACGGAGCAGGGATAAGGCTAAATAACATGGAAAGTTGCAATCTTTTCTGCTTTTCATGGATAAAGCTGGTGAAGTCATTCAGAATTGATCGATTCCCCGCAGGGTATCGCTTCATATGATTGTAAAGGCTTACAAATTTGAGTTAACCAATATAAAAGGCAACTTAATGCATAAGCCTGGACAAAAGACAACAATCTTCTTCCTTCTTCCCAATTCGCTGAGCAGTCAAATTCCTATAACTGATCATGACAGAAACTGTGAAAATCCCATGTGGATACACCATTAAAAAAAGAAAAAAAGGAGAAGCACAAAAACCAGAACCACCCATCTCAAAAAGTACAGAAAGAAGGAAGAAGAAGAAAAGAAAAGGACCAGAAATTTCGAAACAAAGTGAAAAGAACATAAACTGATTACAGAAACAAAACTTACAAAGCATTAGCATGCTGTACATCAGCCTCCAAGACTTTGAGAGAGTCCTGATATGAGGACTTGGTCAACTGGTAATACATAATCTCCATCCCTCACCAACAAAGTTGGTTCCTCAAAGAAATCAAACCCACAAAATAAAACCAGACCAGGGAGTTCTCCTCTCTCTCTCTCTACCTCTAAAAGGAAACTAAGACAACAATCACTGTCTCTATGTTTTTGTGCAGGGAGAAGCACCCAAAATGGTCAGATAAAAAGAGCAAGCGTACAAGAAACAAACGTTGGCTTCTGTGACGAGGTGGGTGCGTGTGGGCGGTTTGATCTTTTTTACATATAAAAAAAAAGGAAAAGAAACTAATCCGTTCTTATCCTTTTCCTCTCCGTCATTCAACATTACATTATTGTTCCTATCTTGGTGTTTTCCTGCTTGCTTCGTCTGTATTTTACGTAATTTTCTATCATACATAATCTATAATTCCGTATCATGTTTATGGTTTACACTAATATTGGGATATCTTTGTTATTTATTAACATACTTATCATGAGATGCCATTGTGTTGATTACAATAATACCAATAATTACAGCCCAATTAAATTTGACTAAAAACGAAATTTAGAGAGGTTTAATATACAAAATCTTATCTTTAATTAATAGAAAAATTATTTTTATTAGCTATTTTGTGTTATTTCTTCCTTTTTTTAATAATTAATTCTTTAAAATATGTTACTCCCAAACTGTTACAAAAGGGAAGAAGGCTTTCACCAAAATGGTTATAACACATTTCAGAACCTGCTCATCGTTGATTCAAAGAGTACATGTAGTTCCCAACCAAATTACATGTGTGTGTTCTTATAGTGATGCAAGTTGGCAAACTAATTTTGGGTAAAAAGAGCTGAAGCTTATGATTGAGTTGGACCAGACAGAATTAGTGAATTTGGTGTAATGATAATTAAAGTTGGGCGTGTGAATTTGGTGACAGGCTGGTGCCTGAAACCGCCCATGATAGGGTCACATCCATATTTAATGTATAATTGCCTGTGGTGGCAATATTATAATAAGCATCTAGTTACTTCACCTTTTCTTCTAATCCTAGCCGTGTTAATTAATGCAAAACTTGACGGAGACTTGGGGGCATGGGAAAATATAATATTAAGAGTTAGTATTATGATTAGATTACATGCCACTAGAAGTAGGATACCATTACAAAATTATTTTAATTTGAACCGGGTTTAATACTAATTTTTTCTTAATCTGGGAACAACTGATAAGATTATTATTTGTGATTAAAAAGTCACGTATTTAAGTTACAGAAATAATTTCTTTGTATAATACAAAAAAGGACTACGTATAATTAATGATATCCTCTAATTTTCGCAAAACAGAGAGCCTTGTGTATTGGGGCGACCTTTTCTTTAATATGGAGCTCTTATACTTGATTTATCCCTAATTTAAATTTCACATAACCCTTCTAAAATGAGTTCTATATGTTTGATCTTCTACTAACACGTGAGTGTAAAAATGATGAGCAAATTCAACCATTCACGGGGTCAAGGCAACTCTTGGAAGGAAGACTTTGGGAGGGGACTAAATGAGCTTGGACCACAAGGCTACCATACCCCCATAAACTAGACTATTTGGTAAGGGAACCAAACTAGAAGGCAGATTAATAAGATTGTCGAGAGAAGGTAAGTGTGGACTTGTGCTTAAAAGTCTTAAGATGGATGCCTCCAATCTTTTGATTATTCTACACTCATCACTTAGTTTATTATCTTCCATTTCTTGATGCTTGATGTCTGTTTAAGATTGTTACTTAAATGTGAGATATGTAAACAACATTGCCTAATGCCTACCTAATATTCGATTTCACCAACATTTGATCTTACTTTGTCCCGTTGACCTCTAGCTTAGAACATTGTTATCAAATCCAGTCTTTAACGTTGCGTGTCCACCGCTGGATGAAAGGGTCAAGACAAGTTGTTTTGGGTTCAAACATAAATGATTTCCGTTGATTGGTTGAATCGGTCTAGGCTAATTGCAGTCAACCCTTTGAATCTCTAACTAAGACTTAACTCATCAACATAATCACACACTCAATAAGAATGTTGCCCGATATGTAAAATTTAGGAAGCTTCAATAATAAAATTTAGGAAAACAGGCTCCTACATCAAGCCGTAAACTTTACAATTTCGAACCATGTACTGATACTAAAAAGGAGAATGGAGTTATCTGGCAGATGGGACTAAGCGAGCATTTGATACGTCAGGACTCCCAATCTCAAGAAAGCTTGTTAACAACGTCTTCCTAGAAGATTGTGCCTTGTAGCCACTACTGCTAGTGCCAGAAGCTAGTTTTTGGGTGTCATCGTCAGTTCCTTTTTCTATCTTAGCAGCTTCCTGTATTGCCAATATGACTTCCTGCATTCTTGGTCTTGAAACTGAACGTTGTTCCACACATTGGATAGCAACCTCTGCCACCCTCCAGATCGATTCTATTTTGGCATTTCCCATCAGATATGGATCTACAACGCTTGTTACATCTCCTTTTCGAATCAGTGACCTTGCCTGGAACATAGTAACGTAGAATGGTTAAGCTTTTGAAAACGAACGAACGCTGTCGAAAAATGAACTTACCCAGTGAACAATGTTCAGTTCTGAACCAAAATCTTCTGACGAGACTGGTTTTTTACCAGATATCAGTTCCAGGAGGACTACTCCAAAACTATAGACGTCACTCTTCTCAGTAAGTTGCTGATTGGCGTAGTACCTGATGAAGGACTTGCATAAAGCATTTACGTGGAGGAAGAACAGAAAGCAATTAACTCAAAAGTTATGGCTTACTCAGGATCCAAGTAACCAACTGTGCCTCTTGCCACACTTGAAATATGGGTTAAATCGTCTTCAGCTTGCCTAGAAAGTCCGAAATCTGATACTTTTGCTCTCATGTTGATGTCTAGGAGAATATTACTTGTCTTCACATCCCTGTGTATGATGCTGGGGCTGCAACCAGTGTGTAGATACTCGAGGCCTACAATTATATAAATTTATGCTTACTTATAAACTTATTATATCTAATCATTTTAAAGAAGTAAAAGAAAGTACGCATGAAACCTTTTGCTGCATCTTCAGCGACAAGTAGACGAGCTAGCCAGTCTAGTTTCTTCTGGTTAACAGAACCTGCAAAAAATTTTACCCTACTCATACCTATAGCGAAGCACAAGACGGGGTCTGAAAAAGACCAAACAGATAGGCGCATACCATGTATATGATCTCTCAGAGTTCCATTGTGCATATACTCGTAAACCAGGATCCGCTGATGCTCTTCTTCACAATATCCAATTAAGGGAACCAAGTTTCTGTGATGAATCCTTGACAAGAGCGAGACCTGAATATATGTTGATGCGGTTAATAATCAACTCAATTCCAAGTCTAAGATAGTCCTTGTGAGCTTGGAATGTGAATTTAGTGAATCTATTGTAATTCAATCCTATAAGATAATAAAAATCCCAAATGTTTCTCAAATTGTGCGGCTGAAGATGGATAGTACCTCCGTTACAAACTGCTGGGTCAAATGGCTAGAGCTATCAGCCATAATTTTCACTGCTACTTCTTTCCCATCTTTCATTTGGCCATAGTAGACCGTACCAAAACTTCCTTTCCCAATTTTCTTGGAAAAGAATTTTGTTGCTTCTTCAAGCTCAGAAAGTGAGATATAGTATGAAATACCTTCATCTGTCAAATGCCAACCTCTTGAAACAGAATAAGCCGTCGAGGGCTTTGTGCTAGCACGTAGAGAATGACCTGGTATGACACGAGAAAGATCAAGGAAACAGAAAACTACTGAAAAATAACACAAGGAATAACTGAAATAAAACACACCTTGCTCCTCAGTTTTCTGAGGGGACATATTTCTTCGACGATGATGGAGTAGCGAACTTCCTAACACGAGAACTAACAGTACTGCCAGTACAGCAATTGAAATCCCAAGTACCAATTCAAAATGCTCCCTTTTTCTTGACCCTTTATGTAGTCCAGGGTTGGCTTCGTAGCTGCCAAGGAAATGAAGCAGCTGTTTTTGTTAATTTTCCATACCATCAGGCATCAGGTATCCTGATTTCATCTAAAAAATATAGGTCAACTTTTCTTCTGATTACAAGGGATGAAGGTATTTTAACCACATTACAAGATTACTACCCTAGTCCTCACTTGATGTGTACTTTTCCATTTAGCAATCCTGGAGGTATTTTTCCACTAAACGAGTTATTCTGCAAGTCCCTGCAATTTCAGAATTCACAGTTACTGAAAATATGGTGAGAAATGAAAATCGCATAGGATTAGAGCAAATCAAGGGAACTTTCATAATCTGTATTAACTAAATTCCTGTGAAGTGTCATACTTTAATATCTAGCAAGAAGAATAATACAGAAAGTCCAGGATACTACTCACAGTTCTTGTAAATTTGGAAGACTAGTCAGGTACTCGGGCAATGAACCATTCAGTTTGTTATTCTCCAGATGCCTGCAGAGTATATAAAGAAACAGGCAATTGGCTATTTTGAAATTGTTTCAAGATCACAGCAACACCAACATAGGTGCATGCAACTTCAAAGGTACAGTATTACAAGTAAAGCTTACATAATTTTCAGATTAACAAGATTGCTCATATCAGGAAGTTGCCCCGTGAGGAAGTTACCGTCCAACCACCTATAGAACCAAACGGAATTGAGACAATGATCACTATGACAACTATAGCTTATGAAAGAATACTTACAGCTCTGTAAGTTGCTCCATGTTAGTAATCTCAGGAGGTATCTGCCCCTTCAGATTCTTGCCTGAAAGTGCACTGTTAAGCAGTTCAAATAAGTCCACTTCGACAGAAAAGTTGGATGATCAAAGTGGCTTGATTATATAGATTTTGTGGAAAGAAAAGAGTATCTTCCACCACACTTATTCAATTGTTGAGTGGAAGGATCATACCATTCCTATGAATTCAAAACTAGACCTTTAGAAGACAAAACCAAGCCTGACATTCTTTTTATCATGTTGGACAACGCTTCTATGGATTTTAAACCGAAGGAGGTTAGCTTAAAACTGAGATGAACCTGCATCTATTATTAACTTAGCAAGAAGAAGTTACATTTTTGTGATTCTTGGTGGGGTGGTTGAGGCACAAGTCACCCAATCCCAACGAGCTGGCACACAAGGATCACCTCCTTCCTTTGTCCAATCAGTTTCAGCAGACATGTTGCGAAGGGCATTGAGAACAGAAACTGAGAATTGAAAATTCTGTTATTAATGCTATTTCGGACAGGTCAAGAACATCGTTTTAAGCATATAAACGCAATCGTCAATCGTAACTTTCTATGCAGAAAGCGAAAAACAGTGAGTAAATTCACTTACCATCTTGGGCATCACTCTTTGGTGCAATCTTCAGATACCTACTGATCTCGATTGCATTCAAGAGAGGTCCTCGAGTTGAATCTCGGGTCTTAACAAAGGAGAACGACAGAACAAAATCCAGTGTCACGTTCATGTAGCTTGGTTCATAAAGCGTGTAGCTCCCATTGGCATTCTCTGCTATATTTACCACTGCATTGCTATAGTCCGGTACATTAGGTAGACTCAACTTGAATTTTCGAGTCTCATTTGCTTCCAGGTCTTCTATTTCCGCAAAATATGCATAAGCTCTGGCATTGGCTGGGAAATCCTCCAGGTTCAATCTATAGCTCAATACTCCTTCAGTACCGACAACAGCTGTTTGCATCACTTTAACAGGAGGATATTCTCTAGTCCTAACGTCAATGTTTTTTGATGTGTTGATCCTAATCGTTCCAGGTGCCACACCCACCAGGTAATTCTGCCTTTTGTCCAAATCAGATTCCCAGATTCTGTCATAGGGGTCATCTGGATACCTGAGAGATTCAAAATGCCAAATTTACATCTCAAATATCCATCATATTGCACAAGAAGCAGGTTTAGGACACAAAAGACTAATTAGGATCAATGAAGTGTTCCTCAATCAGCATACCTCACAACATCCTTGCTTGGAGCACCAAAATTTACTCTAGCAGCTACCTCTAAGAAGAAGTTGTCCTCAAAATCAGTGGCATACATGGAAAGGTTGAGGGGTCGCAGTTCTAAAGTGGATATGAAGGGAGAACCAGTTGTGGCACAACAAATGCACACATCAACAGAACTTGAAGGAGCTCTTATTATTATTTCCTTCACATAGACTCTTGAAGCATCCAATATAGTCACGGTCGACCACTTAGTTGCATCTATATAGAGATCAAATTTGGGGTATGCATCTTCATCTCCTAGGTCTCCATACAGGAAAGTTGCACGAACAAGATACCGCCTTCTCTCTTGGGTGTTTATTGTATAACAGTACTTCTTGTTTTCTACAGGGAAGTCTCTGCGTGTTTGATATTGCATCCAGTTTCCAGTTGGATTTTGCACTATTGCTGGTTTTCCATTGTTCATGATACCATTGTCTGAAATCCATGCCAGTCCAGTTTTCAGATCAGTGTAGTTACCTGATCCTCCACAATCTATACTGATGAACTCTGCATATTTACATTGATTAAAGTTTATTTTCAGTTTATGTAATTGGTGTTGATATTCCAGGAAGGTAGATAATTACTGCAATATCATATGGTAGAACAGAACGCTTCATCTTGACAATAACCAGATTGTTTCTTTACTGTCAGTTCTTTACAAATTACTGTGCTTGAGGAAACTCTATGAACTAAAATTCATAAACTTGAGGTTGGAATGCAAACGCTTATTGATGTTTCTGATGCATCAAACTGAAAGAAGAAACTTTGGAGGAAGATATCTGCAGATTCAAGAACTACATACCTGTAACTTGGCAGTTGCACACAATAGAAGAGACAGAGAACAAATACAGAACAAAATAAAAGGCCATTGAAGAACAGGAAGACAGAGCAACCCTTTTGTTCATTTGTGGGTTTTTGATTTAACTGATTGAAATGAGAACTCTATGTTATGTTCAGCATCTATCCCAGCTTTCCTCCACTACTAAACTTATTCACCTTTTTGGATTGATGAGTTTGTGACAATATTCACTCACACTTGTATCCTTTTCTCTTCAATTTGGAATCTGCTTTTCCCAACAAATAAAGACTGCAGCTTCTGCTTTACTAGCTTTCAAAAAGAGTGTGACATAAGTTGAAACTAAAAGGTGGAGACCGTACAACAAAATCCACAGGAAAACAAAATCTTCTATTGGAGTTGCATGCTTGTTCTTATCGTCCCTGACCAAAACTATAAACTCGGTACTGCAATTTGTCTCAAATGGATATCTCAATTGTTAAGAAAGTTTTTAAATTTCTAATAAATCATTGTTTTCTCAAAGGAAAAAAGAAACTCATTATTTGATTCAATTTTTATTTTAATATTTGTAAAAAGTTACCTGATTTTACATGATTATACTTCTTTGAAAATAA
>JAOTAX010000003.1:9209217-9225717 GCA_025629825.1 Erythroxylum guanchezii | reverse complement strand
TTTTTAAGAAAAACCAATATGAGATTAACCATTTACATTTCTATAACCAATGCAATTTTTACATAATATTTTTATAATAATAAAATTCTAAATCTTTATGCACCTTGTGTAATGGTTTGAGCTTTTAATTTGATCCATACTCTTGAAATGTAGCAGTCAACATGAACATTTATTGTCTGCAAAACCTCAATATCATTTTATAGAGACCCAAAACTTCGTCGGATGTTGTAGAAAGTTATGTGAGATAAGCAAACCGCCTTCAGGATGGGTCAAAATGAAACTGATGGCGTCAGTAATCGCCCTCAGTGCTCGGCTATAGCAGGTGGCGTATTACGCAATGTGTGCTAGGTTGGCGTGATACAACGTCTGCTGAACTTTAGGGAGTATTTACAGGACTGTATCTAGCCTGGGACCTAGGCTTTCGATGACTGAAACTAGATGTGAACTCTATCACGATGCACCATCTCATCTCATTCTCGGACATCTGCTCCACAGCCTTCCACCCTATTGTTACGGGTATTCACGAACTTTTCATGCGGAACTGGATTATTATTCATCGTCACATTTATCGAGAGAGTAATAAATGCGCTGACTAATTTATTATTCACGCAGAACATTATCCTGTCATTGTCACAACTTTCGCTGCTACACCTATAGGGTGCCAACATCTCCTGCTAGAGAATCAGTTGGGGATCTGTTTCTTCATACTTGTTTTGTAATTTTGTCTGTTTTTCCCTTTAATCAAAAAAAGAAAAAGAAAGGCAGCAACTAGAGAAATTTTTATCATATTTTATTAAATTTTATTCACATATTTAATTAAAATTTATGTAAATATATAGATAAAATTTAATAAAACAGATTTAAAATATTGTAATCAGACCAGAGGACTACCTTTTTAGAGAACAAACATTATATGAAGAATCTGCCAGCACAAAAATAATTTTAAAAAAAAGGCCTAACAGAGGTATAATATTCAATGATCTTGGAAATTTTAAAAGAGGCAATTTAACTCTCTAACTACATTTTTATTCACTTAGCAGGTTACATTAATAAACTAATACAGTAATGCCTCCTTTGAAAATGAGAGTTATCTAAACCATGGTTAAATACCCTAAACAAGTTGACCTAATTACTAAACTAGTATTTTTTTTGAGGTAGGAGGTCAAGTTAAAATTTAATAATGAGCAATATATATCATATTCATGTGAACAGTGAATCATAAAAAATACGAAGTTAGTCAACAATAATTCAATAAAATTTTTTATTGATACGCAGTTTTATTTCTGATCAGTAATAAATTTGTTTTTATCTCTATAAATATATATAACCAATTAAAATGTTGTAATTTCTGCTATTTCATTGCGTATATGATACACAAAAATCATTTATTATGAACATAAATGACAATTCTTTGACCCTTTTGAACATGAGTAAGATTTCTGCCCCTGTAACCTAAATTCATCACAATTATACTTTAAGGAATTGGGTCTTCTTTTTTTCAAAAAAAAAAAAATCTCAAAGTAATAATGAAGAGTGAAGAATCTATGGCCTGTTCAAATTTGGGTTCTTTGTTGGGTCAAAAAATGTGTTAAGTGGATAAAGAATTGTTGAGGCAGTTCATGAACAAAAGTCGGGCCGGAAAATAATAATACCTGCACAAGACAAGTGGGTGATTAGAAAATAATGAAGGCAAATACTAGGAAAGCAAACAAGCATTGGAGATTAGATGGGCAAGATATTCCTTCCTTTTCTTCAAGTGTGTTAAAGGTTTGAACACTAAGCAAAGCCAAAGCTCCTCTCTTGCTCCTCTTTTTCTAAAGGACCCATCTTTGTGTTTCTGGTCTCCAACATTCTTCAAGATAACCAAACCACTCCACCAAAAGCAAGCCTTTATCATAAATTCCTCTGCTTTCTCTCTCTCCCTCTCTCTCTCTCTTTCTGAAGTTGCATCTTTTTTACTTCCTTTGCCGTTGTCTTTTTTCGCTTTCCTTTCAGGAAGAGAGCTAATGTATCAAAAACAACCCACCAGGTCTTCATCTTTCAGGGAATCTCTGAAAGCCCTTGAAGCTGATGTACAGCATGCCAATAGTTTGTAAGTGGTTTTATTCTGTGTAATGTGTCCAATTATTTTCCCTTTTATTCTTTATTTCCCATGAACTTAAAATTCTGTGCAACCCATATTTATTTTTGCTATTTAATTTATGGGTAAATTGATACCTCTGTTTTTTCCCCCCTTGTTTATTTACTGGGTTTGAGTTGTTGGTCCTATTTATTTGTGTTAGACTCTGGAGAATTATATAAACCAAGAAGAAAAGTGGTAAATATATGTTCTTTTCGTTTCTTGGTTGCGGAACCATGTTTTAGTTAGGTGGAATTTGTAATGAGAATGGATAAAGTTGGTAACTTATAGCCTGAAGTTGGTTTCTGGTGAAAGCAGGTGTGCTCAACGGTTGAATTTCCAGTGGATTTTTAGGTAGAAATGCAATTGTTGCATCGATTATGTAAAATTAGTTGTGCTCTGATAATTTTTGCTATCGTTGTTACTCGAACTTATTATATTGATGGGTGGGCTGTGGTTGGTTTTTTCAGAGCAGGTGCTCTCCCTGGAGACGCTAGTGGAAACCATGTGCAAATGAGATTGTCCTATAGTCCCTTCGCTCCATTCATCCTGTTTTTTGTTGAATGGATGGATTACAGTTGCACAGATGCTCTACCAAGTTACTTAGGCCTTCTCCACATACTTGTATATAAGGTAAATTGAACTCTTCTTTTCCTTTTGTGACCGAATTGAAGGCTGAGTTTTAAGGTTTTAGTCTCATAGATTCTTTGAGGAATTTTCTTTTTTTCTAATTTTATCTGGAAACTGAAATGAAACTTGTTCAAACTGTTTAGGCTTATGTTGATGGAATGCCAATGTTATCGTCAAAAGAAAGAAAGGCCTCTCTACGGGAGTTTTATGGTTTGTTTCCCTGAGGAATTGTTGTCAAGGATTTGGTTTCCTTCTTTTCTACTTTCATTGACTCCAATTTTCATGCAGCCGTTATATACCCTTCACTTAGGCAGCTTGAAAGTGAGCTCGTTGAATTCGAAGATAACCAGATAAACCAAAAAATTGATGTTTTGAATAAAATGAGGGTGGAAAATAGGAGAAAGCTTGTTGATAACGATACTGAGCGAGATGAGGAATGTGGGATTTGCTTGGAAAATGGGGCAAAAATGGTACTGCCAAACTGTGGCCACTCCTTGTGCATGAGCTGCTTCCATGACTGGTACTCTTTGTTCCTGTTTCTATTTTTTTTGGTGATTGTTTTGATGAAAAGTGATGGCTGACACATATTTCTGGCGCAATGAATTTCATATGTAAAGGAATGTGAGATCTAAGTCCTGCCCATTTTGCCGAGGCAGCCTAAGGAGAGTGAGGTCAGGAGATTTATGGGTTCTTATTGGCAGTGATGATATAGTTGATGCAGTAACCGTTGCGAAGGAAAACCTGAGACACTTCTACCTTTACCTTGAGAATTTGCCTCTCGTAGTGCACGAGACTCATGCCTTGTTGTTTGATTATATGATCTGAAGAGAAGCTATACTGAAACATCCGAGCTGTCAGCCACTTCTTGTAAATAAGTATGGGGAAAATGGATAATCCACTATGGCTGGTTAAAGAGATGTTTACATGTAGCTGTATATAATTCACCAGATGATAATCCTCATGAACTTGGGGCAGTACAGTCCCAAAGTTTATCTCATCCCTAATGATCACGAGAAAAGGAATCGCATGCACCTGGAGTTATACGGCGACCTTTACAGATGTACATATACTTGCAGAAAACTATGCTTTGCATTCAACTCAGATTTTTGGAACCTGAGTGTTGGAATGTCAATGGCTGGAGGTCTGCTCATGATTTGATTTCTGCTTCTTGTTATATATGTTGTACAACAAAATATAATGCTTCAAGTGCATGATTAATCACCATTTCTTCCTACTGAGTTGCCTTCTTTAAATTGCTCGAGTCTGCATCTTCTCATCTATTTGCGATTCTGCTAAGGATAGGAATTCTCATGGCTGGTTTACAGCTAGGTATTAGTAAACTTGAAGTGCCAGTTTTTCTATTGTCCTATCAACATAACCAGTTATTGTGATTCCAGGAAAGGACTCTCGTGAAAGTATAACCTAAATTAGGACATTAACTTTGGAAATAACCTCCAAAAGGTATTATCCTGGTGATTCTAGTTATGGAGTTTATTGCTTTGAAGATATGATATGACTGGCATTTACCTTACAAAGGTTAGAGTAAAGGCTTGTAATCCTCTAAACAGCAAGCAAAGAGAGTTTGGGACAGGTTTTCTTGGGTCAATCTTGGTTTTCAATTCTACTACGTGACTTCTCCTGCCTACAATCCTTCTAGAGATGACAAATGGAGCCTAGTGGAAAACAGATAACAAGGACGAAGAATTTCAAGATTCTAGAAGCATATGAGAGAACTTTATTCATCAAGTTAAAATAGAACCAGTGGATGGAAGCCCAAGAAAAGTGCAAAACGTAGCCCCAGCTTGTAGGTGGTGATGTGATGTACATTAGTTAGCTTTCCAATGGCCACAGTGTCTAGTACTGGTAGTGTTGTATGACAAGAACCACAACAAAAATCACTGGTCTTTTCAGGCTCCTGCTAGACAGTACCGCATTAACTGGGTTCGCTACGCTTTTCTCAATGAGAAAATTCTGATCGCATTGTACAGCATCTTCTTGCCAGTAAGAAGAAATAGTATGAAAAACTAACTCATGGTATAACTTAAAAAGATAACCCCTTAAAGCTATAAGAATAAGCAGGTAAAGAACAAGCACCCGAGGCATCATAGGAGAGCATTAAAGAAGGCTTTGCAATCTATACTTTAAATTAAAGTATTAAAAAGCAAGCCCTCCACTCAAAAGAAGTTGCATGGAGTTCATCCTCACCATCCCATCGTCCTCACCCGTTTGCCTATTTAAACAATTCTTCACTAGTGGGCATTTCCTTTTTAGAGTGATTAAGTTGATATTTTTTCTTAAAAAACCCTTTTTTTACCCCACACTTAAAAGGTATACCTTTAAGCAACATCACATTATTAACTAAAATTTTAATGAGGATCAAGATTACTTGGCTTCATTGATGCTACACAATCTATTGCAAGCTTTTAGTGATTATAGAAAAACTTTCCTCTTGTTGATCGCAGAACTTGATGAATCAACCTGTGGTACTATAACCCAAAAAGGGTCTCTTGTGTTTCCAAGAAGACGAGAACAGCTGGCAATATTGTGGCCTCAACTCTTTTCTTTTTTAGGATGGTCAATTGACCGGTCGAATTGGTCCGATCCGATAAGTCCGACCACTGATTCAATAAAATTTTTATTTTTTGTATATTTTTGTATTTTTTAAATATTATTAATATTATATATAATTAAATAGAATTATTGTATAATTATGACGTTACACCGGTTTGACCGGTGATTGAACCAATCAAACCAGTCAAACCGGTAACCAATAAAACTTCCGGTTCGATGACCGATTCAAATTTCAAAACATTGCAGTGCATGTGGTCGATTATCCTTTATCCCACTAGCTAATGCCTTGTTTCTTCTTTTTTAGCTTGTGGTTAATATGATATCATTCGATTAACATCTTCCATCTGGAGAGAAGGCACTACCACAAAATCAATGAATGGTATGCCAAAAACTGTAATCACAATTTACATTTGATTTAAAGAGTGTTTTCAGGCTTTAACAAGACGTGGGAACCATGGTCCAGAAAAAACTTAATAGTACAGAACTTATCCAATGTTCCACTCGATCTGCCAAGAATGTTTCGTCACTCGAAAAATGGAATTCTGACACTGAAGCTTTTAGTATTCGAATACTTATTCCAAAGGGGGAACTCTTAGGCAGTTAGGCTGCACTTGTCCTTGTATCATGTGCTTCATATCATTGGACTATAAAATAAAATAGGAACTAATAAGCAGAATCTTACTTTCCATCTTTCTCAAGTACGTACAAGGGAATGATTATAGTTAAAGGAATTATTGAGAATCTAAGGTCTCCATCTTTCCACTATCAATAAATAAGAGTAATGTACATGCAACAATCACAATAAATAAGATAAAGAAAGCTGGGAAGATTGGTGATCAACACTTTGCTTTACTAGCTTGAACACATGCCATTTGTGCATAATTTGATGCAATGAAAAGAAGCCAAAAGGAAGGATGAGAAAAAGTATAGTTAATATCTTAATCTTGTAATTAAGTTTGGTTAAGATCTTAGCAGGTAAGAACCAACGGTTTCATGCCAACTCCTCGTTCTGCGAGAGAGGGTTCAGGTGCATGCATATAGCAAGATTTCGCTCCCGCTATATAGGAAATTTAAGTTCCAGAATTCACTGGTAAATGAGTTTATCAAATTGCAGATTAAAGTATATGACAAGGAATCTTGAAATTCTTCAACATGAAGGTTTAGTAAATCGATGTTTTTTACTCACTTTCTGGGTGTTAATTTTCTGCTTTTCTATGTTACTTTGGCGGCTCATTGTCCAATTAAGGGAACACAAATGGCCAAAACTTAACATAAAGGAGAAAGAAACACTTAGAAAGCTTCTACTTTCGACCATTCCTTGTCTCCGTGGTTCTTGATCGCAGTTTATAATTTTTGCCCGAATTCATACTTGGCAATACTCAAAGTATCAAAAGGTATATGCATGGGTGGCATATGGACTGTTGTAGACTTGTAGGGTAAAAGGAGAGGCAGGTGACCAAGAGGGTCAAAAATAGAAACCAATATCGATCAAGTGCAGTCAAGTTTGTCCTATTCTGGTCTTAAGTTGGTACTGTAAGTTGGATGTGGACACAATACGTCGTCCTAGTTGTTGTTGGACTTGGGATCCAACTGGGGAGTTCCGGGATAACCTGAGAGGGTTGAAAAATGACCATTTTCCTGTAGCATCGCCAGATAAAGGGAACAGTCCAATGAGATGCCCTTTTCCTCATAATGTGCTGTCTACTAGTAAACATGATTCTATCTGCAATTTGATAAAGTGACAATATCCCATTCCCATTTGGTCTTGTTCCCTTGTGTTTTTAACCTGCGGTGAGTGATAGCAAAGGTTGCTAAACCGAAAGGACCACCGGTTTGCCCGGGTTAAAGGGTGAAGAAAGCTACGGTGAACATTAGCTAACCAGTGTCAAGATTCGTTCTTTGCTTTGTTTTTGTTCAAACATAAACCAAAACAATAAACAATTGAACAAAAAACATTTCTTTTTCTGCCCTTTTCTTTTAAAGATCCTCACAAGCTACTTCTGTTAACAGTTAAGAGTAAGACCCTCTGCGCTTCTCTTCGCTTTCTCTAACTTGCCAACAGATACTGTGTCCTTGTCTTGTCTCTTGAGCTTGATTCGGTGCTTACCATGATGGAAAATGGTTTCTCTTCTCCTAGAAGCGAGGCGTTTCCCGCCGGTCTCCGTGTTCTTGTTGTCGATGATGACCCCACGTGGTTGAAAATCCTTGAAAAGATGCTCAAGAAATGCTCTTATGAAGGTTCAGTTTCTTCCACAACTATTCTATGTTTCTTGCCGCTCATTACTACTCGGTTAAAGTTGCTTCCTTTCGCTATAATACTTGGTTTATGATTTAGTTTTTCCTTGGTTTCTCCAATCTGCCTTGTATTAGCTTCACTTTTAGTTTGTAAATTTTGGATTTTTAAGTATTGGTTCTTAAGATGGCCTTACTGCCTAGTAAATATATGTATATGGTTTCTACTTTATATTGTTTGCTTCCGATTTGATTACCTTAACGCCGTCGGAACAAGTGCATATAAAGTTTCAAACTTTGTTCCATAAGTACATGGGGGAAACGGAACTGTAGGAAATGATGCTCAGTTATATGGTGCCATATACCGTTCTTGTTGCTGACAGGTCTGAAATAATTTTTGGGATTTTTCTTCTAAGTTAGTCAACAGAATACTATTTATTTTTCAGGAACTGTAAATTGGTTTAATTCAGTATGGAATTCTAACTTTGAAGGTCCTCGTGTGGAGTTAAGAAAGCTTAATTTGCATTTCTCTGTTACTGTGACTCTTTAGCCTTTTGTAGGTTAGTTGTATGTGTTATATAATTTACGTCTCGTAAGGGAGGCACGGGTTAATTATGGTAGATACTTGGAACTGGGAATCGTTGTCTAGAGGCCTGTCGTGATGTGAATTTGTGGATTAGTGTCTCCATATTCAGTCACCTGCCATCCAAACTTCTCCCATAAGAGTTCCAGCTTACAAGGTTCAAGATGAGAAACTGATTTCTCCCTTGATTCACTCTTTGTAGGTATCTCCCTTGCTATTTGTGGCCAGCTTTTAACGGAAGATGCTACATGCAATTTGTACCTAGCTTTATAAAAGCCCATCCAAATTTCTCCACCAACAGGCTAAATTGACTTCTATACAGAACCAAGTTTCGTATAGATTTTTAATACTTTAGGCTTGAAAAGATGGTGCATTTAGATCATGGAATTCTAATTGTGGTTCTAATTAGAATTGCATTTCTATTGTCCATGTTTGCAGAAAATTGTAAGGAATTTTAGAGGAATTGGGTTCTTTGAATTTGTATCCCTACCATAGGAATTGAAATGTCTGGCAAACTAACTATATTTATTCCTTTAACAAATAAGAAAAAAAGCATTGAACTTCTAATTCTAAACTACACGCAGATGCCAGATTTAGAGATTGTGCTAACTCCTAACTCCAAGTCTAAATGATTCAAAGCCAACCAATCTTGTATAAATATGATTTTGCTAATTGGTGTATTCTACACACTTTGCAACTATATATTCAGGTTCACAATTTCATCTTTTTCGACCTTGAGTTTCTGACATTACTCTTTGGGACATATGGGTTTTGTGCTTTCCAGTGACCACTTGTGGTCTAGCAAGAGATGCTCTGAACTTGCTTCGAGAGAGGAAAGATGGTTATGACATCGTAATCAGTGATGTGAACATGCCTGACATGGATGGTTTCAAACTTCTAGAGCATGTTGGACTGGAGATGGATCTTCCTGTCATTAGTTAGTTCTTTTCCCTTATTCCTTGATAACTATTTGAATACCTTCTCCATCTACCACCCTGGCTTAAAGAAAAGAATATCTTGTTTGTCTTTCTATCTTCCTCTTGGCGTAAACCTTGCTTCTAAGTTCTAACCCCATTGATTTATGGCTCTATACAGTGATGTCAGTTGATGGAGAAACGAGTAGGGTAATGAAAGGCGTTCAGCATGGGGCATGTGACTATCTTCTCAAGCCTATACGAATGAAAGAACTACGGAATATATGGCAACATGTATTCAGAAAGAAGATACATGAAGTAAGAGATATTGAGAGTCTTGAAGGTATAGAAACTATTCAAATGAGCAGAAATTTGTCGGATATGTCTGATGATGGGCAATTGTTTTGTGGAGATGATGCGGTTTCATTGAGGAAAAGAAAAGATGTTGAAAAGAAGCATGATGATAAAGAGGTTGCAGAAAATTCTTCTGCTAAGAGAGCTAGAGTTGTTTGGTCAGTTGACCTCCATCAGAAATTTGTTAGAGCTGTAAATCAGATTGGATTTGATAGTAAGTATCACTTGGTCTCTTAACATATGTCTATCACTAATGTGGCTCCCAATGAAATAGCCCACATAATTATCATGCTTCTACAGAGTCGTGATATGTAATGTCTCTTTGGCAGAGGTTGGTCCAAAGAAAATTCTGGACTTGATGAATGTTCCACGGTTGACAAGAGAAAATGTTGCTAGCCACTTGCAGGTATCTGTTGAGAAGCATGAGTCAAGACAATATGGAATGCCCATGTTCTCATATCGTATTAAGGTTTCTTTATTCTTAATGAGAAATGTGTTCGCACTGAACAGTTTTTCCCCTTTGCAGAAATATCGACTCTATTTAAGCAGATTGCAGAAGGAGAACGACATAAAATCCTCAGGTGGTGTGATAAAGCATTCGGAGTCACCTATAAGGGATGCTGCTGGAAGTATTGGCATCCAGAACTTGATAAACATGCAGCATAATGATGTTCCAAAGAACACATATGGATTTTTGGACCATGCCAAAATTGTCCAGAATGTGGATCCTAGAGGCAGTGAATTTGACCGAAAGGGAATTGGCTCGAATCCTGCATCAGAAAGCAAACATAGTCCAACTATTGATGTCACTGAGCTATGTAAGCCCCGGAGTTCACAAAAGGAATTTGGTCATTCTCTAAAGCCTTGGGAACCAGGAGTAAATTTAGCAGCCTGTGATCGTACGTTCACGTCACGGTATTCATGGTGTGCACTTCCAGAGATTCAGCTGAAACAAGAACATAACCCATCTTGTCTAGATGATGGATTAAAAGAACTACCAATACCTGGTCAGCGGTTGCAAATGAAAGCTGATTTTATACAGCAAGCTCTACCTGTTGATTCTGGGATTTGTACAAGGGAAAGAGATTTAAGTGGCACTGAGACAACTAAGCCTTTATATGAACATAGGAGTAATGTCAGCCATGTGAGCAAATTAGGTTTTGCAGTTAATTCAAGCCCTCTTCAAGCCAAGACGTGCATTGAAAGTAATCAAGCTATAGAGTCCATTTCCGCTAACCCACCAAGCGGTAAGAAATCTGATTTCAATCTAGGCTGCATGACAAAATTGGAACCCGTTCCAAAAGATATCAAGTGGGGGGCATCTCTCACAAGTTTGGGTAATGAGTACAAGAGAAATGTCAACCTATTAAGTTCTTCAGACACTGGTATCAACTCCAGCCAATCGCAAACCTCTGCCTTTGTGCCAAATTACATGGACAATGAGCCAATCTCCTCACAAGCACCAAGTGTGAAGAGCCAGGGTTTCAACCTGAATTGTTTTGCAGACTTGGAATCTTCCCAAAGATGTGTAGGTTGGGGAGCGCCCCTTTTTGGAGCCTCAAGTGATGACTTGCAAGTGTCCTGGATTCAAGATGATTGTTATGCCATGAATCTGGGACTCCAGAACATTGGCTTTTCTGAGTACCGTGATCCAGCTCTCATTGGGGAAGTTCCAATCCACTTGTATGATGCACTCAAGTTTGACTATGTTAATTCTTCAGACCCAACAGAATATTGTGTGATAGATCAAAGTTTATTTATAGCATGACTTTGCTTGTCTCCGTTCATATTCAGTACAGAGGCATTGGCTGCTTCTTTTGGATGATCAATGATAGTTTCTCGACTCTATAGAATGAGAATCCATTCTGATCAATTTGGTCTGTGGATGTATAATCTTTTGCTTCTAATAATCTTTTGCTTCTAGTTTCTATACCATGGGACTAATGCACTATTACTGTTGCATAATTATGTTTCTCTTACTGTTTTGTTTATCAGTAACAGATTGAGCATGTGATGTCCCGTACAGATTTGACACTATGATTATAGCTGCAGGATCATCTTTTATCTCTTTTTTCCTCAACATTCAGTTGTCAAGCATCATAAAAGAATACCCAGGTTGACATCTTTTGGCCTTAACTTTGAAATTCACAATCTTGATTGTTCAAATAATGATGAACTTACATTCAGCATGCCTTTCTTTGCACACTAGGTCTAGAAGACAATAATTAGGATTTAGCATCAATATAATAATTTTGTAAGCACATCCATGAAGAGCCATGAAGGACCAGGGCTGCTTTCCAGGGCAGCTCTCACGAAAACTCTTCGACTCCCAGCTTCACCACAGGTTTTATTCTCCTCTATAATGTGTAATTACAAAATTTAATCTCCACAGCACAATCAGTATAAAATTGGTCCATTCTTGTAATAGTAATAGCCCGTGTCTCGAGGCTTTGCCTGAAATAACATGCTTTTATGAGTAGCTCAACGTTCAATATTTGGAGAAGCATTCTCATGTGCTTTCTTCTCTGAGATCAAAGTGATAGGACGAGCCATACTCTGGCTAGATTTTGTATGAAGATCTGACTTTTCGTCATTGGCAGCAGGTCTCCGAAGAAGACGAAAGCCTTTTTCTTGGACCACGTCGGAAGCTGGCTTCCTTCCAAATTTTGGTGATCGAGGTCTGGGTAGTGGCAGCTGCAAGAATGTCAAAATGTAATCAAACATTTTCATTCAACAAGCAGCCTATGGAAGCCTGGAATAGTACCGCAAAAGATATCGGCTTCTTACTAGGCGAGTTCCATGTTTAGGGAACTCAATTCTTGTGAATTTCAATACTTATCAGAACCCTCTCTTAAATTACTGAAGGACTCTACAGAATTGTCATGCATAATGCCAGTGCCATACCTTTTTATTTTGGGTACTTGGGGATTGCAAATTGTCACTTGGTTTTGATCTGAAATCCGTTCTGGGTTTCCTTTTCTCAACATCATTCTCTGCTTTCTCCTGCGCAGTGACAATAAAAAAGATCTTATTCCACATAGACTCATCAAACAAGTAACAAAAACACGATTTTTGCTGTTAGTGACAATGTTCTCAAGTGTTAACAGTATGTAGATTTCATGCAAACTCTTTGCTCCTATCCGATTACTTCTGATACTATCAAGAGAAGATATGGGACCTCTACGATTTTCAGCATTCAAAGGCATCTCCTCATCATATCATTACAATTATTGTATAAGAATCAAACTTCAATCTTACTTGGGGGTGCATTTGCTCTGCTTCCCTCGCATTGTTTTTCTCTTCCAGCTTTTTAAAGAACTAGCATACGAAAACAACGCATTAAGATCATCCCATGTTTATACAGAAGGAACGATTTAAAGAATTACAGAGCCCATCTTGCCTCTTTACGTCTAGCTGCTCTTTCTTCACATCTCAAGTTGAAAGGGGAAGGGGTAAGTGGAGTTCGTGTTTTGCTTCCACTTGCTCTAGGTGATTTGATGCGGCTGCAATATAAGTAGTTTTAAGGAAAAAAAACATCTGAAATATGGATTTTAAGCTTCTCCAACCAAAACTACTTTGTACTTTATATATCTATGTGTGTATGTGTGTAAATGATTACATAATCATGTTTTCAAATTCTCAGCACAATGTATAACATAAATTTTAACCGACGAGGAAATCATAGCCAAGTTCTTACTCTCCACCAAGGGCCTGCAAGATGGTGCTTGCTAGAGTAGCTGCCGAAACTGATTTATTGAGTAGTGACTTCTTTCTGCAAGATGATTCATATATGTCAGGTGATGCATAATCTGAGATAGCGTTAGCCACCTATAATTGTAGCAAAAAAAGTACCTTCTGTCTTCTGATGGCGGAAATGCTGAAGGAATAATCTTTGATACCTCAGAAACAGATGTCTGCTATTGTGCAAGTTAGTACATAAATTGACAATTTTCAAGTGATAGTAACTGAACCAGGAGAGTTTTTGTGTTCTGCGCGCGCGTGTGTATGTGACAGACAGATTTAAGGCAGTTACCTTAGTTGAATTTTGTTGAGTACTTCTACTTTCTCTTGACATTCTGAGAGAACTTTTTCTGTTTTGTCCTGAACTTGAACCAAAATTGATGGACATATGAACAGATGTTAGAGTCGCTCCCTTTTTGTGAAACAAGTCTCCAGCAGACTTCTTACTGCTTTGAGACACAATTTCTCCAGCTCTTGGCTGCAAAGAACTGACGTGGCTGGTGGACGGCTTCGGCAACTTGGATGCTTTACTATGGTTGGATGGCTTCCCCGAAGAATTCACTCGTCTCTTATTTGTTGGCCCCGCTGCCAGATTCTCCTTCTCAGCAGTTTTCTGAATAGAAGGGTAATAAAAAAGATTGTTAACAAAATATTTGAGCAAAATATGCTTACGTCAAGATCTTACCTTTTCAGGCAATTTGTATTCTGATGTCGGCGTGATCTTGTCACTGTTTTGAGCTATCTCAAGCTGGTTTATTTTCTTTACTTCAGTAGGACTTGCTACCACACCATTTTGTTCTACACACTTTTCACTTCTTTCGATCTGCTCATTTTCTGCATTGACCCTTTGACTATTTGGACAATTTGCTTCAATGAGACTCGTATCTTGCTGTTCATTACAATTGGTTGCTTTAGCAGATTCATTATCTGAAGCAGAATCGTTGTGGCCTGTGCTTGTTGGCTCTGCTTCAGATACATTATTAGGCACAACCTTTGGTTGCTCTAGCAAGGTTGAAGCTTTCATGGCAGCCCTCCTTTTGTAATGGGCTTCAAAATAAGCTTTCATCTGAGCAACAGATCCTGGCTTGGAAAACTGCTCAACTTCTTCTAAATAGCGGTTGTGAGAGAAAGTCGACCATTTCTCCCAAGCCAAAGATTCTGACATAAATCTCCCAAATGAGATTGATTCAGTTAAAGCTCGAAGTGGATCACCCTGTGATTTAAAGGTATTGGCTCAGAGACTTCATTAATTTTGAATAATATCAGAATCTAAACAAGAAACTACTGACAATTCGTTCCATACTTGGATACGAGTTGATCGTCCATATAAGAACTAAAAATAAACACGACTGAAATATGAAATTGAAAGCTTGTATGTAATCGTGCTTTAGACATAAAAATTACCAATTAAAACCTGATCAAATTGATCCTCACTGTAGTTTTGAAACAATTAACTAGCAAGATAAGCTCAGCACTTCTTTTAACAAATTATGAAGCAAGAGATGGAATTATCCAAAATGAAGATCATTTTCCAAGAAACTATGTTAAAGGGAAACATTAGAACCTGCAAATCACAAGAAGACCCAAAGAATCATCTATTTATATTAACGATTCTTGGGAGAAACTGAAACTAAATGGAGGTCAGCGCGCTACAAGAGCAGTGGGCATAATCAAGAACTCAAAAGAAATGAAAAGAAACCCAAGCTTTTGTTTTTAGAGATTGTCCGAGTAGCTTAAAAAGCCATAAAGGTGAAACCACCGAAGTTGGAAGCTCGAGGAAGAGAGCATCAAATACCTATCAATTGAAGATCGAAAGATCAGAACAGAAGGCAAGAAAGTGTTATGCACTGACCTCTTTGGCTTCACGAGACGCGCTTGATGGATGAGAGAAAGATCTCCGAAGACAAGCTGGTTCGCCCATTTTTTAGTGCTTTATACAGGAAAAAACGGTGAATGTCCAAAAGATCGTCTCTTTAGAACCCTTCTCTCTTCAGTTGATGTTCTTTGGTTGAAAATAGAAGTAGCAGCAATATCTTACGTTAGTATATGTTCATCACAACATCTGGGATACTCTTATGAAGAACCACTTAAAAGATTCAGTGACCCTTTCCACTCTCAAGCTTGAATCTCTGCTCCTACCTCAATAGGACCATTCCATGTCCAGGCCAGAGACACGGAGAATCTGAACTGGGATATTTGCAGAAAAATGGAGGAACTTTTATGTGCAGACGTTTTTCTTTGCCTTTGAAAAGCAGCTTTTGTTGCTCTTCTTCACTCGTGTATTGCTTTTGTACTCCAGGAACGTTTCTCTTCTTGCAAGATCCAGTCTTTTTCATGAGCAGCTCTCTCCACGTTGTGGGTAGGGCCGCTTAAGGAAGGCTCAAAGACTCTAACGTCTAGTTCCTTCTCTTTCCCTTCTTTGATTTGCTTTGATTTTGATAATGAATATACATGTCAAGCACGCGAGAGATAATCTCTTGCAACTTTTATTACATTAGCTTAATCAGTTTGGTCCCACAAATTTGAATTTCGACCAATGAGATAGTGAATAGGACAGACAAATATAGTCTTGTAATAGCGATTTTGTAACGGCTACTGACCCCAATAATTGAGGACGCTTGCATCAGTCAACGCTGGCCTTATGCACAAAGTTTTCGGTAATGGCCGAAAAATGGTACAATATTTACCGGTATGGAATCAGTCTTTGGTAGTGGCTGATACCGGCTAGTATCGGCCACTTGCATGAGTCAAAGCTGGCCTTATACACAAAGTTTTTGATAATGTCCGAAAAATGGTACAATATTTATTGGTGTGGTATCAATTTTTGGTATTGATTAGAATCGGATAGTATCAATTGTGAATAGAATCGGATACTTCTTCTTATTCAAAATAAGTGTCATTTTAGAGAAATTTTAATTATTCAAAATAAGTGTCGTTTGTGACTTTTTATGTATATTTATGATTTTACTTCCAAAATTACCTTTTAATTTTTCACATCTTAATTACACAGATTACATATATTATATTTTCAAGGCATTTTAACATATAATTAATAAGGGTATATTAAACATTTCATTAACTTTCTTAATAAGTATGCATTCTTCTAAAACGACACTTATTTTAAATGGGAGGGAGTAGTACTCAAAAAAATCAAGTTAATAATAAGATGAAAATATAAAATAGGAAAATTGAGGGGTTGAAAATTAAAAAAAAAACTTAAATACTAGGAAAAATTGTCGTTGCATCGCCGCTCTAGACTTCCAAAGGCTAAAGCTCCCGGACTCCCGTTGCTTGTGTTGGGCTTTATATCCCCTCCTTGTCTTTTTGTGCTTGTTACTCTGTAATAACATAACTAA
>JAOTAX010000003.1:9183580-9198249 GCA_025629825.1 Erythroxylum guanchezii | reverse complement strand
GTTTCAATTCTTACTCAAAGCTTTATGGACTAGAATTTTGTTGATGTGATAGAGGCGTTCCTTCTTTAACCCTTTTTTCCCAATCACAGTCCCACCAACACTTATCACTTGTTAGCCCTTTGAGCCATTATTATGTATGAGCACTTACACGCATTTCAATATGATCTCATTAGTTTAATTTGCATTTTCTTTCTTAAAAAAGTGTTCTAAAAGGGAACAGAAAAAAGAAAATAATAATAATAAAAAGAAAAAAATACAAGCATTTTCAATTTCTATATGTAAAAAAAAATCTATTATTAGCTCAACTGTTGACATTCATTTCATAATTTTAGTGCATGTGTTCATATCTTTTCTTTCTATCATTCCATTCATTCATCTAGCCCTCCACACATTACAACCCTGAAAAGTCCTCTTGATCTTCAAAATCATAGTTCTTGTAGTGGAGATATAGACCTGATACAAACTTATGGTAGAGAATGGATTAAGCGGATTTAGAGTGAAATATCCCTAAAAACAAGTGAGGTGAGAGCAAACACTTTACCTTGAGTGACATCTCTTTTGTTCAATCTCTTGAATTAAATTTCTTTTAGTGTTTGTCTTCCTAGCACTCTTTCAATCTGCTTTGATTGAATTTTGAGAAAGTGATTTGTGTCAATTTCCTATTATTGTTTTGAGCATGGGTAGATTTTTCTTTTACACTTGTATCTTTTTGACTCTTATAAACTTTGTCCAGGAGTACAAAGGTCTAAGTGTGGGGGAATTTGATTGAGCCCAAGTTTATCTTATAAATTGGCTACACTTTCATGGCTGTTAATATACTTTTTGGCTCTTAATTCGTGATTTTGTGCTTAAATTAGTTCTTTATAGTGAGCTCATACTATATGCAATTTGTTAGTAAAATTGTTGCAAATTGACAATAATTGCATTATAATTTTTCTTAGGACAATTGATACTGCAAATTGCTATTTTATATTGTAGGAGAAAAGGGAGTCAAAAGGATCAGAAAGTCAATAGTATGTGAGCCCTTTCACGCACGTCGCGGCGCACCCAGAAGAAGACACGTCGCGGCGTATACCAATCTTCTCGCCACGGCGCATCATCACACGACAACACGCTGCGGCGTCTGTTAATTATCCTGTCGCGGCGAGCGAGCCAAAAAGAGCACGTCGCGATGTCAACTAATCATCTCGTCGCGACGAGCAGACAGATATTCGGACTCCAATTGGAAAGTTCACTCACTGTACCGACCCGACCCGTTACCCATCCTTTAAAAACTTGTCGAATTAGGTTAGGGAAAAAAAGAGAAAAAGGAGGAAATTAGACATTCAACACACAATAGAGACATTCGGCAGCTGAGGGGAGACGACAGAAACATTCCTTCACCACCATCATTTCCATCTGCGATCATCATCCACCACCGTCGATCACTCCACCGTCACTCTCTATAGCCATAGGTAACATCAGAGCTTCAGCCATGATGGAGAGTTCCAGAGGTATGCATGGCTAGGGTTTTCATTCCTCTTGAAAATGTAGCAGTGGCTTGAGATCAGAGGCTTTAAAGGGGAGTAATCGGACATTGTCTAAGTTTAATTATATTATTGTAAATCTCTGAGTTAGGGCTTACGATAGTGTAGTTAAATTGGCTTGGTTAGAGTTTAATCAAGTGTTGAACAATGTTTTGTGTTATGGATATGGTTATATGTATAATTCTATTACTTAATATATGAAGTCTCATATATGTCTTTTGGTGATTGTGTTAATCTTCTTATCAGCCTAGTTGTGTTTGATATTGAGATTGTGCTTGATCCAAATGACCACTTACATTAACTTGTCCATTTCACACACTAAGATGCTTTTAACAAGGTTTTAAGAAATGGAGTTAATTGATTAAAACCTTGGACTTAAAGAGTCCTTTAAGGTTGATCATTTGAAAACTTAGAGGATTAAACTCCCGAAAAATTTGTTTTGAACCATGATAGCCTAAGCTTGTTTTCAAGAGGACTTTGTCTCACTCGTTTGTCATTTGAATTATCGATTTCATTTTTCTCCCAAAATCCAAAAATATACTTTCTACACATTCTTCTCTAATTTTTACTTTAATTACCTCAATTTTGATCATTGATCCAAAACCCCCCTTTTATCAACTTAAATTGCATTTTTGACAATTAGGTTAGCTTAAACCTTTTTCGTTCGGTTCCAATTAAGTGAGACGACTCGAGGTTGCACTCTATATTGAAATTTTTTCAATTAATTATTTTTGATTCGGTTTCTAAGGGATTGATCTTTAGATTGAGACGAAGAGCCGATCACATGGTTTATACCATTTGGAAGGAAAGAATTTTCATAATTTTCTAAGGCTAAGTGCTACTAAATCATCAACTTATCACTAAGCTTATAAGTCTAATTAAAGAGCAAATTATTTACCATAAGTTTCATTAGATTTATAGAAACAATATCGTCGTTAGTTGTGGAATTTACACACCATGAAGGCATATAAAATCAAGAAGCTTTTGAGCTGTTTTGAAACTAAAAATCATATCTTAAATTTCATTAAGTATGTTTATATGGAAGCTTTCTTAAATTAGTATAATGGTTAGTAGTCACAATGGCAACAATGAATATGGCTTAGTCATAAGCTAAAATCATTTTAGTAGTATACAATCCTTAGTATTAGAAAATGTTAAAATGACTTAGTATGTAATCTAATGAGAGCATATGGCTATGTACATTCTTTTGAGTTTTTCTTGTAACTCCTTTAGAGATTCTTTTATTCATTCAATATACTTCCAATTCTTTAAAAACAAATTTGAAGAAAGATCACCATGTTGCAATTTAATTGAATTTTTTGTATCTAAGATAGTCAATGTATAGTCCATGTATATATGATGATCTTTATATAAATGTAGAGAATGGTCCTTGGTTTTTACAATGTGTATCCTATCAAAACTATGTTAAACATCACTAGGAAAGAGCACCTATTATTCTCATATTGTAGCTTAAGTGAATATGATTGTTGATTATATGAAGAATAGAAGTATTACTAGTAATTGTCTTTTTGTTATCTATTCTAAAAAATGAGTGATTAAATTAAAAGGAATAATTAACTAAACAAATATAAAATGCTAAACCAAATCAATGAAATAATACTAAAGTAACCAATAGATAAATAAGATGTAGAATCCTCCTAGAAACTTTTTTTGTGGTTAGATTTGTCTTAATTCAATGATTAATTTTCATTCTTTGAACCATTAGAAATTCTAAAGTTATAACTATATTATTTCTCAAGACATGCAACCACCCCCATCCTTAATTTTATTGATTAAAATATCTTAATCAAAATTATAGTTACATTAAAAGGGGAGCCCTAATCTTATTTATAAAATTCATTGGGAACAATTCTAAAGAGCAAGTTAAAAAGCTTAAATTAGAGTGACAAAATATTCGACTTAGAAGGCATCACGGGCATGTCAATAAGAAGACTTGGTTATATTGAGAGTAGATATAAGTTTGTCAACAAAGCCAAAATAGGTGCACTAAGAAGGTGATACGATCGTGTCTAAGAGGAAATACAGACATACTAAAAAAGTTCATGCATAGTGGTCTAGTCTAATAAACTAAATTCCTTTAGGAATCAAATGTCCATCTCATCACCATCAACCTATTGCTATCAAGATTTAAGTTATGAGCAATGATAATTTCGTGCATCCAAAAGATGATGCCTTGAGTTAAGGTATAGATAGACCGATTGATGTCTTTAGAAGTTCTAGCATTCTTTTCTCTCTGAATTGTATACACTATACACCCTAAAGTAATTTTAAAAATGATATAATCTCCCTACATATGTGATAAGGTTGTCTTACCATTCAAGCTGTGGTGGTTGTACATCTACTGGATTTTCAACTAAAGGACTATAGTATACCCACATTGAAGTATAAATGGCTAATAGTTTTAGGCTTTTGTTATCGACAACAACAATAATAAACAAAAACAATAACCCAATGGAAGTCCCATTAATACGCGAGATCTAGGGAGGTCTACAAGTATGCAACCTTAACCCTAACTAGTAGAAAAGTTGTTTCTTATAGACCCACATGAAAAAATTATATATAAAGATACATATTAAAATAATAAAATAATAATAATTTAAAAAATACAAATAAAATATACGTAAAGATAACAATAACAATAACAATAAATAAATAAATAAAAATAACTCCATACAAATAAAAAAAATTAATAAAATAAATACATGACAATGTAAAGATTTAAAATAAAAGTTAAAATAAGTTATTAGAGCCTTTCAACTTGTCAATAGTACTAATATGTTTCTAGTAGGTAGTTATAGTATAAAAGAGATTTTAAGGAGGTTATGCTTAAACCAAACTAATCTGAATTAAGGAACTTTTGGTATAGGTGCTATAAATATCATCTGACATGTTTTATTTGTGAAAACCCCTAAAAAATGTCTCATCTACATAATAGAATATTCCAAATTTTGATTTAGGTTATAATTAGGCACCTTATCCAAAATACGATACAAATCCTTGATATTGCAACACCATTCATTCCTTAAAATAATTTCTTTAACCCTAGCATCATCTATAACATGTGCCTCAAACTATTTAGTTTAAGGAATTTATGGAAAAGTCGTAATTCATTTTAATTATCAGACTATATTCATGTTTTTATACCATTTCTAATTTTGCATTTGATCTCCTTGTATGAGTAATCCTTCCACTTTAATAATTAAGTTATTGTCCAAGAAAAGTAAATCCTAAGTTGAAGTTTATTGAAACTTCTACATTCCGAGTAATGTACATGAATCCATTACACCTGTAACAATTATTTATTAGTGTGGATTATTACTAACTTCTCAAAGCCATCATCAAATAATAGGAAGTTTTCAATCAACTTTTATATTACCTTGGTCAGATTCCTGGGGAAGTTCAAATATAAGGACCCATATATATGCATATTATTGAGGATTTATATTATAAGTTATAACCCATCTAAAAAAAGGAGAACTACTATTTCTCTAATAGCTAATTCTTCTTTATATTAAATTAAATAGCAACTAATAGTCTCTGAAAGTTAATCTCTTGGAAGTGATCAACATTACTAAATAAGTGAATGATAGGCTTTATTTTGTAGAACTAATATGTTAGAAAACCAATTGGTTAAATGTCCCACACCATTTGAACAAATAAAAAGCTTTTGTTTGTACTAATGAATAGACCTAAAAGGTATTATATATCAGTAAAGAATTCATAAAGAATTTGATAAAGTTAGAATTAACACTACAAAGTAGTATCAATTCATCAATAAAAGGTAGGCCGAAATTCTCAATTTCTTACACTTATTATGAAAGATAAAATTGTTTATTAGATTGATGTTATGATCAATCAATCTTGTTATCACCTTAATACATAATAAAAATAAATAGGTGAAAGTGGATCACCTTATTTTAAACCCTTTACTCCTTTGATCAATTGAGTACACTCACAAATAGTTAAAATTCTATAAAAGGTGTTAGCAATGCATTACTCTATCCACCTGACAAATTGAGATGTGAAGTTAAAGGCTTCTAGAAAGTGCATAATAAATTCCCAGTTGATAAAAATCAAAATCTTTATGAAAATCAAAATTTATTAAATAACACTAGATGTAGGATTTCGTATGGTAGTTTTTAAACAATTCTTAAGTTATTATTCCTTATGATGCTCTCATAAATGAAACATTTCCTAGTGTTAAGAATGATGATTGAGCTCCATCCTGACTTTAGTATTGAATATAGGAGCTCAAATATGATTTTATACACAATTTGTGATATGAAATTGGTCTAAAGTTCTTCAATGATGCTTGATTAAGAAACTTTAGAACGAGATTGATATAAGTCTTGTTTAATTACTTTAATATTTTCCATTACTAAAGAATTCCAAATGGAATTGATCACTTATGTTCTAATCTAGGTCTAAGATTCCTAAAAGAAATAGGCATTTAATCCATCAAGTCTTAGGATTAATTGGGACTAAGGTTATAAAAGCATCTTTAATGTTTATGGAGTTGAAGGGCTAAATTAGAGATCTATTTGCTCTCCTATGATTTATTACGGAATGAATGACTTGAGTTCCTACACAAATGAACAACTATTAATGTGAGTTCTTAAAGTGTTTTATAACTAACTTTGTGCCTTTTGCTTAATTTTTTTATTGGCTCCAAATTACTTGATCAACTTTCTCTTATCAAAGAAGTTATCTTGTTGATGTTCCTCCTCAAAAGAATTGTTTTATAGAAGTACTTATTGTTCTTGTCTCCTTTTTAAAGCTAATGAGTTATTAATTTTTTCTTCAACAGAAAATTATGGACTTAAAGTGATCATGTGTAATTTATTAAATCAAATATCTCGTTTGCTTGTATAATAAGATCCTCCAAAAATTGATTAAGTTCTTTTTGTTTATGGTTAAGCTATGCTCTAGTTTTTCTGATTGCTAAAGCATTCCTAGTTTAGACTTTTAAGCTCCTATTTCACCATCAGTATCGTCCTCACACATTTGTAAGATTTAAAATTTATGATAAGTTAGTAGCCATTACTTTGTTCATAGCTTCTTCATATCTTTCCAGTTTGGTTAAGTAATTATTAAATCTGAAGGGATCTTTCCTATGAGTGTACTCTACCAAGTTGTGGATTTTGATTAAATATAGTCTAAAGTGGATTGTTGCTAAATATGGCTTTACTAGCCTATAATTTAAACAACCATAGATGGTTTAACAAAGCCATATCAAGTTTTTTCTAATGAAATAACTTCCACTTTATTGTTTTAAGTGAAAAAATTTCCTTTATGCCTCAAATCTACCACTACAATTTGACTAGTACATAATTTGAAATCATCATTAAGTTTCTCAAGTTTTAGAATACTTTCAGATTTTAAGGAAAGTATAATGCTATTGAAATCACTAAGCAGTATTAAGGTACATCTACATTATTATAGATTGCTTATTCTAAAGTGAAATTATCTAGAGAAGGAAAATCAAACTAGATCTGGACTAGATAATTGCTCAATGTCATGTGGATAACTTGGTCTAATGTTTTTAAATGAATAACCCTAATTTTTTTGAAAAATTAAATAAAAACATATTAATGGGGAAGTGTATGAAGATTACAAATCATTTTAACTAAGGCCCCTTACAACAACAAAGAGAATTAGAAAACAATCCACTTAACTAATAATACTAGATTGTCATTTATGTAAGAAACAAAAGGTAGACTTTCCAAGATTTAGTTGACCATGTTCTTTATCATTAGGATCTCCTTGAAAAGCTGAAATATCTCATATGTTGTCTCTTTTAATGTAGCTGACTTGTTTTTAAATCTTCTATTATTTCTTTGTTTCTATATCCCTTGTATACAAGTACCTAGTGCATTCATATACACCTGAAAGGTGGCCTTAGGAATCCCATAATGATCTAAAATCCATTAGATTATTTTAGAAAAGGAAGTAGTTGGAAGTTGCCACTAACATAGCCTTTTGGCCTCATTCTAAATACTAGAAGCAAACTGACAATTAAAGAATAAATGATCCCTAGTTTCATCTAGTTACATGGGTAAGGAAAATGTTTTTATTAATGACAAAAAATTTAATATATCCATTGTGTTCAATCTATTTTTCATGATTGGTCATAACAAGAAAGAGGTTTTAGGAAATAGGGATTTATTCCAAACAACTTTAAACCAAGGAACTTAAGCAATTTAAATTCGTGTTAAGTCCCTATATACCTTATTGGATAGGTTAGAAATTGGCTTATTTTTCTAGTTAATACCTATCAGGATCGGAAGTATTTGGATAATAATCCAGTTTAAAGCTCCATAGGTCCTGAGGTAGTGCCCAATTATTGTCAACTATCATCATAGAGACTTTATCCTTTAACGTGCCTTGAATCTTAGTTGCAGAAGCTTCAAAATGGTAGATTAAAACAACCTGTCCAATTTTCATACCACACAAAGGCTCTTTCCCCATTTCCCACCTTATAGAAAATTTCAAGTCTAACTTGATTTTTTAGCTGAAGAAGTTGGCCTAGAAACCAAGAATGAGAAGAACTTTTGTGCATCATCCATATGCTTTTGCCTTTCAGAAATAATTATGCAACCATTTCACCTAAAGAGAGTCTTTATCTTCCAAGATCCACCATAATCTTTTCAAAATCAAGGCATAATTAGTAGCCTTGATATCATTAACTCCTAGTCCCCCTTCTTCTTTAGAAGTTCACATATCTTTCCATCTAACTTTAACTAACCTTTCTACTCCACCTCAGTAACCCTATAGGAATTATTTGAACATCCTTTCTAAAAACTTGATTAGTCTTTTTGATACAAAATGTGAGAGCTCTAGTAGATATGTAAAGAAGAAAGAATAAACTTGATCAATTAGAGTTTGCCTACATATGAGAGAGATTTGTTCACCCAAAAGGAGAGTCTTTTTTAGACCTTTTTAAGAAGTGGAAAGCATTCTTTAAAGTTCAACCTTTTTGTAGAAATAGGCAGTTCTAGATACACTATAGGGGGAAGCTTTCTTTTCATACCAGTGATTTTAGCAATGATAGTTTCCATTTGTGATGTTGCAGTAGAAATCATAAAGTGGCTTTTGGTAAGAATCAATTCCAATCCTGATAATCTTTTAAATTACTGGAGGGAGTCCATCAAGGTTTTGATAGAATCTGCATGAGCTTTACAAAATAATAAGAAATCATCAGCCAAACACAAATTGGTTAAGGAAACTTTTATATATTTGGAGTGAAATATGAATTTGGGGTTCATATTGACATTGTGTTTAATAAGAAGTGTAAGAACTTCCATGCATAAAAAGAAGAGGTAGAGAGATAAACAATCTTCCTGCCTTAATCCTTTAGCACCTTTAAAGATCGCATATGGGTTTCTAGTCATCAAGACATAATATGAAGCAGTGAAGAAGCATTCTTTAATCTAATGTATAAACTATTTTGGAAAACCAAAAACTTCTAATGCAACAAAATAAAAGGACAAAAGGGTAAAATAACCCCTAATGTTTACAATAATGTCTGAATTGGGCCCTAAAGTTTCAGGGTGTCCAAAATTAATGTTTACAAAATGTTCAAAATAAACCCTAACATTTGGAAAATGTTCAAAAATGAACCCTGATTGTATGAAACCACTAACGATGTTAGGCTTCCATCAGTCAACTCTTGATGTGACATTTTTTTGTTGACATGGATTTTTAAAAAAAATTAAAGTGGGACCCACCTAGTAATGATATGGAATTTTTAAAAATAAAAGAGGGTCTCACTATATATTAAAGTCTGCGTTTTGGATACAGTGGGTTTAAATGTAAGGAGGACGCAAATTTAAATTCAGCGTTTAAATAAGACAAATTTTATCTACCCATCTTTCCATTTTCTCGAACCAGAGTTGTGACAGACCACCTCATTCGTATATATTCATCAAGCACCATGCCAAGTTGCGTATGTATTCAACTTATATAGACAAAACATAGACATTATAGTTACATTTTACTCCTCCCAAAATAATTATTAAAGAAATATACTGCTGTATGTACATGTGTGTAAGCATCACAGGGATGACCAATTGTATGCAAAAACAGTTGTAAACCATATATATAAAGAGCCAATAGATGTATAAACCAAAAAACTTATATTTTCAATTGAATATTCAAGTTATTGACGTGTAGTTTAAGTTTAATTAATGAATAACAACCAAAAAAAATTTTAGCACAGTGTTCAACATTGTTTATACTGATGATATGGGTTCCAACTATATAGTTTCGGGATGTTGTCTATAAGGTTAGACTCAACAAAAGATCAGTTGTGTGCAAAGGGAAATACGAGCAATGAAATAGAGATCTCCAAGGGACTAATAGGCATTGTTTCACCAAGAGAAATGCTCGCCATGCTAGGAGCTTCGAGCAGTGGCAAAACAACTCTGTTAACTGCATTAGGAGGCAAACTCAGTGGTCAACTCAATGGAAGCATAACCTACAACTGGAAATCATTTTCGAACGCAATGAAGTGAAACACAGGCTTTGTAACTCAGGACGATGTTATCTGTCCACATTTAATAGTGAAGGAAACATTGCTTTTCATAACCTTTCTGAGGCTACCCGATAGTTTGAGTAAATAAGAGAAGATATAACAAGCAGACATGGTTTTTACTCAACTTGGTTTATTAAGGCAAAAATAGCATCGTAGGAGATCCTAACTTAAGGTGCACACTGACAGTTACGATGATACAGTCGGCGTTTAATACCCAAGTCGCCACTGAAGAAACAACTTCATAAACATACCGAAAAGACCTATCAGCAGCTCCAGCGGCCATAATTCCTCCACACCACCACTTTGGTTTATTTCTTCCTTTTTGTTTGAGAAAATACTTTGAGAATAAACGTCACCTTTCGGTTACTATCAGAAGCTGAGGTAATTTACAATAAAGAAAAAACATAATGAATAAAAAGTTCAAGCATTAAACTCATACCTCATGATGGACTCACCCTTAAAAGCTCTATGATCGTAAGAGAAAGAGTGGTCATGGCTTCACAGTATTCCTAGTAAAGCTTCCTACATGAATCAATGTCAAAGATGTTTAATATTAGAAACGTTTAAGATATAATGGGACCCTCTTTTATCAGGTGGGTCCAACTTCAAAATATTTTATAAAAAATTTGCGTAAAAAATGCCACTTTAGCACGGAATCCTAACGTCATTAGTGGTTCAGTCCAGTCAAGGTCCAATTTGAACTTTTTTAAACGTTAAGTTTCACTTTAAACATTTTAAAAACATTAAGGTTCATTTGAACACTCTAAAATGTTAGGGTCCAATGCAGACCTCGATGTAAATGTTAAGGGTTGTTTTGCTCTTTTAGCCAAACATAAAATCCCAGTTTATACTATCAAAGACCTTATTAAAATTAACTTTGATGGAATAGTTAGCAAGAGAATTACCTCTAGATTAGCCTTTGAGAAGTTCCTGAACTAACAATATATTATCAGCAATTTGTTTGTTTTCAATGAAGGCCCCTTGATTATCACTAGTAAGGAATTTAACTGCATTCTTCAGTCTTGCAGCTAGGATTTGGAAATAACCTTGTAGAGACAAGTAGTGCATGATATTGGTTATGAACTTTAGGAATAAAAAAGAGAAAGGTTTTGTTGAGTTGTTTCAACAATTTGCCTTTTGAGAAGAACTCATGTACAATATCTTTAACAATCTTACTAATTACATCCTAAGAGATAATAGACCTAAGTGGCTACAAGAGGAGGAGGGGAAGGCCTTACAAGACTTGGAGGGAAGTGATCAAGAAAGATATGTCAGAGTTGGCCCTCACTGAGGTAGCTGCTAGAAGTAGAAAAGTCTGGCGTGATAGGATAAGGGTAACCGACACACGTATCACATAGGAAGTTCAACCCACTGTTCCCGCGATGGACGCCGAAAACATAGGATTGTCTTATCCTCAGAGTTGCCCAGTGTTCCTCAGGGTTGCTCAGTGAAGACCCTAGTGCGCCTAGCAATGAAACGGGCCGGTCTTTACAAGGTGTAAGGTACTGACAGATCAGGTTATGCATCAGGTATGTGTTCGTCTTTTATTGGAATTCTTTTTACTTAACTATTTGGCGTGTTTCCTTATTCCTGCATCATTATTTTGTATATCACATCTGCATACGGGTCTATCGAAAACAACCTCTCTACTATGTAGGGGTAAGGTTGCGTACTATCAGACCTCCCCAGACCCCACTTCACTGCGAGATTTCAGACTGGGTGTGATGATGATGATGATGATGATTCATAAAAAGTAGCCATTCAGTTCATCATGCCCTGGGGTTTTTGTCCCATCCATCATGAAAACTGTATCCATTATTTCCTTGTCTTTCCATTGGCTTAATCAAACTTGCTGCTATCGCTTCAAAGATATTTTTGAAGATAAAAATGCTTAAGAAAGAGACTGAGGACCTATAGGGATTAGAAGTTATTAGAAGTGTGGAATACAATTTGAAAGCTTAGTAGCAAATTGAACCCTAATCATGCAAAATAATACCCTTACTAGATAATATGGAACAGATCTTACTTTTTTTTCTTCTTGTTAGCATAGAATTGAAGAAAATCCAGTGCATCTATCACCGTCACTAAACCAACCAATCTTAGCCTTCTATTTGATCAGAGAAGAGTGATTGTGGACATCCTGTAGATAGCCATTGAGAAGAGATTTTTCTTTTATTAATATGCTCTCATCAGTTAGAGAACTAACTAGAAGATTCTGAATTTTAGTTAATTCCATCTTAGTATAATCGATAACATCCTAAGTACTGGAGACTCTACAATAATTTAAAATTTTAAGCTACTCCTTAATAAAATTGAACTTTTGTAAACATCAATACTATTTGGATCTAGTGACATTCTTCTCAATCCCTTTACTACAAGCTTCCAAGACCCCTCTAATGTGTCAGAAAGTTATTAAATATGAAAGGGAAATGTCTAGTAGTTTCAGACAACTTTATCAGAGTATAATTTAAGAATAAAGGATCCATAATGTTTGCAATGCTTTTAGGAAAATTAGATAACTAGCTAGAGTTAACTAAGGCCTTATCTAGTTTATTCCTTATGAACTAATCCAATCCTTGCTTATTGCTCTAAGTGTAGTAGTACCTTTCTACCTTTAAATTTGTTAACCCCAAATGATCTTCACATTTGTAACAGCCCAGATCACCCGCTTATAGATATTGTCCGCTTTGGGCCTTGGTCCAGCCAAGCCCTCACAATTTTGCTTTTCCCAAGGCCTTCCTAGGAGGTCACCCATCCTAGTACCACTCTCACCCAAGCACATTTAACCTCGGAGTTCCGATGGGATCTGGATCATTAGGCCATGGAAAACGTGTCTGTAAGGGAGAGGTATCTATACCCTTATAAGGCGTACTTCGTTCTGCTCTCCAACTGATGTGGGATCTCATACTCTCCACCCCTCTTAAGGCCTAACCGATGTGGGATTTCATACTCTCCACCCCCTTAGGGCCTAGCTCTCTTTGGGGTTCAACCTAGTTGGCACAACGGTTCGGGTACCGACTCTGATACCACTTGTAACATCCCAGATCACACGATTACAAATATTGTCCGCTTTGGACCTTGGCCCAGCTAAGCGCTCACAGTTTTGCTTTTTCCGAGGCCTTCCTAGGAGGTCACCCATCCTAGTACTACTCTCGCCTTAGCACATTTAATTTTGGAGTTCTGATGAGATCTGGTACGTTAGGCCATGGAAAACGCATCTGTGAGGGGGAGGTATCTGTACCCTTATAAGGCGTACTTCGTTTCCCTCTCCAACCGATGTGGGATCTCACACTCTCCACCCCCTAGAGTAGTACTAGGATGGGTGACCTCCAGGGAAGACCTCGGAAAAAGTAAAACTATGAGGGCTTGGCTGGGTCAAGACCCAAAGCGGACAATCTGTAAGCGGGTGATCTGGGCTGTTACAAGTAGTATCAGAGCCAGTTCTCGGGCCGGTTGGATCGACAGGAGGCTAGGCCTCCCTTACAAACACGTTTTCCATGGCCTAATGCACCAGATCTGATCGGAACTTCGAGGTTAAATGTGCTTGGGTGAGAGTAGTTCTAGGATGGGTGACCTCCTGGGAAGGCCTCAGGAAAAGCAAAATCGTGAGGGCTTGGCTAGGCCTTTCTATAAGCGGGTGATCTGGGATATTAAAAGTGGTATCAGAGTCAGTACCCGAACCATTGTGCCAGCTAGGCTAGACCCCAAAGAGAGCTGGGCCCTAAGGGGAGTGGAGAGTATGAGATCCCACATCGGTTGGAGAGGGGAACAAAGTAGCCTTATAAGGGTACGGATATCTTTTCCTTACAGACGCATTTTCTATGACCTAATAGACCAGATCCTATCGAAACTCCGAGGTTAAATGTGCTTGGGTGAGAGTAGTACTAGGATGGGTGACCTTCTAGGAAGGCCTCGGGAAAAGCAAAACTATGAGAGCTTGGCTAGGCCAAGGCCCAAAGCGGACAATATCTGTAAGTGGGTGATCTGAGCGGTTACAAGTAGTATCAAAACTGGTACCCGAACCATTGTGCCAGCTAGGCTGGACCACAAAAAGGGTTGGGCCCTAAGGTGGTGGAGAGTATGGGATCCCACATCATTTAGAGATGGGAACGAAGTACGCCTTATAAGGGTACAGATTCCTCTCCCTTACAGACGCATTTTTCATGGCCTATTGGACTAGATCCCATCAGAACTCCGAGATTAAATGTGTTTGGGTGAGAGTAGTACTAGGATGGGTGACCTCCTAGGAAGGCCTCGGGAATAGCAAAACCGTGAGGGCTTTGTTGGGCACCATTTCCGGAACCCAACTCTCTTGCTTACTCATTCGTTTGTTGGACTCCGCTTGATTACAGAGTTCAACGCTTGCTCTGATAATCAAGAAACGAGAGCGTGCATATTACCTTGAAGGGTTCTTTCATTAAACCCTCATTAGCCATCATAGTTTTTTTCCATTCTCATTAAACCCTTATTAGACATCATCAATTCATCTTCATTCTCATAACATCCCAAAAGCTTACTCACAAATTGTTCCATGGCGTGCCCATACAAATTAATCACCATGCTTGAAACCCATTTCTCCTACTTGTGAA
>JAOTAX010000003.1:9088144-9103381 GCA_025629825.1 Erythroxylum guanchezii | reverse complement strand
TGCTAAAACATAGTAAAAGAAATACATATAACATTCAATTAGAAATATTTCAACATGCTTTCATTGTTTCACAAAACGTGCTCTCAATAAAGCCTTCAATTTAGCATGGCAATTATTAGACATAGAACATATAGCAACAAATACGTTCACATGTCTTTATCATGATTGCACTAAAAAATATATACCAACGTATTAGTATGTCAATTTATGATCATAAAATAATTTCAAATCATGCTTTCAACCTACAACTCTGATACCACTTGTTGATTTTAGATCATAACTCAAACAAGAAATCTCATGATTTCATAAACATATAAGATCCTAAGCGTGTCACTAAGAACGTAGGATGATAGCGTGTCACTAAGAACGTAGGATGATATACTAACTTGAAACGCAGAGAAATAACTCCTTGTATGCTTGATGTTTTACCTCCCTTGTGGAGATCCAATATGGCTTCTCCTTCTTCTCCAACTCGTCTTGGTTGGAATGGATAAAGTAGACCAATCTCATCATAACGCACTAAGGTCGGAAAAGTTGCTAACTTGTGAAAGTAGCAGCCCTTATGGTTCACCCACAATGCTTCTAATAAGCTTAACAACTATTTTATGGGAGAGTGCTTCAACGCATGAAGACTTGAAAGAAAGGAGTGTTTTTGGCTCAAAGATGGGGAGAAGAGTGTAGTATTTAGCCAAAGAAAAAAAACCCTCTCAAAGGAACTACGAAATTCCCTTTTATAGGCCACCAAAAGGTGTCTTTGAAGAGTCACGACTCTTCCAAAAATTATGTCTCTTAGCGAAACATCACGACTCTTGGCCAAGGGACACATCCTTTGGAAAAAAGTCATATATCTTCACTTAAAGTCATGACGGTACATTCATGACCATTCATTCTTATATATGAACCCCTTTTTGGCTGAATGGTCACAACCATTGGCCGAAACAACGCATCCTTTCATCCAAAGTACATATACTTTAGTGAAAGGGTGTCATGTATGTTCATTATAAGGCAAGGTACATAATGAATCTTCCTCATTGACCAAATTCAACCTCTTGGCTAAATTCATCCTTTCTTAGCCGAATTCATGTATCCATGTGGAGACAATGAACTTGCACTCTAAGTGCATGCATAGGAAGATGCATTATGGCATGCTACAGCTCATGGTACACGCTAGTGCCCATTTTGCACTCAAGCTCACTAGATTCCTTCATCTAACACCACCAATTTCGCCCATTAAGCTTTGGGTTTCAACTCCAACTCATGCTCCTTAATTAGCTCTTCTAGCTTAACTAGTGTGAACATATTTGTAGCTAGCTTCAATTCCCAAGAACCGAATATGAGCTGGGGTAATCTCAATTTAGTCTAATTGAGCTTATCCTCAACTTTCTAGCTATTAGCTAGTTTTAATGAGCTCCCACGAGCTCACCTTAAGCTAGCTTTAGACACTTGAGCTAAGGGAAAGTCATGTCAAAATAGCTTACATGAGCTTCATTGAGCTCCTTGGAGCTCAGGGTTAGCTTCTTACATGAAACCCAAGCACTTTCAAATATATCTTAGTGCGTCAAATAGAATTTGTAGCACTTAAGCTAGAAAATTCCAACAGATAGTGGATGTTCAAGGTATATGACCAGCGATGCATCCTAAGATAATTGGCATTGTCAAAGTTGGTAAGGAAGATCATATTATTATTGATGATGTACTTTTAATTAACGAATTGAAATACTTGTTAAGTATGAGCCAACTATATGATAAATACTAGAAAGTATATGTTGGGGGAAGATCATGCATTGTATTTAGAATAGTTAACAGTAGCATTGCTCTTTTGTTGATAATAGAAGGAAATACATATGTGAATTGATCTTCATGATTTCTTTAACCAAAATATGAAGTGAAAATGTCTATTAGTGAAGTTTTATGGATTTAGCATAAGAGGCTTGTACATACAAGCAAGGACCTCATCTCCATCCTCAACTCTATATATGTGAATTGATCTTCATGATTTCTTTAACCAAAATATGAAGTGAAAATTTCTATCAGTGAAGTTGTATGGATTTAGCATAAGAGGCTTGTACATACAAGCAAGGACCTCATCTCCATCCTCAACTCTAAATAACTTATTAACAGACTTCTAAAGAATAAATTTGAGAAAGACAAGTTTTGCGGATCTTACCAAAGGGGAAAACAAACCAAGAGCTTATTTAAGAGCAAAAAGTCGATAACTTCCATTAGACTTTTGTAATTACTTTATATGGATTTGTATGGGCTAATCTAGGTGAAAATTTTATGTTTTTGTCATAATTGATTACTTTAGTAAATTTACATAAGTCTTGTTCTTGGGTAACAAAGACGAATATTTTAGAGCATTTGTCAAATTTGTAAAAAGGGTTCAAAATGAAAAGGAGCTCTCAAGAAGACAAGTTCATGAAGTCAATAAAGAAAATTCAAAGTTTGGTAGACCTTCAAAGTGAAGATCAAGTTAAGAACAAAAGAAGATCAAGGCATATCAAGATCATTTTATATTATGCATTATTTATTATAAACTCATTTTGTTAGTTTGGTAATCTCAAAGGCTTACCTTGTACAAATATTTCATATCTTTTTATTGCATAAGTCTTCTTATTCACCAAAAGGTGGAAGAGCTTTTGTTTCTATGAAAAAAGCCTCGTGATCTTTCAAACAGTCTTTAAGGAAAATTCGTTGTTAATCTTGTTTTTGGGAGGATTAGATGACCTATATAGGGTAATGGTTAATCAATATAGGTTAAAGTTATCAAAATTGATGTACTGAGAGTTTGTATTAACATTGGTTGCCATGTTTGTTGACCAATGCGTCATAACAATATACCTAGTGGTTGACCACTATCTCAACCGTTAGTGAATATATGCATTCAATGCATACTAGTCAACTAATATGTTATACTGGTCGACTAGTACTCTACAACTAACCATTGGCTCCAATTACTATTTAGGAGTCCCAAAACTCTATAAATACATATTTTTCTCGTTGGTTCTTAGATCAATAAGTATTTGAGTATCTTTTACACACATTTTTAAGTGTTTTCTAATCATTTGAGCATTTATTGTCTCATTTTGAATGAGTGAGCCTCTTTGAAATTATCAAAGTCATAAAATAAGATATTTTAAGTTGTAAAATTTTGATGGGGGGTTTATGTATTATGTTTGGGGGATGTTTCAAATAGGATTGAGATTCCTCTTCACTTTGAAGAAAGATTGTAAAAGAGTTTTTCTTTACCGAGAAAAGATTATATAAAGGATATTCTTTGTTTTAGAAGAAAAATCATAGTGAAATTTCAAGAAGAGTCATAGGAGTTGACATAGGTAAGGGTTGTTTATTAACCTATAAATCAATTTTTATTCTTTCTTCCTTATCCTCTATAAATTATTATTTAATTGTTTGATTTATTTTTTGTTAAGTAATCTCTTTATTCTTATGCATATTAATTGTTATTAAATTGAGTTCATTTGTACAAAAAAAATTATTAATTTGTGTAAACATCCAATTCCCTCTCTCTTTTGGGTGTCATTAGGGAGTAACACAAATAAATTGCCAAAATCCTTTAAAACTTTGCATCTTATATCTCATAATATCTTCCTACTTTTGACTCTCGTAGTTGTATATGCAACTCTCAATTCTTTAAATAGATTACAAAATACAAACACCTAATTATTGGGGTAACAATTATAATAACTAATTGTAATATAAAAATTTGAAAGATCACCTTAGGCCAAACAAAAAACTCTAGACCAAAAAACACAAATATTAAAGACATATCTGGACTTATACTCTCATTCCCGAGTTGGAGCACCCTGTTCTTGTTAAGGTGTTCCAACCATGTACAACTTAATCTTGTTCACACATTTGTGTGGACCCCACATAAATACATGGATGAGATTGAATGAAGTATGATAAAAATTGATTAACCAAAACAGAGGATCAGATCCCCTCGTTCCCATTGATGTTCATTTTAGCTTTTTTTTAAACAAGAAGTTCTAAGTCAATCTAGAAGAGATTTTGTAAATATATTATCATTTATTAGGTTACTCCCCGTTTGCTAGTCTAAAATGTCGTCAACCAAAGAAAGTTGTGCTTAGCATAAGATTTGTATGATTTAAGGGAGAACATCTCTTCCAACTTAGATAGTATTGATGAATGAATAAGCATAAAATAAAACTAACATTTATATGTTCTAGAGTTTGCAAAAGTAAAGAGGGTTAGCCTTGAAATAACCGGTAAAATTACTTCTTTATAACCATAAAATCACATTTCAAATCAAAGAAACAACCTCTTTATAAAAAACATAAAGATAAGATTGAGTACATTTTGCGAGGAGTTATGCATTAAGTATGTTACCTTTTTTAGTTTGCAAAAGCAAATTCAAAATTAAAATAAAATGATATGTCTAAGAATATGGTTTGATAAATATACAATTAATCGTTAACTAGGCAGCAATTTCTTAGTTAATTAAACATTTTTCTAGCAAATAACTTGTCATTTGTCGCAACGGAAAAAATGTATATGAAAATGCTGTAAGCTCATGATTCACGCCATATTGGTCGCTGGTCATAATGTTGAGACACCAGTGATTCATGGCCGTGGCAGCCAGTCGTTTGATCGTGGCGACATACGGCCAAGTATAAAATCTCCCAACCATGTCTCACGTTTCAGCCTGTTCATATATTATATGACAGTTTGTTCTACTTCCAGCTAGGCTTCAATACAGAGTGTATATTCCAAATTTATTTGGGGATTTTTCCTGTATCACTTGTATATAAATTGGCAGGATGTTGTTTTTATGATCTGTGCAGAACCAATTCAAGTTCTAATCGTCAGGGTAGTCACCAAAAGGCTAGAACTTAGTGTAGTTTGTTGCGTGAACTTTTGCAGAGAAAATGAAGGTGGAAACAGAAGTTATTTCCAGGGATATGGTGATGCCATCTTCTCCAACCCCTGATCACCTTCGCAAATACCAACTTTCTTGCCTTGATCAAATAAGCAGAGCAGATTATATGCCCTGGGTCCTTCTCTATCCCGAAACATCGGATTTCAGCAACCTAGAAAGATGCAACCTAGTTAAGAAATCTCTGTCTGAAGCATTAACCATGTTTTACCCTCTAGCAGGACGTGTTGTGGAGAACACTTACGTAGACTGCAACGACGACGGTGTCCTCTTCGTCGAGGTCGAGGCCAAGTGCACACTTTCAGACATTCTCCGAAAGCCGGATCCTCATGACTTCAACAAGTTTATTCCTGTGGAACTCGATGATGTTCAAAACCTAGCTGTATTTCAAGTCACCTACTTCGAGTGCGGGGGATTGGCCATTAGTTTTTGCCTCTCGCACAAGGTCGGAGACGCCTTATCTTTCTTCATGTTCCTCAATAGCTGGGCTAAAATCACTCGTGGCGACGACAAAGTCCCCGTTCCCCGCTTCGATTCGGCTGAAATTCTTCCTCCAACTGAGCTACCTATTCCAGGGAACGAGAATGACAAAGAAAAACTCGTTACAAGAAGGTTTGTGTTTGATTCATCCACCATAACAGCTCTGAAAGAAAGATTTGCAGATAATAGGAACGTGGACAACCCGATTCGACCGACGCGAGTTGAGGCCCTGTCAGCTTTCGTATGGAGCAGGTTCATGGCTATAATGCAAGCCAACGCAAGTCCAGGAAAATTCTACATAGTCCCAGTTATCCACTTGGTAAATCTGCGTTCAAGAGCAGACCCCCGTATTTCAGAGCAGTGTTTTGGAAATTTTGGCGGGTGTGCTGTAGTAATACCCAACTTTCAGGCAGAAGATGGGAACTTTGGCATATTAACGCAGATTAGAGAATCAGTAAAAAATGTTGATAGCGAGTACATTAAGAAACTTCAACAGAGAGCTGTACCCTTCGCTTTTTTGCAAGAGAAGGCTAAGGAAATGCCTAGCAACGTAGAGTCAATTACGTTTATTATGTCTAGCTTGTGCAGGTTTCCAATATACGAAGCTGATTTTGGGTGGGGACGGCCAGTTTGGTCAGGGTCGGCTCGCACAACTACCAAAAATACGGTTACCTTTATTGATGCTAAAGATGGCGGTGGTGTTGAAGCTTGGATTACCATGGCTGAGGAGGACATGGCTGCTCTGGAAATGGACCGCGAGCTGCTTGCTCTTGCCACTCCAAACCCTGAATGCGAAGCAATCTCTACTCTTTAGACTCTTTCGCCTTACACTTATAATCTAATTTGGGGTTAATTGCTTAATTCCACTAGGTTTGAAATAACTTTTTCTTCTAATCTTTTGCATTTCTTACGTTCTGTTAGTACATGAGTTCTAAGTTTGGCTTGTAACAATAAAATCATCTCCACGTTATAATATAAGTATTTAAATGGTTTGATCATGAGCTATTATTTTTTATATGTATTAAATAAATTTTGAATACAAGTCATAAATTATATATTTTTAATAAATTAGACGACTAATCAATAATTTAAAATTAAGGATATATTCAATGTAATCTTTTTTATTTTTTTTCCTTTTATAATAACCTATAAATTTATTATGGAGAACTTAGGAATTGCATGAGAAACAATAGCATCATTCCAACTTTTAACCTTAGTGGAGTTAGAGGAGGAAATGAGAATAAGATGTTACTTCTTGCATTCAAGGAAACGTTAATAATTTCAAAGACGATAAATAATATTGGCCAATGTTTTAAAAATTGGGAAGTTAAATCGGTAAGACAAAAGGTTCAATCGGTATTAGACCATTATTCGGCTAAAGATTGAATAAAATTAAAGAATTTAAAATATGATTGAAAAAGATTGTCTTTGCTCATCAAAGAATTTGAGATTTAATTGAAAAAAGATTATTAAATGAAAATTAATTGATTTATTTTGGTTTGTAAGAACTTATTAATTTACAAAAATAAACTGATTGATTTTTAACAACAAGAGTTATTAAAGTAAATTAAACCAAAAAATTAAAAACTGAACTGAAAATTTGGATATTAAAGGTTTTTACAGTTGAATCGATTGGGTTTTTTAATCATTGATATTGGAAAATAACATCTTTTTGGAAAATAATTAATGTCTTTATATTGAGAATGAGAAAATGTAAAGGAAATTACTGTTAAAGAAGATAAGAACATGATCAACAATGAGCATGGTCCTTTTAAACAAGGTTCTTGGTGCATATCCATTGCCATTTTTAGGGTTGACAAAGAAAATCAATTTTAGGGTAATGTTATTGTTTGAATTCAAAATTCATTAAGTTATCAATGATCAGCTTTTCTGGTTTCACCCTTATATAGAGAATGCTCCAAATTTTATAAAATTTAATTTTGAAGTTAAAAATAGAAAAAAAAAACTCTAAATATATTAATGATTGTCGATGCACACTAGGAAAAAAGAGTAAGAGCCAAGTGCTTTGCTCTTGGTGGGATAGATAAACACATTTTTTCTTCAAATTTCAGTGTAAATACCTTTGATCAAAGAGATGATCAGGTGGCTATTTCTAGTCAAGTTTAGCTAAATTTTTGTGTGGAGATATGATACATGCTTAAATATTGATACATTTAATCCTTGACACTTAGTGATTAATGCCTTAAAATGCTTAAGACTCTCACTTTAGTTTATATTTGATCTTAGGTAAAATTTAGAAGCATAATAGCTAAAATGAGCCGAAAAGATACACATTGAGCCATCTTCTTGAGATTCACATTCAATTGGCTTCATAGAGCAAGAAGGAGAAGGGTTAGAATGAAGAAGAGACAAGAAAATACCAAAAGGAATGAAGATATACATTGTCATGGCTAGAGGATGTGTGTCACGCCCATGAACTTGCCACCTGTCCCTCCTGTAACCAGTTTTTTACTATAAAAGCATTAAGTTGTGACGGTAGAGAGGAGATTGAAAATAGACGCGATTTTTTTCATTCCTTCTTTTGTTTTTGACATCTCCAAAGGCGATTCATAGGTCTTTCTTGAAGATTGATGGAGAAGATGGAGGTTTAACCTTCCCAATGTTGGTTTGGAGGTAAAGTTGACGCCAAGGAGCACAGGCAAGCATATCATTTTTGTGTATCGTGTTCTTTCCCTCTTTTCAGATTGTTTACGTTATCTTGTGATTATTGATTGGGTATTATGTAAGAATGATTTTGATGCTCTATTAGATTGTTTTTCATGAGAACCCATTGCTAGAACTTTGAATACGATACTCAATAGTCATGTTTGAATTCGTTTGTGGTAACTAATGGTATTATATCATTAGAGATAACGTAACCTAGGTTAAATAATCCGAGCTTGCGTGATTATTGCCTAGGTTGGTTTATTTTTCTCACTCGTAAAGCAGTTGTTGGATTAAACTTAGAGAGCTTATTTTAGGTTATTTAATAGTTAGGATTAATTAAAGAGTTCTTCTTAATTAACTACTACCTAAGGAGAAATCGGGATTAACAGAGTTTATTGTTAATTCACAATCAACAGCCTAAAAAGAGGTGAGAAGACGATACTGCAATGACTTATGTGAAATTGTGTATAGGCCGAGATTAAACCAAAGAACCAGATTTCAAACCATTCATCAATTTTATCACTTTGCTGCTGTTTAATTTAAGTTGCTTTTATATATTCATTTTTACTCTGTTTTCTAATTTACATTGAACTAAACCCCCTGCTTTACATATACGTATAATTTAGGAAAGTAATTAGATTTAATCTTTGTGGCACCAACCTAGACTTACCACTGCTACAGTTATAGGTCTAATTATTTTGTGTAGTATTATGACGCATTACCAATTTTGACGTTATTGTTGGGGACTAATATCCTTTTCTTTTCTGAATTTATTTGTTTTATTTTATTTTTATTTTTGATTAATTTCATTTCTTGTTTGGTTAGTTACACTGCATGACACGATCTTCTCACTCTGGTGAATTGAAATTTGGTGAAATTGAAAAAACGCTACATAGATCGAGAAGAAGAGTTGTAAAAGGTTTCGAGGATCTATCACCATCTGACAGGAGACTTGATTCTTCACCTGGAATTCAAATAGCTTTAGATTTGCTTTTTGATTGTTCTAGTGTTTCCATTTTTGAAACTAATTCTGACATGGCATAACAAAATAATGCTTGCACTCTTAAATAGTTGGTTACTCCTGATTTTAATCATCAACCTTTGTGCATTGATTTTCCTGCTATTTATGTTGCTTTTAAGCTTAAATTTGGTCTAATTAATCTTTTGTCTACTTTTCGTGGTATGTTAGGTCTCATAAGCACCTCAAAGAGTTCCACATAGTCTATTCTAGCATAAAGTCAGTCAGGATACAAGAAGAGCATATAAAGTTGAGGGCATTCCCATTCTCGTTGGGGGACACTGTCAAGGATTGGTTTTACCACTTGCCATCTAGATCAATCACTACTTGAAATGAAATTCAGAGACAATTTCTGGAGAAGTACTTCCCTACTTCTCAAGCTACGAATATTCGGAAGAAAATATAAGCGATTCGATAGCACCATGGGAGACGTTATATGAGTACCGAGAGTGTTTCAAAAGGTTGTGTCCTAACTACCTTTACCATCAAATAAGTGAACAGCTTTGGTCCAATACTTTTATGAGGGGCATCTGCCATAAGAAAAAAGTATGATATATGCAGCAAGCAGAGGTGCATTGGTAGATAAGACATCATTGAAGCTAGAAATATGATTTCCAACATGGCTGCCCTACTATTCAACATTCGAGAGGATCCCAGACCATTTAAAATCAGTGAAGCTAGTACTGTCACATTGGAGCAACAGATAGCTAAGTTGACATCTTTAGTGAGACAAATGGCTACAAATAGTGCTCAACAGGTCAAGGGCAAACAATGCTCAACAAGTCAAGGCATGTGGAATTTACACAATGGTAGGACATCCCACTGATATGTGTCCATCCTTGCAAGAGATTTCCATAGAACAAGTTAATGCTTTTGGAAGTTTTTCGGGGCAACCACAAAGGAAGTACGATCCTAGCTACCCCTATGCATAGAATTCAGGATGGAAGAATCCTCCATTCAACAATTATGGGCAGTAAGGACAACAACAAGGCTCCTACCAATAACCATATCAAAGAGAAGCTCAACCATCAAGTTCTGGATCTTCATTAAAAGAGATGATGAAAACGTTCAATAGCTGGATAGGTCGATCCTTGCAAGTCCACTTCTGAGTATTTGATTAATTTTGCAAGGGAAGCTATGTTATAGTAATCTAGACTACAGAAGTGTGTTGCTCTCTCAATAACTGAGGTGAAATTTTTTACAGCTATTGAAGCTTGTAAAGAGTTACTTTGGGTTAAAAGGTTTCTCCAAGAATTTGGTATTCACTAAGAAATGTATGTTCAAATATGTTATAATTAGACTGGAGAATTCCTCTTTCCACTTAAGGTCCAAGCATATTGATATACATTACCATTAGGTAGATGCTAAGTTGTTGTGCTTTGAGAAAGTTTATAATAAGGATAAGGGTGTCGACATATTGACATACCATTACCAAAGGAAAAACTTGAGACCAACAAATTGATTGTCGAAATGGTGAACCCCTCTGCATAATCGTGAGGAGGAGTTTGTTGGGCCTTTTGGGTTTCTCTCCTATATGAAGAATAGCTCAAATTTGATAAAAACTCATTTTTAAAATTTAAAAAAAAAAGCAAGAAAAATGGGTGGCTATTTTGCTTTTGGGGGGATATACACATATTTTTTCTTCAAATTTTAGTCTACATATCTTTTGATGAAAGAGACAATCCGGTGGCTATTTCTTGTTAAAGTTGGCTGAAAATTTTTTTGTGGAGATACCTAACTCATTAGTCTTGAATTTGTACGAAGTGATTATCTAACAGAACTTTGTAACTTGTCCAAAAATTTTACAAACACTAGCTCACTCATATATGACAACTCTACCTGTGCATTCTTGATCAAATAGTAATTTGTTCTCCAATTTGGTTGAAATTTTGAGCGAGAGTTTTGTGCTCAACAATCTTTATTCCCAGCAGTAGTAGAATTGACGTTTGATAGTCTCTAGCATATGAAAATTTGGTTGTATTTATTGCCTATATACGTTGAAATTACTAGTTATTTTTGTCTTCCATTCTATATATCATGTGATAGTGATAAATTGTGGTAAAGTCTGATTTGTTATCACTTTGGCGGAGACTACATATTAAAGATAGAAAAGTAAATCCGAACCCAATAACAGAGCATGCAATTCACGTCAATCAGCCATCAAATTTCAGGACCTTTAAACTTTAAAAGCAAGGTTTCAAAACAAAAGGACGAAAGTATATTCACAGATGACAAGTTATCACCATCAAACAACCATAGAAAAGACATCTTTTTCTAACTTGGCCCATTAAAATGTGAGATGTTAGAACTAAGTTAGTAACCACCTAATAGAAGTTGAAGCTGTATCACTCTTGAATGATATTATCAGCGGTCATATGCTTGTAAGCAAAATAATTTTCCTGTTTTCTTAATTAAATTCATTTAATTTTCAAAAAAAAATCAAAGAAATTGACCTGGCTTCTTCTCATGCTCCATATATATGAATCTACATCCATCATATACTCCGCCGCCTCCGTCTTTGGTGCGGCTGTGCTCTGCCAAGCCTCACTGCTACTGCTACAATGTGCATAGCTTGGTTGCTTGAGCTACCTAACTGGTTCACTGTGAAAGGATGCAAATATTGCATTTTTGGAAACAAAGGGATAGCCATAGACGTAAATCATATTTAGCAGAGATAAGCAATTGAATCTAAATTGGACCATAATATAAGTTATTATTACACCCATGAAGGGTATAATAGTACTTAGACTCTTGAAATAACTACCAAATGTAGTTATATGATGGTAGTTATATGGAGGTGGCTTGATTTCTTCTATGTAACAAAGAAAAGAAAGAAACAATAGAGCTCTGCAGTAAATTGGCAACGAACAATTCTTTAACCAGTTGAATTACAACAAGAATCTAAGTATGTAATTCTTTATTTATTATATGCATATGTAAATGATCCTATTTTATATGACCTTTGTGGTTATATTTTATCTTTTTTTTTTTCTAACATTGGTATCAAAGCCAGGTTAAATTTGTTTATTTATGTAATATACATGCGTAATATATCATATGTTTTGGGCTTCTGTTTTTTATGGCGTTTCTGGTTTTGTTTTTAAAACATATGAAGTGTTTCATCTGTCTTGTTTCATTTGTTTTTCTCATCTGTCTTGACTGTTGAGAAATGAGTGTTGAAAACATTCAGCAGTGACAAATGCATGATCTTTACAGCGAAACATAGTTCATACAAAAACAATTTTAAAAAAAGGAGAGTTTAATGTTTTATTTGTGTATGGGTTTTTATGAATGGTCTTCAACAAGAAAACCAGAAAACGTTGTGGTTTTCGTTTCTTCTGGATGCTTTTATTGTCAAAAGCAAGAAAGGAAAAGTTTTAAAAAAACTGCAGAAACCCGAAACGCAACAGAGAAGAAGATGAGGCTTCTTCTTGAATAATCATTCAATAATACATGTGCACATAAGAGGAAGAGGCACGTTGCTCCTTCACTTATTATACAATAAGACAAAAACTACTTAATGGTTTTTGTCAGTTTCGATGTATGTGTGTATATATATACATGCAAATATTATATACATTTGTGGTATAACTATGGCTATAAAGGATTATAAATATAATATAAAGAATTACAAATTAATTTTCTAATTTACACAAACTAATTAAGTTAGTTAAATTATTTTCTAATTAAACCAAAATAAATTGATTAGTTCAATTATACTTTAAATTAGAAATAAGTTTCTAGTTCTATTTGAATTATTCATATTTAAATATTAGAAATAAGTTTCTAATTAATTGGAAAGTTTTTTAATAAAAACTAATTTGTTTAGTTAAAATAACCTTAGAAATAAACTAATTTCGTTGGTTTATTTTCTGATTGAATAAATACTAATTTGTTTAGTTAACATTAGATAGGAGTTTCATTAGAAATTAGTTTTTAATTAAACCAAAATAATTTATTAGTTCAATTATAAGTTACATTAGAAATAAGTTTCTAATTGGTTGGATATCAAAAGCATATTTTGATTAGTTCAATAAATTGTTGATTAAAAATATAATAAAAATAATAAATTAAATTATTTTCATATATGAGCATAAGTTTGCTATGTGTTATACAAAATAATTTGTTATTTTGTATACTCTTCTAATTCCTGAAAATTTGTTTTTCTAAGAAAATGCCTATTATTAAGCAAACACTTAAGCTTATTCGATGTGAGGCACAGAAGAGACGAATTGGCAGTATGTATGTACAGTTAGTCAACATGCGTTTAATGCCTAGAGATAGTCTAACACATCATGTTATTGCAGTTAATAACATGATGCAAGAGTTCTATTTTGGAAGTTGCCTAGCTTACGCAAATGTTGAAGCAAAGTACTTGACTTTGCTTACGACATTACCTCAACCTCAAGGCGAACTATTATGAATGTACTGGAATAATATGTCTAAGGAGAAGACTTATAATTTGTTAGTGATGACATTTATTAAAAAGATGCATAGAAGGGAGTTGATTAGGACTTTATATCCTATATGTCTTCCAATGGAATAAGTAAGAGCTATTGTAAATCGAGCTTCGCGAACTCGTGAACTCATTTCCGCGTATGGTTCATTTCCCATAGACTGTTCATAGGTTGAAGCATAATTAATACAATATGTTATTTTTATAAGAACAAAGTCTTAATATTTATGTAATACGTTTATATGAATTTTATATAGGAATTCGTCTAGAGTAAAGTAATTAGGATTTGATTGTTGTATGAATGATAATTGAACACATTTGTGGACTTTTGATTTCAAAAGAATTTGTGATCGAATTATTTACTCTAAGAACGATTAATGTAACATTAACATGCATATATATTTCTTTCTTATTATAGAAACTTAGTGTTTCAAAATGGCTACTACTTTGAAGAATATTGTTGTTGAACTCAATAGAGGTGAGAAACTTAATGGTGACAATTATGAAAACTGGAGTATGAAAATCCAATATGTACTGGAAGAGCAAGAGGCTCTTAAGTCATTAAACCTAACCATGGACTTTCCTGAGGAGGGCACAACAACCCAACATAGAAGGGACCGTAATGCATATGAATTATGGAAAAATAAGAACTCTTTAGCTCGCATCACATTGCTAAGTAGCATGGATAATGATATCATGCGTAAGTTCCGTAAATTCGAAACTGCAAAGGACATATAGTCCGCATTGACTGCTCATTTTGGAGGTGCTTCAGTGACCAAAGTGAGGTCACTTACAATTAAGTTTGATACTTATAAGAAGTGCCCAGATGATACAATACAAAAGTATTTCAGGAAAATGTCCAACATAGTAAGTGAGTTACGTGATGTTGGTCATGAGCTTTCTGATGAGCAATAAGTACAAGCTGTGATTCGTTCACTGCCTCAGAGTTGGGAGCATATGAAGATGCACCTAACTCATAATGAGAATATCAATACAATGGAAGATGCTACAAGGCATCTTATCTTAGAGGAAGAGCGTCTTGAAGCCTCAAAGATGTCTTCTGAGGCATATGCAATTAGCTCTAGCTCATATGGAGCTATGAACAAGAAACTCAAGCATCATGGTGGATATAAGTGGAAGAAGAATAAGAAATTCAACCACTCTCCTCGGGAATCCAAGAAGGCAAAATGGAACCAACGTAGAAAGGGAAAACGTCCCTTCAAAAAGAAGAACATGAAACATGTAAAGTGTTATAATTGTGGTAATAAGGGCCACTTTGCTCGAGATTGTACTGAGCCCAAGAAGGTACAACTTTATAGTACAAACATTTGTTCTGTGAATGTTTCTTGTTATGTTTTTCTAACTGAATCACATCCTTTGTGGATTGCAGACTTAGGAGCAACCAACCATGTAACGAAGGATCGTGATGCCTTCGTTGAGTTTTGTAAACTCCCACATGGTAGTCGATGGCTTTATGTTGGTGATAATTCCAAAGTTGTTGTACAAGGAATTGACACATATAAATTGGACATATGTGGAGGGCGACCCCTTATCCTACATGAAGTATTATTTGCTCCACAGATTCGTAGGAATCTGTTATCTGTGTTGATGTTAGTTAAACTTCGTTTTAATATAAATTTCCATAGTGGTGGAATGGATTTGTATCTTGGATCTATTAATTATGGTCATGGTTTTTTATTG
>JAOTAX010000003.1:9077922-9088044 GCA_025629825.1 Erythroxylum guanchezii | reverse complement strand
ATTTGACATATAGAATTAGTTAAAGATTTTAATTTGTAATTGCAAATTAAAAATATTATTGTCCAACTCATTTTGATGGTAAAGAGTTATTTATGCCTACCCTTTTTCTCCTTGTTCTATTCATATTTTTTTGGCCACGTTGACTATTTATATTAATATTTTAAAAATCAGACCAGAAATTAAATCTATAAGACAAAAGGTTCAAAGTTTAAAAAATTGAATCAATATTAAACAGTCATAAAATTGACTAAAAATTAAATAAAATTAAAATTTTAAAATATTATTGAAAGAGATTGTCCTTATTTATAAAAAATTTAAAGTTTAATTTAAAAATTATGAAATAAATATTAATTGATTTATTTTAATTTATAAGAACTTATTGATTTATAAAAATTGATCGATTAATTAATAAATTGATCAGTTTTTAATAACAAGAGTTATTAAAATAAATTGAACTGAAAAATTGAAAATCAAACTAAAAGATTAAATTATTCAAAATTTTTACAATTAAATCCGCCGTGTATATATATATATTGCTGACTTAAGGTTTCATATGATAGCAATATTATCTCGTAGTATAGTTGTTAGAATACTAATTAGTGAACAAAGTGAATGACAAGTACTTCAAATGCACCACAGTAATTCTTTATGCAGGCAAAATACCAGCAATATAACGAGTGCTCGACATCTTTTTTCGCGTTCACCCAAACCTCTGCCTCTGAAATTTGAAGATTTATGGTGGAGGATTGACGAGACTAAGAAAGGATTAATGGGTGAGGAAGTGAATGCTTAGTTATTGACTATTATTATAGAGGTAATAGTTTGATACATTATTTTTGAGGAATTCTCCATATCTTTTATTTAATAGATGAATGAAATTCAGTAATGACCTTCTTTTAAAAAAATATTAATACTATTTAATTAATTAGAATATAATTAATTAAAATAATATTATTAATAATTAATTACATTATAATTAATTAAAATATAATTAATTACAATGTAATTAATTAAAAATAATTAATTAAGTAGTTATAATATAATTGAAAAAAATATTATTATTAATAATTAATTAATTAATTTGTTATAATATAATTAATTAAAATATAATTAATTTATTAATTAATATATTATAATTGATTAATTACAATACAATTAATTAATCAATTAAAATATAATAAAATTTTCTTTCTTTATATTTTTTACAAATTAATTACTATCGATAATAATAATAATCATTTCTTTTTTTATCAATCAACGTAATTATAATGATAATATTAATTTTTATTTTTTACTATATTTATTTTTAATTATATTATCATTTTTTTACGTTAACCAACGGGCCTTCTGTTGAACCGTATATGAGTAAATCAAAGATACGTCATGTTCATCGTGTGAATAGACCACCGTCGTAACTATGGAGTCAACGATTTTAGTATATTATATATGCTCTTCATATTAGTTTATCATATCACGTCTGAGACCTGACGAGATAAGATGTTTATCCCTGAATTTCATATTGACCATTGGCATTTGTCAATCGCATGTTGGTTAGGTATAAGTGGAGTAGACGTGTTGATTCATTTCTTGTCCTGCAAGTTCCCAAAACACTAATGACAACATTTTAGCCTTAGTTTATATATTTAATTTCTAATCACTGTAAGCGCTTCTAATGTAAATTGTGGGATTAGAAGAGATATGGTTACAAGAAAGAGAGTTGCGTAAGGGTTGTGATTGCTAACCTGTCCATAATTAGGAACCAGTATTGTTACCACACAAAGCAAATTACAGAAGAATGAAGCTCTTTAACATATGAAACTGGTTTTTTTTAATAAATATTATGAAGTCTAAGTAAAATATCAAATATATTTCAATTTTTGTTTGTAACACTAAATATAACGATTTTTAAAAATACATATTTTTGTGTTAGATTATAAATTCTAATAATAAGAAATTTTATTCTTTTGAATTGAGTGACATCTAAAGTTGTAATGTGCGTGAGTTCTTATGATTTGTCAGTTAAGAGAAGAAGGATCTCTCTTAAATTGATATTGCTTATACTTCACAATTTTGATTAACTGGAAATAGAAATAAGGAGTAGCTAAAGAACAAACTAAGCAACAGTTGGTTACTTCTAGGGATCTAAAGTCGCCTAATGAACTTAAAGAAGTAGTTTAGTGAACGAAAGATGTTCCCCCTTTATTCATCCGATTCATTGGCAATAAATAAGGGAATAGTTTAACCACTCTCCAATATTTCAACAACTACATATCAGGAACAATAACGGCAACGTTAAATGTAGAAAAAATTAAGCACATAATTGTTTCTACAATTAAATGCCCCCTCGACTGAAAAGTAGAGAGGGCATTTGTTAACCCGAATAGCATCACTGTGAACTCATAATATCCATGGTGAGTCTAAAAAGCAGTCTTTGAGATATCTTGATTCTGCATTCTTATCTGGTAGTAACCCATTCTCCAATCTAGTTTCATGAAAAACTTAGCACCTTATAGCTTATAGCTCATCCAGTAGTTCATCAATAACAGGGATAAGAAACTTGTCTTTAATGGTGACCTGCTCGATAGTCGACATAAAACCTCCAAGTTTCTTTTCCCAAATGTTTTGATTTTATTTTTTTGGTAATGAGGATATCGGTATGGTCGTACACAAACTGGTTCACATCCTTGTTTTAGGATAATTTTGTGATCATAGCTTCGTGGTGGAGGTAAGCCTTGAGGCTCTTTAAAAATATCTTGATAAGACTGTAAAAAGACTTCAATTCTAGGTTAGTTAAACTCAAATTGAAATAAGAGCCATGTGCATCTGATGCCAGCATGGTAATGGAATTTATCTGCACAATGATCCCTTATTCTTTTTTATTTCCTTGCTCATTTCCATCTTATCCACTAGTTTATTAATTGAAGTTGCCAGCCTGTGAGAGTGATATTTTTTCCATTCTTCTAGAATTGTATTAATAATTGAGATAAATCCATAGAACTGGGCCTAATGTACTCAACTGTTAAGCCCTTACGACAACATCATAACCACTAAGGAGATTACATAAAAATCTGCAATAATTAAGTTGCCTTGAATCATTAAACTTACCTCATTACAATGTCCCATGCTAGCAATTTTCTCATCATTGGCCACTGTAACTGCAAACTTTTCTTTTGCATTAGGTATGATCCTCAATCTTCCTACAACCTTACTATCCAAGAAATTGTGGGTACTGCTAGAGTCTATTAGGATAACAATTTGTCGTTGGACTAATCGACCATGAACCTTCATTGTTTGCGGAGCTCTAGCACCATAAATAACATTGACTGAAATCTCTGGTGTCTCTAACTGATGATTTTCTTCAATCTCATATCAATATCCACATCTTCATCTTCATCATCAGACCATTTCCCTTCAATAAGGAGCAACTTTTTGCAACTATGTCTGAGGATGAATTTCTCGTTACAATTAAAGCATAGTCATTTTTCTCTTCTTCCTTTAAGCTCAACTGGAGTTAACTTTTTAATTGGCATAGTAGTATCTTGCCGCATGGTTAAAGAAATTGGGCTTGCCTTTTGTGACTTAGTTTGAGTACAGCGACGATTGGAATTATTTTTTTCCTTATACAATCTCGCTAGGCCAACTGCTGCAAAAAGAGATGTAGACTTGCAAGCATGAACGTCAATTTTGATAATCTCTTTTAAGCCACTTACAAAACAACTAACCTGTTATAAAGATGAAAGTCGTTCTACCCGAATAAGAAACTTCTCAAATTGTGCCTAGTAATCTCTTACATAACCAGATTGTTGCAACTTAGTTAAGTCATCAAAAAAAAGTCTTTATATTGTGTGGGGCCAAACCTATCATGCAAACTTTGCTTAAAATCCTCCCATGCCATTTGTTGCATCTCGTTCTTCATGAGGTGGAACCACAATTGCGTCTCATTTTCCAGGTTGAATGAAGCCAATGGCACTTTCCTCTTCCGGTGTCTTATGGAATTCAAAAAATTGTTCAGCTCTACAAATCCATTCAGTTGGGTCATCTTGTCCATTATATCGAGGAAAATCCAATTTCACCAACTTAGGCGCATAGGCATTGTTGGAAGAACCTTCACGATTAGTTGGTGCATGACTATTTCGCCTCCCTTCATTATTTTAGGTTTTGCCCTGGGAGCTTTTTGCTACCTAACTTTTATTTGCAGATAAAACATCCAAATGAGCATTGATTGCAGCAAACATCTCCTGCATCTCCTTTAGAATATTTTCCCACCCTACTGACAGAGTGGTAACTTCATCCTCCAATCGTCCCAATCATTACTCCTTTATGCCTATCTCTGATACCAAACTGTCATGTGCGTGAGATCTAAAGTTGTCTTGTGCTTGAGATCTTGTGATTAGTCGGTTAAGAGAAGAAGAATCTCTTTTAAATTGATATTATTTATTCTTCCCAATTTTGATTAACTGGAAATAGAAATAAGGAGTAGCTAAAGAACAAAATAAGCAATAGCTGGTAAATTCGAAGGAACCAAAACCTCCTAAAGAACTCAAACAGGTAGTTTAGTGAATGAAATAATGCTCCCCTTTTACTCGTCTGATTAATTGGCAATAAATAGAGGAATAGTTCAACCACTCTTTAATTTTTCAGCAACTACATATCAGGAACAATAATAGTAACGTTGACTATTTCAAAATTCAAATAACAACTCACTAAGACTTATTCAAACTAGAATTAGACAAGAGGCTAGTGGAGTTAATAAGTGTCCACTCCTATCAACTCAATTAAGACTTATTCAAACTTGAACCAGGACAAATGGCTAGTGGATTTAACAGGTGTCTACTCCCATAAGTTACCTTACATATGCAAATGCAACATGCTGAAGATTTTTCATTATATAATCAATTAATATAATTAAATTAAATATATTTACATTTTCGTAAGTTATATAATGTTATAAAATGAAATTTGAAATACTGTACTTATAATTTAAAACATCCAAAATAATTCTAACTATTGTGTTTAACATCGGTAACTATTAGAATCTTAGGCTCAGCTCAAGTAACTACATATATGTTCTAGCTATTTGATAACATGACTCAGCCTCAATATTTCCATTAGCATTCTTCTTAAAAATTATAAGAAAATGAATCAATATCAATTATGTTTTGACAACATGTAACTGATAATAAATAAATATATAAGTAGTTATATAATAATAAATATGATACGAAATAAAACTTTTCACTTTTTACATAAAAACATATAAAAAAAACATGCTTTGTTCCGTTGTAAAGATGCAAATAGTATAAAGAAAGAGATCAAAATCACTAAAAACCTTATAATTATTAATTATAATATTTTTTTCAAAATATATGAAACAAGTTGTAAAATACTATTTTGTAAATATACAGGAACTACTTAAAAAATATATACACTTGTCACTCAACATATAAAAATATAAAATTAAATTTACTTTTTCTACAGCACTTATATGTAAAGAATAATTATAATAATTTTAGGGTTAACTTCAAAAAAAATTTTCAAACTTTGCTCAATTTTGTAATTATAATCCGAACTTCAAAAAGTGACAATAAAATGCTCAAACTTGCATTTTTTTCAATTCAAGCATGACGTTAGTCTCTTCGTTAAGTTTGCTGATGCAGTTTGTCATGTGTTCTAAAAATCCTAAATATTAGTATACTTAAGTCAAAATTAACACAACAAATGAAAATTAATGAAACGACATCCTTTAATTATGTAATTAAAACAATGTCGTCGTTTAAAAATGAAATTTCTAAATCAATTTAACTAAAATAACATCATCGTTTAAAAATCATAAATGCATCAAACTTGTTAACATATCATAAGCACATAAACACATCAAAATAGTTTGAGTGGATCCAAAATAGAACATACTACACATTTCCACATAATAGTCCTGTGTAGCCGTGAACAGAACGTACTATCGCAATCCCAATTAATGGTCTTGCATAGCCGTGAACTTAGGAGAGTCCATAAAGGAGCTTCATGCCATTAGCGGGCAGGCGGTAGAAGCCTTTTGTCAAAGTACACCTTAACTTAACTTAAGGGACCACCACAAACTCACATAATCATGCATTTCACAACTTGAAAACGTATTGCCCAAAATGACACTTTTCCGAAACTTGATTTCATAAGCATAAAGTCTTTTCAAAATCATTTCCATATCACAATTCATCACATAAATTCATATACAAAGTATATAGCAATTTCTCAAATCATTCAAAAGCAATAAAAACAATATTTATGATGCAATTGAAATCCTTAATCTTCTTTGATTCAAAGAAAACATTAGTGACTTATTTATTCTATTATAAACATGTACCCACCTTGAATTCCTTGCTTAATCACTTGCCCAAAAATGCCTCTGCTCTTACTCCTCTTGCCTCTCTTGATTCCCTTAACACTAACAAAATTCTCAATTCAATAGGAATTCAATTGAAAACCCATAATGCAAAATCACTAAAATTGATTGTAGCATACTTAAACCCAAGCATTTTCTAAACTCTATGAACTAAAATCCTTCCAAAAATTCAAAAGATTCAAAATGATCTTACCTTGATTCTTCACCAAATGAAGAGTTTCTTGGCTCTAATGGAAGCTCTTCTCTTCCTCCACCTTTTTCTCTTCTTGAACCACTTTAAAATCTCTCTTTAAAGCTAAGAAAAATCGAAACCTAGCTTTTTTTTCTCTTATTTTCTCTCTTCTCCACCGAAACTCTCTTCTCCTCTCTTCTATTTTCGTTTTTCTCTATTCTCTCCCTCAATTCACTTTTTTCTTCTTGATTTAAACACAAGACAACACTCTTTCTTCCAACTATGCCCTTAATGATTGAGAAATGTCCAATTTGCCCTTCCTTTGATTCCTTATAACTTTAATGCTTAAGTAATCTTCCCAAAATGCCCTCATGCAATCTTACTACCTTAACACTTTAATTCAATTAACCTATGTCATAAAATCTTACTAACTTTGACATAATTAAATAACTCCATAATAATTAATCTATTAAAACCTAAAAAATTATTTAAATCATGCTTAACTCAACAAGAAAAAAAAATTCGGGGGCCAACACCAAAAAGATAAGTAATCCTTTTAGAAGCAGGAAATGAGGAAAACTTCTTATGCTTCAACAATAGAGAGTTTAATGTTTGTGGTATATACTAAACCTGACATTGCTTTTACAATTGGTACCCTTTCTAATCCTGGAAAAAAAGCATCGGAATGTTGTTAAGTGGATTATAAGATCTCTGTGTTATATTTGACTTGAGACTCTCTTTTAGTGGTTATAAAACTGTTTTAGTAAGCTTTACAAATGTTGACATGGTTGAATAGGTCGATCTTTGCAAGTCAACTTATGAGTATTTGATTAATTTTGCAAGGGAAGCTATGTTATAGTAATCTAGACTACAGAAGTGTGTTGCTCTCTCAATAATTGAGGTGAAATTTTTTGCAGCTATTGAAGCTTGTAAAGAGTTACTTTGGGTTAAAAGGTTTCTCTAGGAATTTGGTATTACTGAGAAAAGTATGCTCAAATCTGTGATAATTAGAGTGGAGAATTCCTCTTTCCACTTAAGGTCTAAGCATATTGATGTACATTACTATTGGGTACGTGAATTACTAGATGCTAAGTTGTTGTGCTTTGAGAAAGTTTATAACGAAGATAACGGTGTCAACATATTGACAAGCCATTACCAAAGAAAAAATGTGAGACCAGCAGATTGATTGTCGAAATGGTGAACCCCTCCATATAATCGTGAGGAGTAGTTTGTTGGGCCTTTTGGATTTGACTCCTAGATGAAGAATGGCTCAAATTTGATAAAACTCATTTTTAAAATTAAAAAAAAAGCAAGAAAAATAGGCAGCTATTTTGTTCTTGGGGGGATATACACATTTTTTTCTTCAAATTTTAATCTGCATACCTTTTGATCAAAGAGATGATTTGGTGGTTATGTCTATTATTTCTAGTTAAAGTTGGGTGAAAATATTTTTTATGGAGATATCTAACTCATTAATCTTGAATTTGTAAGAAGTGATTATCTAACAGAGCTCTATAACTTGTCCAAAGTTTTTACGAACATTAGCTCACCCATATATAACAACTCCACTTGTGCATTCTTGATCAAATAGTGATTTTTTCTCCAATTTGATTGAAATTTTGAACGAGAGTTTTGCGCTCATCAATCTTTATTCCTAGCAATAGAATTGACGTTTGATTGTCTCTAGCACATGAAAATTTGGTTGTATTTATTGCCTATATAAGTTGAAATTACTAATTATATTTGTTCTTCCATTCTATATATCATGCACTAGTGATCTATTATGGTAAAGTCCGATTTGTTATCATTTTATAGTTGAGCATTAAAACTAGTTGGACCATTGAAATCATTTTGGTGGTAGTAGCAGTTTTTTGGGATTTTTTTTACATTAAAACACTGTGCCTACTGTTTATTGTTTTAATATTAGAAAGTTTCAATTTGAAACTTCTTTATATGTCTCAATTATAGGATAACTAAAGGATGAAACAAAATAAGTTACTGTGTTACTTTTCATGCGACCTTTTTATTGCCTTTTTTAGAAACCAAATATCCTATCTTGTAGCCTTTTAGGAAAACAAAGGGTCGTTTCGATGCCGTAACCAAAGATTCATTCGGTTCAAACTTCCTATTCTCCTCAATCTCAAGTCCTTAATTTTTGCTCTCTCCATCGTCGATTTCTCTGTCTTTTACTGAAACTTGCTCACCCTAATTAACCTGCTAGCGGTGATTACACCAGAGGAGTGAAAGTAAATATCATCAACAAGAACACCAGAAATGTAATAAATTAGTTAACAAACTTTTATTGATCTTTACAGGGAATCAAAGTGGGACAAGTGTCTATGGTACACGTTTTTACGGATTCAAATCTTTTGTCTCAATTACCCTGGTTTAACCTTATTTTTGTTTCAAAACAATATTGTTTAATGTTTGTTTATATATAAATGAATGTCATTTTGGGACAAATACAGAATTAGAACAGAATATTTAGGACAAAGAATGTGACGTCGGAGATTACATATTAAAGATAGAAAAGTAAAGCCGAACTCAATAATAGAGCATGCAATTCACGTCAATCAGTCATCAAATTTCAGGACCTTTAAACTTTAAAAGCAAGTTTTCAAAACAAAAGGACGAAAGTATATTCACAGATGACAAGTTATCACCATCAAACAACCATAGAAAAGACGTCCTTTTCTAACTTGGTCCATTAAAATGTGAGATTTTAGAACTAAGTTAGTAACCACTTAATAGAAGGTGAAGCTGTAACACTCTTGAATGATATTATCAGCGGTCATATGCTTGTAAGCAAAATAATTTTCCTATTTTCTTAATTAATTTCACATAATTTTCAAAAAAAATCAAAGAAATTGGCTTGGCTTCTTCTCATGCTCCATATATATGAATCTACATCCACCACACAGAGCCGGCCCTGGGCAGGGGCAGGCAGAGCATCTACCCAGGGCCCACCATAAAAAGGGACACTTAATATTTCTAAAGTTTAGCCTTTAGGTAAGCGTTGAATGTAGAGATTCTAGAGAACATTTGTGAGTAACTCACGTAGCAAATTCTAGCAAAGCAACATCGTTGATAGTTACATAATAAAAGCTTCTTAACATATTGGCATAATAGTCTAACTTGAAAACAAAGAGAATTGTCCCATTTTACAACGATATTAGCATTGAAAAAGGATTACGTTGTGGACGTAGCAACTTCTATATTTATCAAGTTAACGTTAACTTGTTAATTATAAATAGTTTTGAAATATTCATATTATATTTTTACCTTCTAATTTATTTATTTTCATCAATATATGTATTTAAGATACTCCAACACAAAAATTAGCAGCAAAAAATTTCACGATTCTATCATCTGAATTCTGAGTATAATTTAAAGGTAAAGTTTCTGATTTTTTAACGTATTTTTAGCTTATTAAATATTTGAATATGTTATAATAATTTGTAATTTGTCATTAACGAGGACATTATATTAGCTTATTTCCTAAGTATGTTAATTTCTTGTATTTTTAGAAATTAGTGTGTCTCTATCATTAAAA
>JAOTAX010000003.1:9054382-9077822 GCA_025629825.1 Erythroxylum guanchezii | reverse complement strand
TAATTTTATTATAAAATAAAATATAGTTAAAATTAATAAAAGTGCTTTTTTATTTTTATGTTGCCAAACAGTCTACTGAATGAAGCTCTTTAAAAAAAGTTGTTTTTTTAATTGACAGTCAAACAGTCAACTGACTTTTAAAAAAAGCTCTTCTCAGAAAAGCTTTATTGACAAAAGTTCTACTGATAAAAGCTCAACCAAACGGGCCCTAAGACTTATTCAAACTAGAATCAGATAAGTGGCTAGTAGAGTTAATAGGTATTCACTCCCATCAACTCAACTAAGACTTATTCAAACTAGAACTAGGACAAATGGCTAGTGGATTTAACAGGTGTCCACTCCCATAAGTTACCTAACATATGCAAAGGCAACATTCCGAAGATCTTTCATTATATAATAAATTAATATAATTAAATTAATATGTTTTACATTTTTGTAAGTTATATAATGTTATAAAATGAAATTTGAAATACTATACTTATAATTTAAAATATCCTAAATAATTATATCTGTTGTGTTTAACATCAGTAACTATTAGAATCTTAGGCTCAGCTCAAGTAACTACAAATGTGTTCTAGCTATTTGATAACATGACTAAACTTCAAATTTTCCATTAGCATTCTTCGTAAAAATTATAAGAAAATGAATCAATATCAATTATGTTTTCACAACATTAACTGATAATAAATAAATATATAAGTAGTTATATAATAATAAATATGATATGAAATAAAACTTTTCACTTTTTACATAAAAACATTAAAAAAATGCTTTATTTAGTTTTCAAGATGCAAATAGTATAAAGAAAGAGATCAAAATCACTAAAAACGTTATAATTATTAATTACAATTTTTTTTTGAAAATATATGAAAAAAGTTTTAAAAAACTATTTTGTAAATTTACAGGAACTACTTAAAAATATAATACACTTGTCACTCAGTGTATAAAAATCTAAATTTGAATTTACTTTTTCTACAACACTTATATGTAAAGAATTATTATAATAATTTTAGAGTTAACTTCAAAAAAGTTCTCAAACTTTGTTTAATTTTGCAATTATAGCCTAAACTTCAAAAAATGACAATAAAATGTTCAAACTTTCATTTTTTTCAATTCAAACCTGACGTTAGTCTCTTCGTTAAGTTTGCTGACACGGTTTGTCACATGTTCCAAAAATCCTAAATATTAATATACGTAGTTCAAAATTAACACAACAAATGAAAATTAATGAAATGACATCCTTTAATCACATAACTAAAACAACATCGTTGTTTTAAAATGAAATCTCTAAATCGGTTTACGCAACCCTGACGCCCTCACCCTTTATTTTTAGTTTGTTCTCTCAACCCTCACCCTTCGTTTTTAGTTTTCAGTTTGTTCTCCCAACGCCCCAAGTTACTCTCACAACGCAACACACCCCATTAGAAATCTTTTCGTTTTCAGTTTATTCTCCCGACGCTCTCAGCTCTTTTTACATCACATCAAACTCATTTTGCTCTTACATTACAGTTAGTCACGTTAGGGCTACGTAAACTGATATAGAAATTTTATTTTTAACGACGTCATTTTAGTTATGTGATTAAATGATGTCGTTCAATTAATCTTCATTTGTTGTGTTAAATTTGACTAACTTGTGTTAATAGGTAAGGTTTTTGGAATACGTGACAAACCACATCAGTAAACTTAACGGAAAGATGAATGTCGGGTTAGAATTGAAAAAATTTGAAAATTTAAGTATTTTTATTGTCACTTTTTAAAATTCAGGCTATAAATACAAAATTGAGCAAAGTTTGAGATTTTTTTGTAATTAACTCATAATTTTATCATTAATACATATATTTAATAAATATTGATAAATTTCTTAGAAGAATTTTTTTTATGTTACACTTTAAATTATATTTATTTAAAACATTTTTATTTAGAATAGTTATATTGTATGTCTACATTTATTACATTGTATCTCAATTTTTTGCAAATAATATTTTTTCGGTGCATTTATTTTGTATGTTATAAATTAACTTTAATTTAATATCGACGTAATTCTACTTCGAATTTATAGATATATTTATTTAGAACTATGAAAATATAAAGTATGTCGTAATTTTATAATTGCATTTCTTTAACATAATTAGTATGTCATTCTAATTTTCTACAAAGATTACTTTGGTATAAATATAAAATAAGAGAATTTTTGAAGTCTTGATAAAAAGAAGCTTTATTGTATATGTTATTAATCAACCCCAAGGAATTCAGTTGCAAATGAGTCGATCCAGTGTTGGCCTTGAGCAAGGGCAAGAAGGGCATTTGCCTAATGCCTACATTTTTAGAAGATTCACTCATTAAAAGAGTTTAATATTAAAAATTAATAAATCTATTTATTAAAAGAGTACAAAATTAAAAGTTAATAAATATATTTATTAAAAGGGTAGATATTGAAAAAACAATACATTTACTTCTAGATATTTATATATACCAAAAAATTTATTGGCACTTTATCTTGCAGAAATTGAAAAAAATTGTAATGAACTAAGTTGTGGTGAACTCTACCAGAAATTATATTAGAATGGATGAGCATTTATCTAAAAGTATATACTCAAAAATTGAAAAAAATAGATAATTATTATGACATTTTCGTAATATTTGATACTTAAAAGAAAATGTATATACATTGCTATATCATATCTTTATCTACCATATATAATGACCTACCTCTCTTTTAACACTTCTAGTTGTTGTGGATACGACCATTGCTTCGTTGAAAGATAAATTTGAACAATTAAAAATATTTTTTAAATTCTTATTTGATTCAAAAAAGTTAAGATCGTTAGAGGATAATGAATTAAGAGAGTATTGTAGTAATTTTATAACTAATTTTTCTTATGATAATGTGTGAGATGTGGATTTAGATTATCATTTTTTAATTAAAAGTATTGCAAATGACTTTACCAATTGAGTTAATATCGTTTGTTAAAATTCTTGAATTTATTAAACTATAAAGTAATATCCAAATGTTTCAATTACTTATCAAATTCTATTAATTTTACTATAACATCAGTTGAAAAAAAATCAAAATTAAAATTATTAAAAACCTACTTGAGATCATCAATGTCACAAAAAAAATTGAATAATTTAGTTATTTATATATCGAGAAAAATAAGCTGCTGACATTTACAAAATATTGTTAGCTGTTGCTATGACTATTTAACATTTTGTTGAATATATAAACTTATGATTTGAGTGACTGTATTAAATTTTAATAATAAAAATATGCTTTTAAAGTTTATATATTTATATATTTTCCATTCGTTAGCACCCTTATTTTTACCTTGTCCTGTGAGATCAATTTCACTAAGAGCCAGCGAAATTCCAAACATTTCGGAACTGAATTGATACAAAATGCGTGAACCAAAATTACGTCAACTCAATAAAACTGACAACAGTTTTATAAGTTGATTCCACAACACAGATAACATCCTTCCTTCTATACATCCTACACTGAGATTCCACAACACAACATTCTCATAAAATTAAAGCCTGTAAAGTAAAAAATTCAACTAATAGAAGGTTTCAAAGTTACAAGAGAACATATATTATACATAATTTTATGGAATGATTCAACAATTGAACAACTACACAAGAAACTGCATGATTACCTGTAACTAAATAGCTTGCTCGTAAGAGAAAGATAAATGGCTGGTAAGAGTACCTCATCGGCAATCCCCATTTCAGTAAAAACAAAATCTGGAAAAAATTTAAGAGTACACCAACATAGAAAGTGGACCCATCAAATGCGAGCCTCTTAAACCACTAAAATCATCGAGCAGTTTGCAGATCAATTCGCAGCTTTTGTTGTAGCAATCTCTTCCAAGTGCTTCCATGTGGCCTCGTGTTTCTGTTTCGTTTCTTCTGCCTTCGCTTCATTTTCTTCAAACTGGTGCAGGCATTCCTCAAACAGCTCAGGATCAATATCTGCAAAGATCTTGCGGACATTAGTAGTCAAGTTCTGTACAATCTTACTCCAGTGGTGGCATCCATTTTTCTCCAGTGCAGGGAAAATAGTGGGCAGTATAACTTTGTGGTTCTGCCTGATTAAATTATCAATGTGATCATTGTTCCACAAGTACAAAGCCCTTTCTGCCACCTGTAGAGGCACGAATTAGAACTATGCTGCAGTTTACATGATAAACCAGTAGCAACGAAAAAGAAAAATAAAAACGTAAAAATCATAAATCTTCAGAAGCAGCTTGGACATGGTGCTGCCTTGCCTATACTTTCTAATCACCAAAAAGAAAGAGAAAACAGTAAATTCTAGTCAAAAAACAAAGCCAGCAAACCAACATGTTAAAATTAAACCTGCCTGCCACTGACAGCTATCATAACAATTATGTAAATTGGAAGATCCTACCACATTTCAGATTAGAATGCGAACAGCCAACAAAACAATAAGATATATTCAACTAAAACTAACACAATCCCTAAGAAAGACCATCACATTTGGGACATCTCTGCTGTCCCAAGTCACAACTGCTTAAATAGCATAAAACTAGAAGCTGCAACAGTTAATATCATACAGTGATAAAGAGAAATGAACCCCTACTCCAGAGCTCAAGACACATGTTTAGGACCAGTTATATCAAGTCCCTGTGTCCACCACCTGCCTGGGAGTTTCTTAGGTGTTCATTCATTCTTAAATATCATATTCGTTCGCTGCTAAATTATCCCATTCTGCCCACCACCTGGTAATTGCAACAATACTCAACATCAAGCTACTCCTAGCATAAAAGCAGGTACTCCATGCTTGCACATCAGTGACACAAGATGTGCGAAGAGTACGTGATGGCACATATCAGTATAAGAAGTAATAGCCATGAGGGAGAGACAAGCGGGAAACAAAATAAGTTTCTAAAGCTAATGCCAAAAACACTTAACGAAAAAGCTGAGCTGTCTGTATTTCAAATAAAAAGCGAGTAAATAGAACCATTTAATGCATGATTCACAAAAATAATTTGATTCCTACATAGTGAGAGAGAATGGTCAGCTGGAGAAGGACAACCACTCAATTGTTCATTACCTGAAAGTGTGAACTGTTCAAACAGCGTGCTATTTGACGAAACAGAGGCACCATACATCTCTGAAATTCTGCTGGTTGAGTTGCCTCCAACACTTCCTCCAGCTCACTTAGGAACATGACCTCCTTTGAGCTATTAGTAATAGGCCAGGATTTCAACAGCCCCATTATAACAGTATCAGCAAGCTTACAGTCTTTCTCCACAAACTGTGTGATGCAGTAAGATAACTGCTGATGATACATAGGCAGGCACTTCGGTTTGTGCAGAGGAATCAATGTTCGAATAAGAAATAACTTGTGTTCTTCTTTTAGTGGCAATGCAAAGCCATTTATTATACTGCCTAAAACCTCAAGAAGTTCAGCAATCCCATTGAATTTTTCAGTTTCAAAAATAAAGCAGAAGAAGATGTTGTTGATAGCTTTCCGGATGAAAGGGCGATGCACCATAAACTTCCCATAAATGCGATGTAGAATAGTTTTTAGATACTCTCTCTCCCTTGGATCCTCAGAATCAAAGAGATCTAACAACTTGAGGACAAAAGAGTGATCAATGTACCTCTTAGCCAACTTTGCATCAGTTTCAGGAGATGCGATAAATCTCAAAAGGAATTCATATACAATTTGCAAGTGAGACCAAGCTGGGTCCATTGAGGGCTCCTCTTCCTCCAAATCAAAGGCTTCTAAAACCTTGTTTTCTCGGGGTTGTGGTGTAAATGATCTGAACAAATTCATAGACACCATCTTTACAGCCTCTTGAATGGCAGTTTCAGTGAATTTCGCATTCACCGAAGTAACATAATCCACCAGCTCAATCAATGTCTGCCTTTTGATATCTTTTTCTTTCAAATTCTCACTGGGGTCAGTGAAATCAAAGATCACACAACACCAATTCAGCTTTCTGATGAACAAATTCTGTTTCTCAGAGCTCGAAACATCCCTAAATCCTGGCAATATTCCATAGGGAGCAGCTGCTGAATTTCCATTCACTTTCAAATTTGTAACCTGGTTAGGCTTATTTCCATGATTATAGCCTGTTTGTGGAGTAGAATCAGGGCCAGGTGGAGAACTATTGGACCTACTACTACTAAAATCATTGCCTCTAGTACAAATATTTGACGAAGGAATAGATGAACCCCCATAGTCACGATTGTCCAATGTTTTAGAAGGCTTCCGAGGAAGCCTACCTAGTATTTGTTTGATCATGACTCAATAATTACATACAAGGATCACGATTCCTGATAAACTGTCCAGGGATCAAGATTCCTCTCCGACAGAATTTAATAATCACAGGGAAAATGTCTCCACTTATCAATCACAGGACAGAAACGAATGAAAAAATTCCACATCAAATCAACTGATGCAACAAATTGATGTCAAAGGTACCGAAAATCACTCCTTTACAGAAACGAACAGAAACCCAGAAAGCATCAAACGAGGCCTCTCGTTTTGAAAAAAACGCGTGAGAGAAATTACATACTTCTCTTCTATCCATCTATAAGACACCCAACATCGTAAAGCGAGCACCTTTTTAACTTTAAATTGAACAACCCAGATGCAGAAACCGAAAAAGCAAAAGCATCGAACTTTCCATACAAATCATATGCACCAGAAGTTCCTCGCTGGGCTCGTGAATGGAGAATCAGATGCTAATGGATTATGGGTTCCATCCAAATCAACGAAACAACATTAGTAAACGAAATCCAACACCCAACAGAACACGGGAAAGAGAGTCCAAACAGGAGGGGGGGAAAAAAAGCAAAATCTAAGTGGAGAACAGAACTGTGCAAAATAAAAGCGATTCAAAATGAAGCAAACCCAGATGATAAAAAGAGAAGGAAAACAAAGAATGTTTTGATACTCACATGAAGCAGTGACTTCGAAGGGAAGCAGAGCTTCAAAGTAACAAATTTTTCTATTGCTTTGGTAAAAGAAATTAAAAAAGAAAAGAGAGTGAGATGGAGAAGATAAGAATTTATTGTAGTATAAAGATTTTCCATAAAAACTTTATGTTCAAAGTAAATTTGACCTCTTTTTTTAACACCATCAAACTTGATCCAAACGTTACCATTTATCTCAATCAGGCGAGTCATTTTCGTTTTTCACACTGACATGTTTTTATATAATTATCTTTTTGATTCGTGGTTAATTTTACTTGAGCCAATTTGAATCACAAATTTTCTTTTTCTTACAATTTCTATATTAGTTATAAAAATATGAAACACACGCCAAGATTGAAGACTGGAGGTTAGGTGTGAGAATCACGACTTAGAAATGGATGTGCCCCAGCTGTATCTTGGACGCATGAAACTTGCCTTATTGGGAACTTTTCTGTGTTCCGAGCATAATTTTGGAAGCTCTGGTTAGCATCAAGAACGGGTTGGTTTGCTAAAGTTCATTTTAGGCGTACTAAAATTAAATAGTCATTGCTTTCTTCTGGTTTTCAGTTACAGGCAAGTAAAGGAAAATAACCTGTGAATTCTCATCGTCAAATGGGAACTTCAAAGGAGTTGAAATCAAAAAGACAGTAGTTGGTATGCTACTGTGTTTTTAAGTAAATGGGGGATTAGTGAACACAAGAGCTCTAATTTCACCTCAAAAGTAGATGGAAAAGATGCTTCTTTGTTGATTAAGGGCTACAATCTAAACCCTGAAGGCCACTAGTGCAAAGCAACTAGCCATCCACTAATACATTTTCATAAATTTTTACTGGTCTTGCTTCTCCCACTACTTTTTGCATGCAATGTACAAGACTAGCTTTTAAAAACTCAACAAGGCAACATCTTATAAGGTTTGGCAAGGACCAAGTGCACCTTGCAGCAATAGAAAATTTGATTACTCGGGAACATCTGACCTCCGGAAAAACATAATGCACATAATGAATCCCATGTCAATCAAATAATTGACAGTTTGCCATACAACAAGAGTTACCTCTACTCTGTGGTCAAGAGGTAGTCCTTCACAGAATAACTAATTTCTACCTGCCGATTTTCCAGCAGCAAGCTCTTCTAAACGTTTCCATATCGCTTCACGTCTCACTTTCTTCTCATTCTCCTTTATTTCATCTTCTTGAAACTTATGAAAGCATTCATTGAAAAGATCAGCATCAAGATCCTCGAAAATCTTGCGAACATTCAAAGTCAAGCTACGAACAGCTTGATTCCAGTGATTTCTAGAATTTTTTTCCAGAGCAGGGAAGATAATTGGCAATATAGCCTTGCGGTTTTGTCTGATCAAGTTCTCAATGGCATCATTGTTCCATAAAAACAGCGCTCTCTCAGCCACCTGAAATACCACACCATTGGAAGCTAATGATGATGGGATACAGAAAGCTAAAGGTAGACATAGTTTTGATGATCCATTATCAATCTTAAAAACAAGACCATAACTCTTATCTGAGAGTAGCAGTTTATTATGTGGAAAACAAGTTGAATAAAAACCTAGTGCTGTATACAGAGAACTGAACCAATAGTATATTGCAAATGATTTGACTAAAGTTTATTCCCATCAATGGCCCAATGTAAAGAACCACATAGATTTTGTGTTACCATAAGAGAAACGAGCATCAAGAAATTTCACCTCTTTCTGGTTCAATATTTTCTAGGAAGAAGGACAAATGAAAGAAGTTAGTAAGAGAAATAGGTCAAATCTTTTTGAAAAGGTTGTTTCTGGTGACCTCAAAGACAAGTCATGGATCGCAAACTCCCAAAGCTAATGGTAAATTCTGAAAGTTCTAAGAGAAATACACAAGAATAAGATGGTTATGGAAAATGTCCTTATATTGCAACATTACCGTCAAATTTGGAGTTGCTACCAAAGAAGTAAGAGGAAAGAAAAAGCACTTTATTGACAAACTGATTGACAAATATCGATATGCAGTCATGATTGTTGAGGCAATCAATCTTAAAAATTTATATTGCAGATTGAAGTATACATAACAGGAGTTTATGTTTTGGTATATTAGTTGAAGCATATGACAAAAGGAAGACAAATGAAAAAGAACTTAAAATCAAATATCATGCAACATGTTACCTGAAAGTGTGGGCTGTTGATACACATAGCTATTTGCTGAAAGAGGGGTATCATACAGCGTTGGAATTCAGACAGCTGAGTTGTTTCAAGAACTTCTTCCAGCTCATTCAGAAATATGACTTCCTTTGAACTATTAGTGACAGGCCAGTACTTTAATAAACCCCTGATTACAGTATCAGCAAGCTTGCAGTCTTTCTCCACAAATTGCGTGATACAGTAAGATAATGGCTGACAGTACATTGCCAAGCATCGTGGCTTATGCAAAGGTATTAGTGCACGCACAAGGAACATTTTATGTTCTTCTTTGAGTGGCAGAGCAAAACCATTAATGATACTACCTAAAATTTCTAAAAGTTCAGCAATTCCATTGTGCTTCTCAGCCTCAAAAATAAACTGATAAAAGATGTTATTTATGGCTTTCCTGATGAATGGACGATGTACCATAAATTTTCCATAGATGCGGTGAAGTATTGTCTTCAAATATTCCCTTTCTCTTGGATCTTCAGAGTCAAATAAGTCAAGCAATTTAAGGATGAAGGACTGATCTATATATCTTTTGGCCAATTTTGCATCTGTCTCAGATGATGCTACAAACCTTAAGAAGAACTCATAAACAAGTTGTAAGTGAGGCCATGCAGGATCCACAGATGGTTCTTCTTCCTCCAAATCAACACCATCTACAACTTTGCTTTCATGTGGCTGAGCAGTGGGCGTCCTAAATAAATTAGCAGACACCATTTTTATTACATCCTGCATTACACTTTCAGAAAACTTCCCACTAACTGAGGTTACATAATCCACCAGCTCCAACAGTGTCTGCCGCTTGATCTCCTTTTCTTTGAGGTTCTTTGTTGGATCAACGAAATCAAATACGACACAGCACAAGTTCAGTTTTTTCACAAACAAATTCTGCTTCTCAGAGTTCGGAACATCTCTGAATCCAGGCAAGCCCTCATATGAAGACAACCCCAAGTTACCATTCTCCTTCAAGTTTACAACATGCTGAATCTTGCTACCACTGTTTTTCCCCACATGTAAAGCAGAATTATTTGCTGCTGCAGGCGCATTATTCAAATTCCCAGACTTGTTGCCCCCTAAATCACAGCTTCTTGGGCCAGCAACACAACTTACATTGGTAGTAGATTTTCCACCATGAAGATTGCTTTCAGTCGATTTAGACGACTTTCGTGGAAGTTTGCTGAGTATCTGTTTGAGCATAGTTTAAATAACTAACAACAAAATGCCGCCAAAAAGAATCGAACAATTATTAAAATAATTCTCTAATCTTCTTAAAGTCAGTCCAACAATAATCAGAACCCACAAAATTGAACTGAAGACTGCCTCTTCCAGAATCAGAAACCCCACATCAACATAGGCATAAACATGAATACAACACTATAAGCTCAACAAAGAAGCCAGACTCTGCATCAACATTTAAACTTCCACAAGACAACAGAAGAAAGAAGCGGGCCAAAATCTACCTCATCATACACAAAATTCGAATCAAGGCGACCTTTCTCGCTTCACCAAGAACTCGATTAAAAAAAATCCTATCTTTTCGGCTAAAATTAAAAGAAAAAAAAAAGACTCAGTTTAAGTTACAAGATCAGACCTTTTTCATTCTCTTGTTTTTCCACCACCAAGACCCTCATAACAAGCTTCTCATCTGTCGAATCCCTTGAACCAAATTCAACGATCACTACAAACTTTCCAAATAGAACTACCACAACCTATCAAAAGATCGTAAGAAGCACATGCACAATAGAAAGCTTCAAGCTTTATGCAAAGAAAAAGCAAAACCCAGATATAGATGAGGTTGAAAAAGTAAACAAAGTCCCACGGTGTACTTACTTGGTCACGTCCGAGACATTCAACTATTGCTCCCCTTAGTTTTCACGTTGTTGTTTGTTGACCAGGAAAATTAAAATTCTTCTAATATTATCTCTCTTCCTACAGTTTAGCTTCTGTCCCCTGGCAGTAATATGAAGACCGAGTCTTCCCATATGCAATTAAATACTCCATTGTTTCTAATCTCACTGGCCCCTCTCTGCTTTGTCCTTGAGAGCTCAGTCATGCTAAGGAAAGGAATTGGAAACAACCAACCATTTCTGATTTGAATTGGTAGTAATTAAGTTAGCTAACCAATGAAGTCTTGCTCTCAAACGACATCGTTCTAGTTGCAGCCAGGAATAAAGACTACTCATGTTAAAGACGTGAGAATATAAATGTTCCGATTATTGTTAAGCCCGTAATTGAATTGGACCCAAAAGGGATTTTTTTTATTTTAAAAAAACAACATAATAAGGTGAAATTATAAGGAATCCAGTAAATAAAATTTTAAATAAAATGATAATTTAAAATTATTTAATTTTAAAAAAATATTTAATATAATCGACGACAAATTCATTTTCAAAGTAGAATTAAATTATAATTAATTTTAGTATAATCTAAAATTTTAGAACCTATCTCAATTAGGAGGAGATATATATTATTTCACTTTTACTGTTCTAACGCTATTCCAACTTATCTTATCTACATATTTATGTAGATCCTATAAAAATTTCTGGGTGAAATAAGTTAAAACAGTATTAAAACAGCAAAAGTGAAAATGATAATTTAATCCCATCAATTACTAAGAGACTTGGCCACTCCTAAGAAAATATTAATCCTTTTGTGTTGCATTTAATTTAGTGACCCACTTATGTTTATGATCCAAATCATTTTATATGTAAACAAACCCAAAACGATATCAACTGAAAGAAGGTTTGAAATAAGTGATGAAAAGGATCCGGTGCCTTCTTGAGCAACCTTTACCTTATTGTCCACAAATAAGATCAAAAGGTTGCTTTCAAACTGGAACAAGAGCCATCAGGAGCAGGAACACGTGGGGTTACTATAGAAAATGTTGTCAGGAACCTTCATTTGATCAACAGTTGCCCCAAAGACACCAGCCCAGTTGTCGTTTTCACTTGTGTTGGATAAGATAAAGTGGAACGAAGGGGAATTATTCGTTGGCAAACCCAACTTTTCTGATGAGCACTTAACTTGTTAGCTGATCATCCTCTCCTTCCATTCCGTAACCCCCGTAGCTAGTAATTTGCAATCCTGTGGTTGCTACGATCCTCCTTAGCAATCCATCAAGGATGTGGAAATGGGTGGTTCATAATAATATTTTTTATGTATCCAAATGAATATAACCATTAAAGAAAGAGCCCCCCTCCAACCAAAGAAGCTTAGGTGGGGAACATATTCATGAGAATCCTCGGCGACCTAAACATTGCGGCCTTTGTGGGTCATTTAGGAGTATTAAAATTAGAAGTAATGAACCCAATACTGACACTCAGTATCTTCGGTTTGATGTTTACTATGTTGCTTATGACAAATTACAATGTTAAGGATGTAAGAAGAGAGAATTATTAAAGGGAAGAGGAACAATGATTATGCACCAAACTATTGAAAGCATAAAGGCACAAGAAATAGAACGTTAGAAGCACCCTGCACGCTCAACAGCACTATATCTAGAAAATTATTAATTACGATGTCTTATACATATGAAAAGGTTCTTCCTAAGACCGGACTTCAGATGCCAATGAAAGGCTTATATACAAAGACATGGATTACTTCAATTATCACTCAAAAATGCAAGGAGGTTTTGACCAACTTGAGTCTTCAACTTTGACTAAACCAATTCTTTTATAAACTATGTTCAACTTTGCTGTCAATAAAAGCTTGAATGGATGGTTCTCTTCCAAGAAAATCTGATAGAATTTCTATGGGTTCCTTTGATCCTCCAGGGGCCAATACCTGCCATCAATATTTTTGTTTGACCATCAAGTTTGTGGTAGGCCTCAAAATTTCAGTGTGGCTAAGACTAATCAGAAAATAGATCATGACCATAAAGTCACATCTGTGAGAACTATAACATAATTTGAATTGACATAGACATAGACATGAAAAAAAACACTGGTGACTGGTTTACCTTCTTTCGGAACTGTATACCGACTTGGGGGTTCAAGAGATTATCACGGAATTTTGAGGCAAATATGTCCGTGGCAAAGACCTGAACAGCATTAAGTAAGTAATGATGACCTTGGAAGGACATAGTTAACCTGAGGTGATTCACCAACTAGAAAATGAGGCAATGAGTACAGCTAAGCAAAGTAACCCGCCCAAAAGACTCGAGGGGCTAAGTCCAAAAATTTTTAGGGGCATCATTTTAGCCCATAAAATCGAGTTTAGGTTTAGGCTCAAAAGGAACTTTTAAGTATATCGTAGTATCCTAGAGCACGTAAGAGGAAGATTATTACGATTGTGCGATTTGGTACCTCACTCCAAATACGACTATAACAAGCAGCTTCATAACCAATGGCACTCCGTGGAAAACACGAGGCTGGATTTGTTCCTTCTAAGATTGGCAGCCCTAACATGACCTGAGAAGGCAAACAAATATTTATAGTGAACATACATTTACAAGGGTCCTGCAGAGAAAGCTCTTTTACCTTCGGATGAAGATGCTTGTATAACTCAAGAATGTCAACATTATCAGCAGAATGTACAATCTGATCAAAAAGACCTGAAAACACATAAACCTTCTGGGTGAATTCAAAAGAGCAAATAATGTCATGCACAGAATAACTATCACGATTGATGATTCAGTGATTCCACTTTAGATCTACGAATACTTCTGAAGAATTCTATAAGTTTAACATTGAATGACATGTAATCAGCAAATCTTTGGTAGATCAAGAAAAGAACAACAAGATCCACAGTCAGACTTTATAAATCAATGTACTTACAATAAAGAATTTCCTGCTTCAGTTTAAGAGCAGAGAAGGAATTTCGCCACCTTTTAATCGATTTACATACTTCCTCCCCAATAGGTTTGGTGATATCCTGCAAGATGGGAGGTATAAAAGTAAACAAGAACAGTAATTGTGTAATGTAAAAGAATAGCAACCATCATGTAATATCCCGGATCAATAGATGTACACAGCATATTCATCAAGACTTAAGTAACATAAGAAATTAGAATAAAATGCAAAAAGGAAGCTAACTGAATACATGTGAACTGTTTTAGGTCTTCAGAAAATTACAAATGGCAACACATATAAGAGAGTATTTACTGAACGTGCAGTAACAATTAGCAAGAGAAAAGGCAGAGAAACGCGTCTTGTCCCTCCCAATCTTCCTCTTCTTGGTTGGTAAGAAAGGAAGATCATAACCTTATCCAAAAATTACAGTAAAAAAGGGCAGAAGTATGCCTCACCAGATGAAAACCAGATATCAACTTCAATGAGTAGCTCTCGTAACACCTGAAGAGTTCCAAATTTGCAAGGTAAAACTGAATTCTGGATAACCAAGAAAAGGTGAGATATAACAAAAGTTGCATACCAATTTTCCAGGACTAGAGCAGGAATCTCCAGAAAATCAGGATCTACACGCAACCCAGAGAATCTAGAAAATGATGCATCGTTGCAGACATGTTGGACCTGCATGCTCAGAGGTTTTCATTGCAAAGTTACTAAAGACCATAAGCCACAGAAATATCACACAAACAAACTTCTAAAGCAACTGTTCATGAAAGTACCCAAAACAAGATACAAATAAAACATCAGATGGAAGACATACCACATGACCAAACTCATGGAAAAGATTAACCACTTCAGAAAATCTCAATAGACAACTTTCTCCTTCATTGTCCTTTTGCAGTTGAGATATAAGCAATGCCACTGGTATCTACTCATACAAATCAACAGTAAGTTTCCAATCATTAGCTTTCCTATATTTGTGTTTACTATAAAGAAATCATCTCTATGGAAGATGGACAATTATTAACCTCATCTAAGAAGAGAATTGCTTTCACTAACTTTTAGTGATGATAAACAGTGCTCCCCTTGGATAATAATTTAGAGATTAAGATTAAGAAATTTTGAAATTCAATAGATCTTTCAGTATCTCCTAAAATAGGGTAAGCTTTGCTGATTACAAGCGGTAAGCAACTACTATTTTGGAAGTTCAATTTATGCGTGTAGAGTGAATTCAATGGCAACAACATTAAAAATTTATGATGACTTGTTAGTCGCTCTTTTTGAAGTCTTCAAGGTGCTCTTTGCCTTCTATCAGCTTACTCGAAGCAATGCATCAAAGAATAGCTTTCTTTCTGGTAAAAGGATCAAACATAAGTAATGAAAATTTTAAAGAGAAGACTAGCTAGTATTAAAATTTTAATCAGTGGCTCAAATAGTCAAAACAATAAGGCCCCAAGGAAATGATAGGATGTATTCCAGTATATGATTCCTGAAAGAAGCCTAATGGGTGAAACTCAGCATCAGAATCACGGATGATTATACTCTAAGTTGCCAAAGTTCCACATATCAAATTAGTAGGAACTAGGAACCAAGGGATAAAGCTACCTGTCTTGCACCATTGTGCAATAAAGCACCATTTTGAAGAGCAACCACACACGTATGACCATATTTTCCTTCCCTGCCACATTAATGAAATATCACTTCTCCAAAAGCAGAAGTCGCAAGTTAAACAATTGAGATATCCTAAATATTAAGTGAACCTTGAGTATAAATCAAGGAAGAAATAACCAATGAGGTCACCAGAGTTCAAGTCAAAAACAGAGAAGAGACGAACAGCATCATGCCAAACCCTAGCATCAGCAATTTCTTGAAATCTTAAGCCTATTTAAAGAGAAGAATTTTCATTACAAAAAATGATGTGAACATGGAAAAACAATGTTACGTATAAAAATATCATAACCATTACGGACGCAAATGAAGAAGACGAAGAAAGAGACGGTAACAAAGACGACATCACTAGCCGTTAGAACTTAGTATGAAACGCATCGTTTTTAAATAATGTCCACCATTGTTATCGAACACCAGCCTTTATATTAGTCATCCCTTGCGTCTATTTAAGACGTTATAGTAACAGATAGTGAGGATATGTATAACAGATTGGATATTGTCTTCTTCTAGAAATCTCTCTGTGTATTTCTCTTCCTTTCTTTCTCTCCTTCTACGTATCTCTCTTCTTTTCTCTCTCTTCTAGTTCCCTTCTCATTTCTGTTAACATAACTTTGCATTCTAATTCACTATCATCAAAATATACACAACAAACAATCAATGACAAGCACATCCAAAATTCAATCAAGATAGATTTCCTTACCAAAAAGGTCTTGGGTTATTTTAAAGATCCCAGTCAGAACCAAATCAACAGGAAAGTATTGCCTTACTGCAGCAAAGTCTAGGTCAAACTGTTTCTCTTCAATTCTCTTCACATAGTACAAAAGATCCTCAACTCCAAACGGACTGTCTCCTTCTTCTTTTTTCTGTGCCCAATTGAAACCAATCAGAAACATAGATAAAAATGAAAAAAGACACATCAAATAGCCAAAAATGTCCAAACCTTTAAGTCTTTTAACACACTGAGTTCCCTCGTTGCCAAGTCTGTTAAACAGGCGGAGATGTCCTCTAAGAAGTCAAACACCTATGGGGGAGGAATATCATATCAATGAATAAAATCCAAGAAATAGACATACAATTAAAGACAATTAGTCAAAGTATTAAACCAGACAGATTTTAACATTTGAACGTATCTCAACCAAAGTTAAAAAATCCTTATGTCAAAAGCTCTCAACTTATCCAACATACTCAAAATAAGAGTTCAACTAACTCGTAATATCTAGCAGGAGAGTCGCCAGAAGACAATGAGAAATTAGCATGCTTTTAGATTTTACAGTTTTACATCTGTCACAAAGACCATGCCAAAAGTAAGAACCTTTTGTTGGATTCCACGTGGTCATTACCTATGGCACATCCACTAACCAACAACGTTTAACAGAAAAGAATAAAAAAGCAAACTGTTCCTTATATGACTAGAATATCTGTTGTATACCATAATCCTGACACGACAATAATCTCATCACAATGAACAAATAATTTGATTCGGCAGTTCTATTATAGACCACTGTTATTCACATGAAGCAAGCGTATTTGGAATGTCAAATATACATTGTAATCAATAAGACATAATTAAAACAGCAAACGTGCCTTTTAGCCTACACGTTATACATAAAATTGAATCAAGTAAAAAATTATACAAACCTTTGAGGACATCTTTGCCATTCTACAATAAACAGCATAGTCAGCATAATTTGAATAGCCCAGTAGCCTGGCATATTTATGGCGCAATTCAACCTAAAAGGCCAAAACGATATCTTATATGTCATATTTTTTATATACTTCCATGTTTGTGAAGTACTAGGTATATGAAAAATAATTCATAGGCAAAAATATGATCTCTTGTTATTTAAAAGTACAAAAATGCAAGACATACGGAGAGATCAATACCATTTTTATCATCCTACAAAAAAACATAAAATTATGGTGGCAAAGGAAGATCAGATATCTTTTTTTTTTCTCTTCGTGAACCATCGCTTTAATTATTTTAAAGAACAAAACTCGATAAGAAAGGTTGCATTATTTACCAAACTATCCAAGACTGAAAGATTGACTTCGCCGCACCTCTTCCCATATTCCCTTGCAACCATCTTCCTAGTAGTTCCTACCTTGACATGAGCAAAAAAATATTATACAAATATATATCAATTTCAACACGGCCAATTAGAAACTACACCAGGCCTATAAGACACAACGTTTAACTAGATTAAAGGGTTAACTTTACTCGTTAAATGTAGCAATTGAATCAGAGCATTTCAAAATATCCATGCAAAAGATGTCATATGTAAAATTAACAAAAAGAGAAGAATGTACCTTGCAGAGTTCCAACAAAGCAGCAACATGGTGACTTCTTATTTTGATTTTATATTTGCCATTTTCAGCCTTGTCTAAACTCTGCAATGACAATCAAATCCAGCAGAACAAGAGACAGGAGTAAAAACTAGTTGATTGACATCGAACTACTCCCCAAGTGGACAAGTTTTTATATGCCAATTTTTAAGTACAACACAATCCTTATATTTTCATCATATTGCAACATGATAAGCTTCACCATTTAAATTCATGCTAGTTTAAGGAAGAAACTCTCATCCCTTAATATTCCAAATACCTGCCATATTCCAAAACTATGCTTTCATGAAAGAATCGCAAGGCAATAAGTACCTTAAAATATTCTGATGGCAATCCAGCCAGCTCCGTCTCACTGAATAGAAGATGAGCATTATGATCATTCAAATTTCGAATGTACCGTAGGCTTAAGTCATTGATCTTAGCTTTCAAGCGCTGCACTTCCTCTCTCTTGGTAACAGTAAGATTCAGACCATTCTTCTCAAAATCTCTAACCTATCAACAATCAGGATAACACCAAATCTTAAGCTCATCAACTTCTGCAGCTTAATACAAACCAAAATCCAGAAGAGATTTAACATAGTGACTTCGAGCACCTAAACTCATTTTCAGATTTTCTTACCAGGCAGTCTGTGTATTGTTTGGCTTCTGGGCTTACACATTCCCCCTTTGCAGCAAATGCCTTAACCACACGATAAACATCTTCTCTTAAACTGATCAGCTTGCATGAAATAGGGAGAAATTCAATTTGATTCATACAGACATCATATTTTAATCAACAATATGCCACATCAATCTATAACCAAATGAATAATCACATACACAAGTCAGAAGGCAAAGTTAAACCAGACATCAATCAAACATAAGTGACAGAGTAGGCACCTATAAAAGACAACTAGTGAAAAAGGCTTGCAAAAAAAAACCAACTTAAAATGATAATAACTTAAGGAACCGAACAGATAAGTAAAACCTGCAAGTCAACACATGATCATCAATTCTGCGCTCAGCTTCAGCACTAGCCTTGCGCACATCTTCTGAAGTGGAAACAAGCTTTGGAAACACACAAGACTGAACCAGCGGAAATTGTTGTCCATCTAAATCGGCTAACGGTGCAATAACATTGGCATATGTTACCTGTGCATTTTTCATTTCAATTATGAAGAAAAAAAACATCACACAAGCAATTGATTGGAATTTGTTGCTTGAAATCTACCACACAGAAAACCAACCGAATCTATAAGAAAATAAGAAACAACAATCAGAAGCACCTTGTCTAAAGGAACTGAAGCAACAGCATCGTGAACCTCCTTTGACTTAGTAATAACTTGATCAGCTAATCGAAGAATCTCAGAGGCGGAGAGGTTAATACGAACATTAAACCTCGGAAGATCTATTCAACCATAAGAAAACAACCAAACAGTTACTTACCTCACTCCCATTTGACTGAATCTAAACTTAAGGAAACAAGAAAAATAACAGCCAAAACATGCAATTGCTTAAAATCTCACTAAACTATCAGAAGCCAAGCATTGTTGGCACGTAAGAAGATGTTAAGAGTGAAGAGCTAGAGCGAAAGAGGAACCTTTCTTCTTGGACTTGTTCCGGCGAGAATTGAAGGCGGAGACGACGAGGGAGACAGCGAGAGCTACGAAAGCAGCGGCTCCAGTGAAGGCGAGCATGCGGCTCTCGCTCTTGCGTTTGACCATTTCCTCGTTGTTTTCTTCGCTTTCCGCCATTTTCCTCTTTTGCCTCGTCCTCTTCTCAAATGGGAGGGAATTTGGTTTCAGACGAAACACGGTGAAATTTTAGGACAATTTTCTAAAATTTCGGACCAACTAAAGATGTTGTCGTCTTTTTGTCTTTATTTGGAGTTGGAGGCCCATATAATATTTTAAGGGTAAAAGACAAAAATACCCTATGTATTTTAAGAAATTTTTAAAAAATCATTTGAAATTATAAGAAAAAAGTACTTATAATTTGAACTTATCTAGAAAAATTTTCTGAAGTTGACTTTCGTTTAAAAACTAAGGTGGAATATTTGGTTAGTTGGTATCCAAACAAAGAACAAAGAAACGGGTAAAGAATGCAAAAAGATGTTTGATAATATATAATAATTAGATAAATAGTATTTTTTTTTTTGGCAATGCTCCATGCTCTTTTTTTTTTTAAACGTTGTCAAGTGCGCTCAACACATATTATTCATATTCAAAGATAAAACGTCATACAGAAAGCTTGGACGGTATATCCCTCATTCGAAACCAGACATAGAATCAGCCGCCCTAGCTATCTTATGAGTAACCTGATTCACTAATCTCTTAACAAAAGCAGTAGAAATAAACTGATGCTCATTAATAAGAGCTTTACAATCTTGGATAATCATTGAAGAATAGGAAGGAAAATTTTGTGTGGATGTCAGAAATCTGATAATGATTTGGCAATCCGTTTCGACACAAATCAGAGAAAAGGAGAGGCTTTTGATCCAGCTTAGGGCCTCTCGAAAACACAACGCTTCACCAATTAGAGGATCCCTCCATCCCGGTATAAGCATTAACTTTCCCCCACAATTTACCCTTTGACAATCTCGAATCACCATTCCTAATCCATAAGATCTAGAAGATAGAAGTGTCACATCGACATTACACTTAAAATGATTTGGTTGTGGAGCTTGCCATTTGGGATGAGAGGGTTGATGCTTTGAGGATGTAGTGTTGTTCCTGTATTGAGCAGTCTATCATTCTGAAAGTGTTGTTGTGGCTCTACGAATAATGATGGATGGGTCCTGAGTTTTTTGTTGCCCTTCATGCTCTTAATATAATAAGAAATGGAAATATCCATTCTTCACTACATTTATTATAATTCATATTCTTCCGAATGAACCAAACACACCATTACAGAACTTTTAATATGACAACACAACCAACTATGTTTACATCCTAATCATAATTTTTTCAATTCTTTGTTTCATAACCTATGATCTCTTCAAATTCTTGACGAACCTGAAGGATCACAAATGCAGTGGAAATAAAAATTGCAATCCTATATTTATCTATTACGTTTAACAAATATATTAATAATAAGAACAGAAAAAAATAAATACCTGAAATTTGTGATGGATTAATCAATACTAAATTTTGAAAATACGAATTCTCTATGTAGTACACACCAAAAATCAAGTCTCGCTTTCAATACTTGATATGACTATGGTTAAATTTGAAGCATCCTTTCTTCTTCTTCTTTTTTGGATGAAAAAGGAGGGCAAAGCCCTAGAAAAAACTAAATAGGACGCATTCGAGGAAAAGAGACCCCGCAGATATCCTCCATACAAATGGTAGCGCAACTCCAAGGAGGTGTCGAGAAAATATGAATCCCAGGATCTAACTGAAAAGCGTGGTTGGCCAGCCGATCAGCAGAATGGTTGCCCTCCCTATAAGTGTGAACGAAGCGAACAACCCAACGTCTGTCCAAAAGTAACCGAATGGCAGACAACAGCTGCTGATACATGCCATCCCCAGAAGACTTCCCTGTGAGAGCATTAATGGCTAAGTTTGAGTCAGACTCTACCACCACGTTGTGATGGCCATCATTCCAAACAAGTTGGAGTCCTTGCAGAATACCCCAAAGCTCAGCGGAAATGACCGAACAGATCCCAATATTGTAGGCAAATCCATGGATCCAGTTGCCTACCCAATCTCTAACCACTCCACCTGCGGTAGCTCAATTAATTGAAGAGCGAAAAGCACCATCAGAGTTGACTTTTACCCAGCCTAATGGTGGGGGTAGCCAGGCAACTAACCACTCCTCCCTTGCTAAACGACCTTGAAGAGCTTGAGCACTCAGAAGCGCATGCTGGAATTCCCTAACACGCCGTAAAACAATACAGAAAGGATCTTCAGAAGGCAAAAGGTCTGGATCAAAAATGAATTTATTACACCACTACCATAAAAGCCAACAGGTCGTGCCAAACCAAAGAGACCATGGAGATGTTCGAAAAAGCTCCAAATCACAGCACAGATTCTGTTGAAGCCAATCCAAAAGGTTAAGATGATAGAAATCCGGTAGAAATCTGGAGGTATGGCATTTCTCCCATATCTGACGAGCATGAGGACAATCTCTGAGAACGTGCAATTCTGACTCAATACTAGCACCGCATCGAGCACAACTAGGGTCACTGGCAAGGTGACGATAACATCGTTTCCAATTGGTAAGCAAAGCATCATGAGCCACTAGCCACATAAAAGCACAAATCCTTTGAGGACCATGCCAATGCCACACCATATACCACAACGTATCTTGATTGGAAGATGATCTAGACATATGCAACCTCCGGTAAGCTGAAGAGGAAGAGAATTTGCCATTACGTTTATGACCCCAAACAATTTTATCCTTACCAAGATGAAGTGAAGGAGGATGAATCCCGGCAATGGTAAGACAGACTGATGGAGGGAGAAGATGATGAAATAAAGCCCAACGCCAACCTCCTGTATCAGTTACAAATGCTGCAACAGGAGTGGCATACATGTGATCTGGAACCGGAGACACAACAATGTCAAGCAATCAAACATTAACAGCAAGCCAAGAATCAGTCCAGAATTTAGCTGACAAACCATCGCCAATTTGCCACTTAATTCCTGCAATAACCGAAGGCCATGTATCATAAACTCCCCTCCAAAGTGCAGAACCATTTCGTCGTGGTAGAGAAGTCAGCACAGTAGAGAAATCAAGATTATACTTGTGACGGAGAACCTGTACCGACAGATCCTCATCCTTAGATAGAAGATGCCAGCCTATCTTCATAAGAAGAGCCTCGTTACTAGTGCCAGTATTCTTGATACCAAGACCACCACGGCTTTTAGGCTCACAAACAGCAGCTCATTTAACTAAAGAAATCTTCATCGCGTCAGCTGTTGATCCCCAGATAAAACGACGACAATGCTTGTCTATCTCATGGCAAATAGAAGCTGGTAGCCTAGCCGTTTGCATTGTGTACGTAGGAATGGCAGACAATACCGATTGAGTAAGTGTGATTCTCCCTGCAAGAGAAAGCTTATCTGCCTTCCAACCACTTAGGCGCTGCTTAATTTGGTCTACCACATGCATGTAAGTGAACTTGGAAACCCTCATGTGGCGCAGTGGGACATCAAGGTATTTACCAAGATCAGAGGTACTCTGAAATTCTAGCTCCCTTTGGATGCGCCTGGATAAAGGACGAGCCACATTGGGAGAGAAGAAAATCCGAGTCTTAGCTTTGCTGACCTTCTGCCCTGAGTTAATACAGAAAATATCGAGACACTTCTTGATAATATTGACATGAGACATATTAGCTTCAACAAACATGTTGGGACCCAATCCTGGGGAACCGGACCCCAACCGGAAAGGAACGGAAACGGAAACAAAGAGACGAAGTGCGGAACGAATCGAACGGATTTCAAAACCAAACGAAAGTGAAAATCGAAAACGGATACAAAGCGAAGAAACTAATCAGACGGATTTCAAAACCAAACGAAAGCGAAAGAAGCGAAATCAAATC
>JAOTAX010000003.1:9039886-9054282 GCA_025629825.1 Erythroxylum guanchezii | reverse complement strand
AAATCAAGTAAATTGAGGTTATGAAAAGTTTATGGCAAAGAAATTTGAGATTACATTGAGGTTGAATTTCCAAAAGGAAAATTATATGGATGTGTTTTGCTTGGAAAAAGAATGAATCAGTAAGAAGAAGAAAAGAAAAGAAAATTAGACCGGATTTCAGATTAGTCTTAGGGTTTCCAGCGCAAGACGCTAGCTTTGTTGCTTTCATTTCGTCTTCGGACGTCGGAATTCGATTGGCTTCATTTTCGATTCGCTTTCGTTAGATTCGATTCGTTTTGATTTCGCTTCTTTCACTTTCGTTTGGTTTTGAAATCCGTATGATTCGTTTCGTTCTCTCGTTTTCGTTTCCGTCTCCGTTCCTTTCCGGTTGGGATCCGGTTCCCAGGATCGGGTCCCAACATAGATGCTATCAGAGCAAGTTAATGAATTGAGGTTCGTTATGGTCTTTTGTTACGATGGTTGGGTTCCGGAAACGGGTCCCAACAACCACCATGCCATCCTTGAGCACTAGATTTGTTCAAATCATCAACAAAACATTTTTATCGGCATACGGAAAATTAGTTTCAACAAACACCACATCTCTTGAAACGAAATATTCACAAGTCTCCAAGTCATACAACCTCCATCCTTTCTTTCCAAATGGATACCCAACAAAAATGCATTTGCGACTCCGTCTAGCGAATTTATCCTTATCTCGATTCAAATGATGACTATAACAAAGACATCTAAATGTTCGAACATTTTTGTAAGATGGCTGCTGTCCAAACAGAAATTTATAGGGAGTTTTACCATTTAGAAGCATAGATGGAGTTCTATTAATTAAATACCCAGCCGTAAGAACACACTCACCCCAAAACTCAATGGGCAATTGTGCTTGAAATTGTGGTGCCCGTGCCACAATTAGAATATGGCAATGTTTTCTTTCCACTCGCCCATTCTGTTGAGGAGTCCCAACAAAAGAAGTTTGATGGAGAATACCGTTTTCATCAAAGTAATTTTACAAACTCACAAATTCACTTTCGTTGTCACTTCTAACAATTTTTACATCTTTCTTAATTTGCCATTGAATCATTGCTATGAAATTCTTAAGAACAATACCTGCTTCATGTTTTCCATTCAACAAGTATATCCACACAGCACGAGAACAATCATCCACAATAGTAAAAAAAATAATTTGCTCCACAACAAGTCGGAACTCTATACGGTCCCCACAATTCACAATGTATCAAATCAAAACATTCTTTGGCTTTATTGTCACTAGAAGAAAACACTTCTCTTGTTTGCTTAGCTCTAAAACAAATATCACAAGCCTTATTATTATCTTTATGAAATTGAACCATTTCAGGAATCAATTATAACACCTTAAAAGAGGGGTGTTCCATTCGCCTATGCCAAAGCTCAAAAGACGCAATTCTGTCCATCTTGTAAGCATGAAGTGAAGCTGCTTCTTTGAGAAAATAAAGCCCCTCATGTTGCTCACCTGCCCCAATCACCTTCCTCGAACTTTGGTCCTGTATAACACAAATTTTGTCAGTTAGTTGAATTACCAACTTTGAATCTCTAAGGAGTTGTGATATAGAAATTAAATTGCATGTTAATTTTTCCATAAAGAGAACATGCTGCAATTTTAATGATCCTCCAAAAAAAAAAGTCCCTTCTTTCACGGCCATGGTCTCCACTCTATTAGGCAACCCAACCGGACATGGCACAATGTCTCTCACTTCACTCATACAAGCATATGCCCTAGTCATATGATTGGAAGCTCCGAAATCGATAAACCAGGGCAGACGATTTTGCCTACCCATCAACCTTTCATTAGTACCAGCTTTATGAGAGCTTAGCATTCCTACCAACGTGGCCTACTGCTCATCATTCAAACCCACAATTCCTTTTTTGTCTGCATCAGTTACGGAAGCTTTTCCACCATCAGTTCCAGAAGTTTGAGTTGCGTTTGCTCGTGGAAGTCCTGCCTTATCTTGTCCACCACCAGCACCGCGTTTACGCCCTCCACAATGTCCAGAGGAAGTCATTCGTGGTCTATTTCCCCATTATTCAGGTTACCCTATCAGTTGAAAACAAGAATCTGCATCTTATCCTTCCTGTTTGCAATTTGGGCACACCACATTCTTATCCTTTGTGGCCCCCCCTGAATGTCGACTTCCTGTTTGCATCGCAAAGCTCATTGGATTCCCTCTTTCTTCTTTTGAACGAGTCACTGTCCGCACCTTTTCTTGTTGCACCACCATCGCGTACACTCGATTCAAATTAGGTAGGGACTCAGTACTTAAGATATTGGAACGTATTGTTCCATAGCCTTCTTCGTCTAATCCCATTAGAAATTGATGAACCCTCTCCTCTTCACGCTTCTTTTCCAAATCAGCTGTCAAGTTGCATCTACGTCCAGTACAAGTACACACCGGTATCTTGTCATAATTATTCAATTCATCCCAAATCGTTTTAAGCTGACCATAATAGGCAACAATGGCCTGCCCATTCTGTTTGCAGTTCACCAAATCTGACCTCAATTGTTGAACACGAGGTCCATTCCCAATAGAAAATCGCTCCTTGATGTTATCCCACAAATCTTTCACAATCTCTATATGTGAAATAGTTGAGCGAAGTTTGGGTTCAATGGTATTAAACACCCATGATACCAGCGTAGAGTTGACTGTCCACCAATCTTCAATTTCCAGTGCATCCTCAGCTGGTTGTTTGATTGTTCCATCAACAAAGCCATATTTCTTCTTGGCACGGAGTGCAATCCGCATAGCTTGTGCCCATTCATCATAATTGTCTCCTCTCAATTGAACTTGAGTAATTACATTGCCTAGGTTATCATTGGAAGTGAGAGTATAAGAGTTTGAAGGTTTCTTGTCTGAGGCTGATTTCTCTTCTTCTTTTGATGGGTCAACCATAGCTTTGATACCATGTAGAAAACAAAGAAAATAGGAAGAGAAAACTTGGCTTTCTTATTCATCATATGTGATTATATATAGCAGACTCCTAAACAAAGTAAACTCCTACAATTGAACAACAAGAAATCTCTAAGATAGGAAAGATATCAATACAGATATATACAAAATAATATCCCCAAAAATATGCCTAATACACTCTCGCTCCAGCCATCCGACAATTGAATTAATAGTTGTGTTATTGAACGATTGTTTCTCTTGACCATTCTCCTTCCTAATATCGCTACTGGAACATGCTCTGTGGGGATGAGTTCTTTCAACAATGCTATAGACGTTTTGCCTTGTCCTATATGAGATTTCTTAAGTTGAGCCGGGTATAAAACTGGGTGAATGGAAGTTCCCAGAGAAAGCGACAATTTATGAGCGACAATTCCCACACTTTTAAGAATTTTATAAGGGTTGTAATACAATGGTGACAATTTATGGTAGCCCCTTCTTTGAAGAGAGTTTTGTTTATAAGGTTGTAGTTTTAATGAAACCAGGTCACTTACTTTAAATTCACATTATGATATTATTGGGTCCACATGTTGCTTCATTCTATTTTGTGTTCTCTATAAATAGAACCTTGTTATCTCAAACTCGATTCTATGTCTTTGAAATCTTAATCCACCTCTATTATTACGAGCAATTTATGGAGTGTAAACAGGTAGGAAATACCTATATAAGACTTTGAAAGTTGTTATGTTAAGAATTCAGCCAGGGAACCCATTTACTCCATCTCTAAGGGGTAGAAGCATTGCAAGTAGGTTTCCAAAATTTCGTTGAACACCTTTGTCTGTCCATCTGTTTGTGGATGGTAGGTTGTTGAGTATTTTAGGCTAACTCCTTGTAGCCTAAATAATTATTGCCAGAATTTGCTTAAAAACATAGGATCTTTATCGCTGACGATTGTTTCTAGCATTCCATGTAATTTAAAAACATGGTTAAGGAATAATCTTCAATGTCTCTTGCTGAATACGAATGTTTAACTAGGATAAAATGGACATACTTCGTGAATCGATCAACCACCACTAAAATCATAGAGTTTCCCTTAGATGTAGGCAAGCCTTTGATAAAATCCACATTGAGCTCTCTCCAATTACCTTTTAGAATCTTAAAGGGTTGTAATAACCCTAGATATGCTGATGTATCATACTTGTTCTTTTAGCCAATCATGCATCTTTTTTCTGTAATTCTGAATATCCTTTGTCAACCATTTCCATTAGAATAAACTTTGTAGTTTCTTTGTGGTCGTCAGTACACTCGAATGCCCTCCCATCATTTCTTCATAGCTAAGTTTGATTTGTTATTCTTTGAGTGTGTTGTTCGCCCTTATCACTAACCTCGCCTTCCATCATAATAATCCATTATTCCACTCATAAACACTTTAAATGATTTCTCCTGTCATCAGTTTCTTAATCAGGTCATGTACAGTGTGATCCCTTTCCCAGCTTTTTTTAATTTCTTCAATCAATCGTCCTTATACTTGTGATACTGATATCAATCGTAATTTTGAGTTGGTGAATTTTGATAGAGCATTGGCTACTATTTTCTCCTTCTCGCAGCAATATTAGACTTCAAAATTCAAGAGCTTTAGAAGCCATGATTGCTGGAAGGGCATAGATAATTGTTGCTCTAATAAGTATTTTAGGCTCTGGTGATCGGCAGGGGCGGATCCCCCACTTGCCCCCACTGCCTCCAATAAATTTCTTATAAAAAAATTATTATTTTAAGTTTTGGCACCATTAAAAATAAAATTTTGTCCTTATTAAAATTTTGCCCCCACTTAAAAACATTTCTGAATCCGCCCCTGGTGATCGGTTCGCTCGATGAAGGGTTTGATGATAAGGTAGTGGTGCCATTACTTTAATCATGGCTAGAAACTCTTTTTCGTATGTTGATAGCCCTTGATGCCTCAAAGCTAGTGTTTTACTTAAAAAAGCAATTGAATGATTATCTTTCTGTAGTACTGCTTTGATGCCTAATTCGTTGACATTTGCTTCCACTACAAAGGGTTTTGAGAAGTTAGGAAGTGCTAGGATAAGTGCTTTCATGATTGTTTCCTTTAGGTCTTTAAGGTTATTTGGATCTGGCCAGTCTTTAATCGTCCTCAACTTCCTTACATCAGTTGCCACACTATTCTCCAAGATAGTGTAACCTAAATATTCAATCTACCTTACTCTAAAAACACACTTGCTCCTGTATAAATATAGTTGATTAGTTTTTAGAGTCACTATTATAATAGTATGGTGCTTTATATGTGATTGTAGGGATTGACTGTAAATCAATATATCATCAAAAAAAATACCAAAGTGAAGTGTCAAAGGTATGGTTTAAACAACTCATTCATCAAACTCTAAAATATCGATGGTGCATTGGTCAAGTTGAATGGCATAACAAAAAATTTGTAATGCCCTTCATGCAAATTGAATGTTGTTTTTGGAATGTCTTCAAGTTGCAATCGGATCTGTGATAACTTGAACGTAAGTCTAGCTTAATAAACTAGCTGGCTCTATGTAATTCATGTAATAATTATTTTATTAACAGAATAGGAAATTTGTCTTCAATCGTATGCTTATTGAGCTCGTAATAGTCCACGCATATCCACCATGAGTTGTCCATCTTCTTAACAAGGACTATTGGTGATGCATATGTTTAGTAACTTTGTCTGATGAAGCCTTGGTTCATCAAGTCTTTCATTGATTGTTCGATGACATTTTTTGAGCTCTTGAGTACCGACATAGTCTGATATTAATGGTTTCTGCTCCCTCCTTTAAGTGAATCTAATGATTATGTTTCCTATCAAGTGGTAATTGGTTGGTTCTTTGTTATGGCGAACTCTGAAAAAACATCGTTAATTTCTTCGAATGCGCTCCACTGATCTTCCTTTACTCCTAATTGTTGTAGTTGACATTTGATCAGAAATGTTAGTTGCATCATGAAGAATTGCCCGCGTTCCGATCGTTGTACTGTTATGTGGAATTCCATGCCTAATACAACTCGTGATCTCTAGTTCAACATAACTACTTGGCCCTCCCAGTTGAAAGTCATGGTCCTTTCCTTGAAATTACAATGAATCTCATTCAATTCAACCAACTACTGAACTCCCAATACCACATCGTAACCTCCCAGGGATAACACTAGTGCGTTCATGGTGAATTGGAAGTTTGGCATTGTCCACGTAAAATTCATGCAGTATTGTTTACATATTAGCCGCAATCCCCCACCTACTGTAATGTATATTGGTTATATATCCCTAACATTACGACCTCCTTTCTTCACGATTATATATCCATAAAATTGTGGGTGCTGCTATTGTCAACCAGTATATGAATCACCCTCCTTTGATGCATTCCTACTATAATCATTTGCTTAAAGTTCCTCTCACCTGACAATCCCATCACCGCTTGCATTGATACATTAGGAGAATCAGCTTCTAGTTTTTCTTCCTCACATTTTTCATTGTCTCTCTCCGCTACAGCTCCAATGGAGTCTTCGTCTCCATCGACCACATACAATTGTAATTGTTTCTTCTTACACTTTTGACCTGGGCTATATTTTTCATTGCACTAGAAATAGAGTCCTCGTGCTCTTTTTTCATCAAATTCCTTGCTACTAATATGCTTCGTGGGTTTGAAGTTTCTTTTTTTCTGCCAGACATGTTGAAGATGTCGAAGTGGGTAATATTCCATTTGACGATAAACTCTTATTTACATTTGATGTTTGTTGCAATCTCAGAACTGGGCTGTGGCCTCCTCCAGAACTTATGCTCTTCAATGTGTTTCCTCGCGGAAAGAAGTACTCCCCTTTGCCATCATTATCGCTTTATGCTTCCGTGCCAACAAATACATCTGGTGTAGAGAAGGAGGCTCATGCAGTCGTACTGTTACTTCAATCTCTGGTTTGAGGCCCTTAAGAAAGAACCTAATCAAATACTCTTCAGATAGTGATAACCAATCTGAGTAATGGTCGAATTTGGCACTGTATTCCAACATCAAGCCTTCCTATTTTGAAACTTGAAGAAGCAGTGAAAGAGTAGATAGATATACCGTAAACAACCTCGACCAAATGAAGTAGACAATAGACTTGATTTCAAAAATTTCGTAACTCACATACTGGGCCAACAGTTTGGGCCTACGTCAAAGCCCGTACAGTGAAAAATGTGGAAATAAAACTACAATTACCAGTCTTCCTCACATCGACCTTCTCGGTGTTCAGTTTCTGCTTAATGCTCCGAAATCTGTTTGGTAACCTAGAAAAAGGAAACCCTCCAGAAAATTCACGTTCATGGCTCCAAAGCCCAAGGACAAGCCGAAGCCCTCTCAGTCCGCGTGGCAACCTCCGCCGGCGATCGAGGATCTCTTCACCGATCTCAACAGGCACATCCAGCGCTCCGAATTTGCTCAGGCTATTAAAGTTGCCGATCAAGGTCCAATGTTTATATTTCTTCGATTCCATGAAGCCGTTTTGTTGCGCATTGTTGTGTTTTGATGGATTTGATTACGATAATCCGCTTGCTTTTGCAGTTCTCTCTGTGGCTCCGAGCGACGAGGACGCGATTCGATGCAAGGTGGTTGCTTTGATTAAGGACGATAGAACTGAAGATGCTCTTTCGACGATTCATTCGTTGGAAAAGCGTAATGTTGACTTCAGTTTCTTCAAGGTGGCTGAATTTGAGCAGTTTATGTTTAGTTTTTTTTTTTCTTTCAATTTTTTCGGTTTCTATTGATTTGTTTCAGTTTGATATGTTCTAAGTTTGCTCTGTCGGAGTTGAAGATGAAAATTCTAGATTGGTTCTTCAATGTTTATTTCTTGTTTCTGCTCGCACATTATTCGATTTTTTTTCTGTTCTTATGTTTCTTTGGTCATACAATGAGGGAAGATTGTGGAGTTATTAGGGACTGTGTTTTGTTCTGTTGCTCTACTGCTCAGGAAAGTACGCGTGGACTTGACATTTTCTACTTCATGTGTTTCTCTAAGTAGGCTTACTGCCTATACAGACAAAACAAGTTGAATGAGGCCTTGGAGTCCTTGAAAGGCCTAGAGAGGAATCCAGAAATTTTGCTGTTAGAATCACAAATTCTTTATCGTATGGGCAAGATGGATGCTTGTGTTGAAGTTTATCAGAAGCTACAAAAATCAAAGGTTGATTCACTGGAGATAAATGTAGCTGCTGCTTTGATATTGGCTGGGAGGGCTTCTGAAGTACAAGGAATGCTGGAAGCACATCGAATTAAAGCATCAGGCAGTTTTGAGCTCGCATACAATACTGCTTGTTCCTTGATTGAGAGGAACAAACTGACAGATGCAGAACAACTCTTGTTGAGTGCTGGAAGGTGATATACTCTTGTGCTTAATTAGATTTGCTGTTAAGGGCAAACGTGCTTCTTTGTTGGTGATCCTTATTACTTTATTGTTATTATTATAATCCGCATATGTTCTTTATGGTTTTTAGTAGTGTTCCTTTAGTATTCAGCAACTTGCTTGATTATAAGAACAACGTACTTATCATATAATTGCTTGGTGCAGAAAATGGTCAAGGTCAATTCTTTTTGCTCCTTGTCTTTGAATTGTGATTTATTTATTTCTTGAACTTGTTTTGAATGTTTGCACAAGTTCTTATTATCAGGATGTGTTATATGAACTTTTGTCTGCACGATGATCCTTAAAAAAGAAGCAATATGTTAATGGAATGTAATGCCTCTCCTGAATTCCCTTTTTTTTTTTTACAGAATTGGTCAGGAAACACTAATGGACGAAAACTTGGCTGAGGATGATATAGAGATTGAACTGGCTCCTATATCTGTCCAGTTGGCATACGTTCAGCAGGTATGAACAGCAATATTACTAAAAGCATTGCACATTAGTCATTAATTAGTGACACTGGCTCCTCTCCGGTTGGCAATAATAGAAATGTCTTATTCATCAGCTCTTAGGACGATCACAAGAGGCCATGGAGGCTTACATGGACATTATTAACAAAAACCTGGCAGATGAATCAACTTTTGCTGTGGCAGTGAATAACCTTATTGCCTTAAAAGGTCAAAAAGATATGTCTGATAGCCTAAGAAAACTCGACCGACTGAAAGAGCAAGATGCACCGAATTTCCAGCTTTCTCGTGGACTTGACAAGCTTTCTCCAAAACAAAGGGAGACAATATATGCAAATCGGGTGCTTTTACTGCTTCACGCCAATAAGCTGGATCAGGTCTCAGTTTTGCTTCTTTAATTTCTTTGCTTGTGATTGTTCTCTTCTCTGTAAAGTCATGATGGTTAAAAGATGAGGGTTTCATATATGGTGATGAAATCTGACTAGTCAATGTTTAGCAGGCACGAGAACTTGTTGCTAGATTGTCAGACATGTTTACCGATAGTGTGGTGCCAGTACTACTTCAAGCTGCAGTTTTGGTCAGAGAGAATAAGGCTAACAAAGCCGAAGAAATACTAGGGCAATTTGCTGAGAAGTTCCCTGATAAGTCCAAGGTTATTCTTCTTGCAAGGGCACAAATTGCTGCAACTGCTGGCCATCATCAAATTGCAGCCGATTCTCTGTCCAAGATACCTGAAATTCAACACATGCCTGCCACTGTTGCAACCATTGTTGCTTTGAAGGAAAGGGCTGGAGACATCAGCGGTGCATCTGTGATTTTTGATTCTGCAATCAAATGGTGGTCAAACGCGATGTCTGAGGACAGCAAACTTGGCATCATAATGCAAGAGGCTGCTTCCTTCAAGCTCAGGCATGGGCAGGAGGAAGATGCTGCAAGCCTATATGAGGAACTTGTGAGAAATCATGGGAGTATTGAGGCATTGGTTGGCTTGGTAAGTACAGTTGCTCGTGTGGATGTTGACAAAGCAGAAACTTATGAGAAGCAGCTGAAACCGTTGCCAGGTCTGAAGGGAATTGATGTAGATAGTTTGGAGAAGACTTCTGGAGCGCAGCATGGTAGTAATGCTTTGCATGTTGGGGTTGCTTCAGCACCAGAGGAAGTTAAGAAAGAGAAACCAAAGAAGAAGAGAAAGAGAAAGCCAAGGTATCCTAAAGGGTTTGACCCGGCCAATCCTGGTCCTCCTCCGGATCCAGAGAGGTGGCTTCCTAGGAGGGAGAGATCAAGTTACCGACCCAAGAGAAAGGACAAACGAGCAGCTCAGGTAAGAGGCTCTCAAGGTGCTGTAGTAAGAGAAAAGCATGATGCCGGTGGTACCGCAACCAATTCCAACCCTTCACATTCAAAATCCCAGGCGTCTACTTCAAAAGTAAATGCAGTGGAGAAGCCAAAGCCTTCTTCGTCTAAATCGTCCAAAAAGAAATCAAGGAAATAACTGGGGTGTACCTCTTAATACTCATACAAGGCACTTCTCCTCCTTTCTCCCCTGTCTCCTTTCCTTTGTTGGGTTGCGGAGGAGAAGTGTGAACTTCCTTTTTGATTGTTATTATTTTAGTTATCCTCACCAAAGCTTGAGATGTTGGTAATTAACCTTTAGCCCTTTTTGCTGTGCCGGGATTAATTTTTGAAATACTTGAAGAATTAATTTTTCTGAAGGGTACAACTATCTCATTTGAAGTTTATGACGAAAATTAAGAAGCAAGTACAGGGTTAACAGAATACTTTGCTCAATGTAATCATCTCATATTTATAGTTGTGAACATTGCTGCTGTAAAAATGGTTTTGGAAATATGCAACAGAACATAGCTCTTATTATTCTATGCACCATTTGCAATACTTTGCATATCCAAGAAACTACATCGTCAGAAATATGGTGAAAAGAGACAGCACAGGAAAGAGAGAAGCAATCGAACCGATACTGAACAATCAAGTTGTAATAATACGGTTGAACGAAAGACGTGGAAATTGTGTAAATGTATACTGTCAAAGAATCCAGGGTACAACTTTCTTACATTGAATTGTATTACAAATGAAGATGAACAGAAGAACAGATTATGATGATCAAGAAAGTTGCCATGGCAACAGATGTGAAACGCGTATCTCCTTCATTTCTGAGGTTTCTTACGAAGATCTTTCATCCATTTCAAGCTCATCAATTTCTTTCCAAGGCTGCTCTTGCGTCCGTCCTTTTCCTTCTTGTCATTGTCGTTTCGTTGTGGAAGAGGGTCAGGTGTGTCATAGTCCCATTGATCCGCCCATGACAAACCTGAATCCATTTCGTCTTTTCCTAGTTTCTCTTGGATCAATGCTTCTGCACTTCAGCTTTTTGAGAAAAGGGTAATATTTAGTCTCATATCAACGAACATTTACTTATTTTAACTGAAAAATCTGTTTGGTGTTCATTTACCTGGAGAGCATCAAGTTTGGTAAAAGGTTTGCTATATTTTAGGTGACCGTCCATGCAAGGTTTCAACTTTCTGTTTATGATCTATGTCTGAGTTAATCATTCATCTTGCTTTTGACTAAAAGGACTTAAATTGGTATATAGTTAACTATTTCTAGCGGCGTTTGGAAGGTCGATCAAAGTTCGTTTGTTTAATTCCTGAATCAAGCGTCTCTTTTGCTGGCCATCCTTTAAGAAACAGCTTCCTATTGTTCAGGTGAACATGAGACTCGGATTTATAACTAGGATCTACATCAGCATATAACTTCTCTGTTATTATCCGTGACTTAAGGTGGATCATGGGTCTTATTGTTATTCTTGAGTGAAATCCAGCTACTTTCAACAAGCAATCACCGATATAGATAATTTACTTCATCCTCACAAACTTGGTTCAGACCAACTGCAAACAGACTTGTATACATGATTCTGATATCTAATTCATGTCAGAAATGATTATGAACGAACATATCAGTTCAAATGGGATAGATCACAAACATACAATTGAATCTTCTGTGCTGATTAATGATCAAATAGGATAGTACATGAATCAAAACAATATATGGATGTATAACACCACAGATCACTCTTTTTGGAATCCTAATCAGTGTTTCCTTCCAGCTAATATGTTGACAGTAAGGTGGGACAAAATGTTTCAAACTCCTGGCTTAATTCTTTCATCTGCATTTATACATCCATTAGTTCTTGGAATATCAATAACGAATGAATTTTTATCCAAATTCCATAAACCTCTTTGTGCATCTTCCTAGTCTTCCCGCAGCATGGATAGAAGATACAGGGGAACTGCTGTAATTGAAGGCCATTGCCCTTCAAAAGGAAGATGCAAGAAAATAGAAGCAACAAAAGCGAATGTCACAGCTCGTGCATGGAAATGGAGCTCAAGAATTGCACAGGTAAAGAAAGTTTGGAAAGTGGGAAGAGCAGGCAGACTGGAAGAAAATAGCAACAGTGATGAGACAGCTTAGTAAGCAGCTTAGTTCTGGTAGTGATAAAACTCAACATGCCCTGCAATCTCCCTACAAAACATCTTGGACTCCTTAGCTAACTCCACACTCTTGAAAATGGCAAGCCCTGTTTGCTTGTGAGTCGATGCTGGCTTATATGAATTAGCTTCTTCTACTTTCCCCAGTAACAAAGCTTCCCTAGCAGGAACAACATTTTCCCACCAAAATTCACGTAACATATCACGTATCAGCTCCCAATAACTATGATCCCTCCGTACACGAAATATTGTGCTCCCATTTGGTGTCCAGCAGTACAAATCAGCCCAATCCCTACCCATTATCTCCAATTGGCCTTGCACTTGAGGCATGTAATAGAACGGCATAGTTGACCAAGGAAGACCAGTCTCTGGCTTCCCCTTATTATATGGACACTTCACTTCCAAGATTCCTCCGCCAGGAAAGCAACCCAGAAGGCCATCAGGGGAAGCACCAAGCCAGCGAAATTTCTCTTCTGAATGGATAGCAAATCCTAATGAGCTTACCTCATGGCCAGTGATGCTCTTATAACGATCTACAGCCACAGCTTCATTAGTTACGCCCCACTCCATAGCACTTTTAGCTGCTTCAACAACTTGTATCTCAGAAGCAAATACTTTCTCACGCCAAAGCTCAAATCGGCGAGTCCCCTTCCAAAACCCCAAGGCAGTACTGAAGGTGCTGGTAGTTAGCTTGTCCTTTCTAAGGGCATACCATTCATCTGAACGCTGAGGTACATCAGATCGATTAACACAAGCAGACACCACCAATGAAGAGGGAGGACACACTGCGAGTGGTTCACTGAGAGAGATGGCTGGGGCACATAAAGTGTAAAACTTTCTGCAATATCCAATTCCACACCTTCTCTTTGAAGGCAGCAATGTTATTGTTTTGTGGCAAACATCTTGTACTCTAGTGATGCAGGTAGTGGTCATTGCTAAGGAAATCAGTTGACTGATGGAAACTTTTCTTGATTGAACAATCCTGCGAAAGTCAGACTGCATGAGAGATTAGTACTAAGTTCAGGCCAAAAACTATCGAGAAGCAGAACTTCTCATCTCCATAAAATATTTGATATAGTATAAAAACAATTAAACTTGGCAACAACAAAAATTAAAGAACTATTAAGCCTAACAACAAGCACCTCTCGAACCGAAAAACATCTCAATACCCAATTAGAGTCCATGTTCAGCTTCATGGTTAGGTGTTTGATGAAATACCTGAAAGAGTCCTATGGCCTCCAACCTTGACTTTGCGGCGCAAACTGAAGAACTAGAAAAGACCCTTTGTTAGGAAGAGGACATTTGAGTGAGTTTCATCATCTTAATGCGATAAAAATCAAAGCTTTTTCCATGTATAGGCATAAAACCATCTCAACGGATCGACACAAGCTCGTTCCTTTAGCTTCGGTTTTGTCCTGAAAATGTCCACTTCCTTGAGAGCTGCGGCAGCTTAGAAAAAAGCTCGCAAGTTCTTGGGAGGATTAGGATGTGATACCACTGAACAAGCAAAGTAGCGGATATGAACACATCGGTTTATTCGGTACGGGCCAAACTTTACTCTCAAAATGAAAAACTCTACGGCCCGTAATACTCTTATTGCAAAATCTAGTAATTCAATAATACATGTTCCCATTCTATTCTTATAACTTAAGTTGGAGACTATTTTAGTTTGAGAAAAATAATGTTTACATTCTAAGATTTGTCGATTTCTTTAAAACAAAAAATTGTTATATAATTTAATTTTTAATTTTAAAATTAAATTATAAAAACACATAACCGAGAAAAACATCTATACAACTTTCTTTTTTTATTTTACTTGAGGCTGTTTCAGTTACTCGAACTTACATTCTTTTAATCGCAACGAAATAACCATAGCATTTGCTCCAATACTCATACTCAAAAATTTCCGTTTGGTTCTACTTCTGTTTTTCTGTTGTAATTTTTAACTTCTGTTTTTAATTTTTTGTTTATGCTTTTCTTTCAAATAAAAACAAAATTCGATTTAGTTGATAATGTTAGTGTAGTTTTATTTTTATCACTGATAATAATTACATTTTAGATAAAGCTTAAAGATAAATTATTTTTAATTAAATAAATTTATTTAATGTCTTATA
>JAOTAX010000003.1:9029704-9039786 GCA_025629825.1 Erythroxylum guanchezii | reverse complement strand
ATTAATTTTAATTTATTGAATATATAAATATAATGTTGAATTAAATTATTCATAATTTTTATTAAAAATTAAATAATATATATTTAAATAATAGTAAATTAGATTATGAAAAAAAGAAAGAAAAATCACTTTTTATGATTTTCATAATTTTTGAGAACAGGAAGAAACCAAAACTAAAAATAAAAACTAAAAATTGAAACAAACAAAATTTTTTATTGAATTTAAAAATAAAAGCAAAAAACAAAAGGAAAAACACTCCCTAAATTATCAAGTGCAAGTGGCGTTTTGCTAAATAATTTATGTGTATCAAAAGAGAAATGTTTAAACTTTGCAAATTCATAAAATCTAAGTTCAATCCCCTTTTACATGTCAATTTAAGCAAAAAGAAATTAAAGATACGAATAAGATGGAATTGGAACTTTGGAAGGACAAAGGAAAGCATTGGATTTGGATTGGATGATGAAATAAAAGAAAATGAGAAAGGCATTATCAACGCATAAAAATACAAATGAAAAGACAAGTCCACTTGAACTCAATCCTTTCCCAACTCCGTTTCCTCTAATGACATGAGAAGCTTTTACTTCACGCACTCTCTTGTCTCCCCGTTACCACCAACACACCTCTCTCTTTCTCTCTCTCACGCAAACGCTGACACACGCACCACATCTCTCTCTCTCTGCTGAAACATGCTAAAACAATCCAAGTTACTGGCTTTAACTTAAAAGCTTGTTTCTTTCTCTTATTTACTCTTGTTTACAGAAATCTATCTCAAACCCATTCTACCTTTGTTCAATTACCAGTTGACAAATTAATGGGTTCTTTCTTTTCTTTTCTCTTCTGAAACCTCTCACTTTTTCTAACCAAGTTGCTGTCCGAACCAGACCCAGTATCCTAGGAACCTCCGAAAGTGATAAAGTCTGCAACTTTAACTCAAAAACCAATTCACTAACCATGTATTTATCTGAAAAACCTCGACCCATCGATTTCTATAAGGAAGAAGTGACACCCGGTAGCAGAGACAACATGATTATTGAGGTTGTTTCTTCAAATGGCGATTTGCCACCGCATCAACATCATCTTCATAACCCGCATCATCACTTACAGCAACAACAACAGCAACAACAGATGATTCTTGGAGAAAGCAGTGGAGATGATAATCATGAGGTGAAAGCTCCCAAAAAGAGAGCAGAAACATGGGTTCAAGACGAAACTCGAAGTTTGATCGCGCTGAGGCGAGAAATGGACGGTCTTTTCAATACTTCAAAGTCAAACAAGCACCTTTGGGAACAAATATCGGCAAAGATGAGAGAGAAAGGGTTCGATCGGTCTCCAACTATGTGCACCGACAAGTGGAGGAACTTGCTTAAAGAGTTTAAAAAGGCTAAGCATCAAGATAGAGGAAGTGGGTCCGCGAAAATGTCTTATTATAAGGAGATTGAAGAGATTTTAAGGGAAAGGAGCAAGAATGCTCAGTATAAGAGTCCTACCCCAACTTCTAAGGTTGATTCATACATGCAATTTGCTGATAAAGGTAACTAGGGATTTAGATTTTGTGTGCCTTTAAGCCTGTATTCCCCTGATTCAATTGAAATTGGAATTTGACTGTTTTGAGTTCGGTGATCTCTTCTGGATCTTATGATTGTTACTTACCTTTGAATTGCTATATTTGGGTGTTTTCTGACTTCTGGAATTTATCTTTCTTGGCACACTTGCTCGAGAAACTAACTTGATCTGACGGGTACAGAAATTAGAAAAACTAAAGAAAAATCTAACCATAGCTTGAGCATTTCCTTGTGGTATTAGGACTGTGAAACAGTTGATTGGGTTTAAAGCTTACAACCTGAATAAAGGTGGGAATTTGCAAAACTTATGGTTGCTGGGTTCTAGGAAGTCAAGAAATTAATGTAAATTAGGCCTTGAAATATAACATTCTGCGATCTGAAAATCTGTATATCATGGGCTTTACCATTTCATGAGGAAACATTATGGATAGTATCCAATTATATTGGCATACCAAAGAAGATCATTCAAGCATTGTTCTGTAGATGTTAAATGTTAACCAGTGAGAAATTTGGTTGGGTTCTAACTGATGTTGTGGACCAAATTTCTATTACAAGTATAGAAAGTATATGTCTTTGAGGATCTCTATTATGGTTAACCTTAAAAAATGCCATTTTCAAATTGTGAAAGGAGGTATCTCACCCTAAAAGTGTACCGGGATTGCCACCATGTCATTAGTTATGGTGCTGGTGTTTAGTGTTTTCCCTGATATGTGACTGCTTTCTGGTCTTATCCTCAGCATTTATCAGCCATCTGCTTGAATTTTACAGGCTTTGAAGATACGAGTATCTCTTTTGGACCTATGGAAGGTATGCGCCTTTATAGGAGAATGCGTCCTATCCGTCTTTGCTATTTTGTCCTAATGATGTACTATTACTGGCCACATGCTCTTTTCCTTTCTCCATATGTTATGATTTTACGTTTCTTTTTCCTTGATCTCAACATGAGGAGGGTTTTGACCAAGGCTTTGCTCCTTATATGGAATATATTTTTGGCTTTACCACAACCACTGTGAAATTATTGCAAGCAGCATTTATGTGGTGTACATGATCAGAATGTTAATAACTATTTGTTGGATGGTCAAAATTCGTACTGGGATATGGTTGCGCATACAATTAGTGCACTTTTTTTATGAGAAAATATTTTAAGACTAAGACTGTTTTTGGTTGCTCTATGACTAGTTGGCTAGTTTGTCATCTTCCCTACTATCAAAATAATTACAAGCAACACGTGTGCTGTACTGTCAGACGATCAATATATACAGGCATATGATTTCTTGTTCAACATGTGCACGTGTTTATGAGAATCTTATTTTTAGATTTATCTTCCTTTAACTTTTGGGTGCACTAATTGAAGGAATAGCTTAAATTTTCTAGTGCCTGTATTGCACATCCTCATTATTTCATTGAGAGGCTTTTCATGGTAACTTTTACTTACGTCATGTTTTGCTTTGTACTCAAGATGTTCCGCTCATAATTAGAGCAATTCATTCTTTTTGTATTATTTCTCAGACTGCCAGACATTCCTTTGTGCCATAAGACTTCTAAATCTTAGGAAATCAATGCACAATACTTCTTATGCTATTCTAAAATAGACTAATGCTTCTTCAACTTGACTTAATGCCATACTTGGAACATAATATACTGGCCATTCATCTGTGATCTTACTATATCTGGTTTTTTTAAATTAGTATTAGGATTAGCTTACTTAAGAACTTCTGTCACCTATAATGTTAAGGGAGAATCGTTGCTGATACTTGATAATTTATGCTTATTAAATCTAGATAAATAAATTCTTGGTACTTGTTAAGTAATTGAGTATCCTTCATTTTATTTTTTGTTTAGTTGTTCAGCCATTTTCTTAATCAAATCACGCCATTGCTGAGTTTTTGACTGGATTACTTTTACTGAATAATTTGTGCACTTTTAGCTTTTGTTGTTTGTTTTATGATATTTCTGTCACATTCAAAGTTGTTTATACTATCGATTTTGTCACCTAGAGATGTGCATTTCCCTCGTTTAACTTCCTTCTTGTGCAGCTAGTGGCAGGCCAACACTCAATCTTGAAAGACGTCTGGATCATGATGGACATCCTCTTGCCATCACGGCAGCTGATGCAGTTGGCGCAAGTGGGGTTCCCCCTTGGAATTGGCGGGATACCCCTGGAAATGGTATTACTCTCAAGTTATACCTATTACACAATGACATCTCTTTTATACTAATTTGACTTGGCCAAGTGCAATTTTTAGGCAGTCCTTTCTTGAGTAATAGAAGTTTCTATTTTCGTTGTTATCAGCTTTTGTGCTTTTGGACTTAATATTTGACTTTTTGGTTATGGTTTCCATATCCTGATTTGGTAGGTGCTGAAAGCCAGTCATATATTGGGCGTGTGATATCGGTGAAGTATGGAGACTACACGAGGAGGATTGGTGTTGATGGCACCGCAGATGCTATCAAAGAGGCAATCAAATCTGCTTTTAGACTAAGAACTAAGCGTGCATTTTGGTTGGAAGATGAGGACCAAGTAATTCGTAGTCTCGATAGGGATATGCCTTTGGGGAATTACACTCTTCACGTTGATGAGGGTAATTGATGTTTATACTCTTTTCTATTTCTCTCTAATAGATAACATGCCTTGAGGTGTGAACATACTTTTGGACTAACAGTGCATCACATTCACTAAATCTTTTAAGTGAACGTTAATTAATTCCTCCTAAACATCCAATCAATATACTCTCCAATTTGGCCTCTTGTGCTGATATTTTGATTGGGGTCATCTATCACATAGTTGCACGTGTAGCCGTTGGATGAAACATCCAGCGTTCGAAATTGATTCAAGTGGGCCCCACCAAGTACCCATGGGCCACGGCTATACGCTTGGCCTTATCCTATTGCTACCTCTGAGATTTTCTGATTTAGGTAACATCTTTCATTGAGGTGGTTTTCATTTGCCATGCTTATTACTCTTTTGGTAATGGGATGAATAGTTCAGTTACATCCCGAGGAAAGTTTTCAACCACGCCTTTGGCGTGTTGCTTCAAATTTGACTCCTTTCATGGATCTTGAATCGGAAGGGCATTGCTGACTTTCAATGCAATATTGATATTGGATTTTATTATTTGCAGGGTTAGCCATCAAGGTGTACCTGTATGATGAGTCTGATCACATACCAGTCCATACAGAGGAGAAAGTTTTCTATACCGAAGAGGATTACCGCGACTTTTTGACTCGCCGGGGTTGGACATGTCTAAGGGAGTTTGATGGCTATAGAAGCATTGATAGCATGGATGATCTTCGGTCTGGTGGTGTCTACCGCGGAATGACTTGAGGCACGTGGAATCCCAACATGATTTTGATTGCACTGAATTGGATATCCTCAGAAGTTAATGTTGACAAATTACTTCATCTTGTCATAACTGCAATACCATCTTGGAACTTTATCATGCAATTGTGTATATCATACTGGACTTCCCCAAATGGTAGGACAGAAATCAAGTTTTCTCTAACTCATGCCTTTACAAGTAGTTTGTAAATATTCTTGCCAGGAAAGTTAATTCCATATTTCGTTGGCATCAATTTTTGATTATTGTTCTATATCATGAAATTTTGTTTGACCTTTGCAATTTCTGTTTTAACAAAAGGGATGAAGAAGACCCTTCAGCATATATGGTCAATTTGGATGCTGTTACTAAACTGTTTCTGGATTTAACCGTCAAAATTTTTCTTACAAGACGCATCATGACATGGCAGGTAAGTTGTTCTGGAAACAGTCTGTATATCTCTCCCTCTCTCTCATGATCTCTCTGTCAGGCTTTCCTCGACACCCTGAGGGCATATAGCACAACCGAACATTGAAACTACTTGTAGAATGAACAAAGTGGGGAATTTTCTTTTTTCTTTTTGAACAGAAAGTATACAGCTATATATAGGCTATTACAAGTAGAAGTTTAAATTTGAAAAGTTATCCAGATTTATCTAATCTAATATAATCTAATCTAATCCCTTAAATTAAGGGATTCTGAACTTATTCTATATTACCTATATATAGCTTATCTATATCTCAATATAATCTAGTTACAATTGTATAGTATCTTGAGAGGAATATTAGTCATAATATCCCATCGACGCTCTCCTTGAAGTTGGTAAATAGATATTGATCATTCCTAGCTTGCAACTAAGTTCTTCAAATTTGACTCTTGCAAGTGTAAAAAATCTGCAACTTGACTGCTGGTTGGCACATAGGCAAGATAAATTATTCTAGATTTCACTTTCTCTTTGATGAAATGACAATCTATCTCCACATGCAATGCTTGGTTTTATCGTGATGTATAAGGTTCTTTGCAATCCCTATTGTGGCCATGTTATCACTACACTTTCGTTTGAGGCTCTATTGTGATCTGTAGTTCTATTATGAGCCTCTTGATCCATATTCCTTCACATATTCCAAGTGCCAAATCTCTATACTCTGCTTCGGAATGCTTCTTGTGACCAACGGTTACTTCTTGCTCCTCCAAGTAACTAAGTTGCCTCACACAAAGGTGCAATAGCCTATTGTGGACCCTCTATCAGTTACAGATCCAGCTCAGTTAACATCTGTGAAAACTTCAATGTTCTTAACTCTCCCTTTTTTAAAGAACAACCCCTTTCCAGGTGTTATTTTTAAGTACTTCAGGATTCTAAACATTGCCTCTATGTGTTCCTCTTGAGGACTGCTCATAAATTGACTAACCACACTGACAGGAAAACTGAAATCTGGCCGAGTATGAGATAAATAAATCAGTTTTCCTACCAATCTCTGATATCTACCCGCGTCCACTAGTGTACTACCCTCTTTAAAACTTATATGTTGATTTCATAGATGTTTCTGCTGGCTTTGCTCCTAGCATTCCAGTTTCCTTTAAAATATCAAGAGTATACTTTCTTTGAGACGTTGAGGTACCTTTACTAGATCTAGCCACCTCTATTCCAAGGAAATATCTCAAGTTACCCATATCTTTGATTTCGAATTCTTGAGCTAAAGAATTCTTCAGCTCATGTATACCTTCCCAATCATTACTTGTAATGACGATGTCATCAACATAGACAATAAGGATAGTTATCCTACCACTAGTTAAATGTCGAATAAATAGGGTGCGATTAGCCTGGCATTAACAGTAATTAAGATTCTTCATTACTCTTGCAAATCTTCCAAATCATGCTCTAGACTTTATGCCGTACAGAGACTTTTCAAGTTTGCATACTCTTTGAGGGTGGTTGTTTCCTCCTAATCCCGGTGGCAACTCCATATACACCTCCTTTTTAAGATCACCATTTAAGAAGACATTTTTGACATCAAGCTGATGTAGGGGCCAGTCTAGATTGGCAGCTAGTGACAATAAAATCTTAATTGTATTCAATTTAATTATCGGTGCAAATATTTCCTGGTATTCAATCCCATGTGTCTGTGTAAACCCCTTGGCCACAATTCTTGCCTTATGCCTGTTAATACTTCCATCAGAATTGTATTTGATGGTAAACACCCATTTGCATCCCACCACAGTTTTTCCTTGTGGTAAGTCTGTTTCCACCCAAGTCTGATTCTTCTTGTACTTAGTTCATCATTTATTGCCTCCTTCCATTTGGGATCCTTGATTACCTCCTGAAAATTATGAGGTAATTTTTCAGTAGATAACTGAGCAACAAAGGTTTGAAAATGTGGAGATAACTTGTTATAAGAGAAAAAGTTGTCGATTTGGTGCCTTGTACATGATCTTACTCCCTTCCTCAATGCTATGGGCCAACCCAACTCCTCAGAATTTGTAGCAGGTTCTGATTCATGACCTTGCTCGGAAAGTATGATGGATTCCTCTTGTTCAGTTTCGCGTACGGCTTGCTACTCATTTCCTTGTTTTGTCCCCTTCCATCTTGTGTAAAATCTGGTATAGTTTTCTGGTTTGTCCACCCTAGTTTCGGTATCCTTCTCCTCATCACATTCACCATTTTCAATGGAACTTATATGATTAGGGGCCGGGATCATCTGTTACAGTGGGCTCAAAGGGTTGAGTAGCCTCTAAAGTGAAAGTATCAGGTCTGATTTGATCAAAGTCAGGTGTAGAAGGTGAAAGAGAAAGGATATTTTTCTGGGATAGTGTGTCTGGTGTGCCATCATTTACTGAAAACTATCATTCACTCTCACACTTCTCCCCCTGAATGGGTGGTTTTGGATAATAGGGTTGATTTTTTTAAAAAAAATTACATCTATTGTCACAAAGAACCAGTTGAGAGTAGGGGAAAAACACTTGTAACCTTTTTTAGTAGAAGAATAGCCCAAAAAGATACACTTATGAGCTCGACATTCAAGTTTTCCACCATGGTAATTATGAACAAAAGTAACACAACCAAACACTTTGTGAGGTAGTTGATTAAGAAAGGGAACCGAGGGATAGGTTTCAAGTAATTTCTGTAAGGGTGTAAGGAAACTCAATGTTTTTGAAGGCATTCAATTTATTAGATAAGCAAAAGTAAGAATAGTCTCTCCCCAAAAATAGTTTGGAACATTTGTAGTGAGCATAATAGACCTTGCAAACTCAAGTAAATGCTTTTTTCTCTTAGATACACCATTTTGTTGTGGTGTATTGACACATAAAGTTTGGTGTATAATACCATTGGTGATAAAAAATTGGTCAAAAGCTTGACTTAGGTATTCTTTCCCATTGTCACTTCTAAAAATCTGAATTTTTACATGAAATTGATTTAGTATAAAGGAGTACAAGTCCTTAAAAATATGAAAAACTTCTGGTTTATCTTTTATGAGATATACCCAAGTCAATCTCATATGATCATCTATGAAAATTACAAACCATTTGGCATTTTTCTTGGTTTTAATCCTTGATGGCTCCCAGACATCACTACGTATGATATAAAAAGTTTTAATAGGTTCATAAGCACGAGGTAAGTAGGAATTTTGTGTGTGTTTAGAGAGTTGGCAAAATTCACACAGAAAAGATGAATCCATATTATTGAAAAAACTTGGATATAATTGTTTCATGTAAGACAAACTAGGGTGGCCTAATCTGTAGTGCCAAAGTGCAATTTCAGTGTTGGATGACAAAGCAGCATTTGCTTTACTCCCATTTGAGCTGCCAATATAATATAATCCATCAAACTCCCTAGCAATGCCAATCCTCTTCCCCGACTCCAGATCTTGGAAAACACACCCATTAGAGTAAAAGTTAGCTGTGTAATTATGCTCTTTAGTAAGTCTCTTCACAGACAGCAGGTTGTAGTCCAGACCAAGTACATAAAGAACATCGGTTAAGACAAATTTATCAGCTATTATAACAGTTTATATTCCTTCAACCTTAAGAACCTGTCCATTTGCTATCTTGACAGTTCTATGACCTTGACAAGACAGAATATCAACAAATAAAGATTTATCACAGGTCATATGGTCATTTGCCTCTGAATAAACAATCTAAATACCACAATTTGGGGTTTTAACACCCAAGGAAATGTGTGTATTACCTGTATTCACCATATGACTCGTAGATACAATTTTTTCAACTTTTATACCATTCTTGCTCATAATTTTTCTAAGTAGCTCGACCTCTTCCTTGCTCACCGGTACATTTTCACCTTCTGCCTTGTCATTTCCAACAACTGCATAGCTTTTGCTATATGTTCTGGTTTTGTTTTTCAGATTGCACGGCTTGCCATGGATCTTCCTGCAAGTATCTCTGGTATGCCCATTTTTCTGATAGTGTTCACACCAAAGCTTACTTGATTTTTTCTTTGATTCTGGTCCAGTAGTTCCTTTAGTAGCCATAACTGAGGATTCAGGAACCCTATTGTTGTTTAGAGTCTCACGAATCAGTTGTCTCCTGCTTTCTTCACACTTAACAAGATCAACTACTCCCATGATTGTTGGAAGAGGATTGGTAGCCATGATTCTGCCACAAACATCATCATAAACTGAGTTTAAGCCCAGCAGAAACTCATACACTAGTTCCTGTTCCACAATCCTCCCGTAACAAGTCAAATCTTCATTGCACATCCATTGGTGAGGATTAAGTCACTGTCTTCTCTCCTTGCTTGGTCTCTCTCAAAAGACTCTTAATTTGGAGCAAATCAGCAATATTTTTGATAGTAGAACAAGTTTGTTTGGCGTTTCCCAAATTTCTTTCGCAGACGTTTTATCATGCTTTCTTATGCCTTTTGTGGGCCACAAGTTGCATAGCATTGTCTATGAATTATGAACTCTTTAAGTCAATGTTATAGAATATGTAACAGTTACAAAGAGTTTACCAGACACTAAACTTATCTCACTTAAGCAAGACTGAGCCTTTTTTACATTGTCGTAAACCATCTAAATAGTTCTTAAACACCTTATGTTCTTTGTAATGTTTACTCTCACACTTTTACAAGAATATTATGTAAATAATGGATAATTAAAGGTAATAATACACACATAAGAGTTACAATAAAACTAACCATTATTACTTTTCTAAAAGTATATAAAATAATGCTCTTTAAAAAATTCCCCCT